>CAJQZJ010027982.1:8565811-8589255 GCA_907164525.1 Lophiomys imhausi | reverse complement strand
CCCCCCCCCCATCCTCTTTCCTTCTTTTTTTTCTTTTTTAGTTTAAGGTATTTCTTTTTCCCCCCAACAACTCTCCCTTTCAGTCCCACAAATGGTTCTTTTTCTTATAACTATAAATACAATACAAAACAACAGAAATAAATAGGCCACAATTATAAGAGTTATATGGTTTAGCATACATTCCCAATGTCCAGTCCATATGTATTTGGCACCCATTCTACTATCTAACCATCTCCATGAGTTTAAAGTTCTATAGCTAACTCAGCTTTCATACTAATTTGCCTCACAATTTTAAAAATATCTTAGCCATTCTAACTGGTGTGAGATGGAATGTCAGTGTACTCATGAGTTGCATTTCTCTGATGATTAAGGATGTTGAGCATTTCTTCAGGTGTCCTTTGCCCATTAGAGATTCCTCATTTGTGAATTTATACATAAGTTTCATGTTGGGGGTTGGTCTAGTACTGCTATTTATTTAAATGTTAAATACTGGCCCCCAAGATGTTGGTTGCAGCCCAGACATATTCTCCCAGATACCAAGTGTTGTTGTGTGAAGTTTACTCACCAATATTCTCTGACTGGTTCAATAAAAGTTGCTGACAGCCTATTACTAAGCACTATAAAGGTAGGCAGGGCTTTGGTTCCTAGGTTGGGATGGGTCATAGACAGGAACCATGAGGCTGGGAGAGAGAGAGAGAGAGAGAGAGAGAGAGAGAAAAGAAGACTGAGAAACAGGACATGGCCTAATGGAATGAGTCCAGCACAGACAGGACTGGCTGATTGGTAAGTGACTTGAAGACTGCACCTGGGAAATACCCAGACTAGCATAGAGAAATGTCATAGGGGTAACTGCTCAATAATTGTGCTAAAGCTGTTCAAATAAACTGAAAGGACTCTGTCTTAATTACTGGGGGACTGTCTGGGTCATAGAAGGAGCTTATAGAGTTATTTAATATTCAACAACACTTTCATTTGTATCTAACTTATTTTATGGAATGTAAATATTTTTCTGTTTGCTTATATATTGAATTTATGCTTATTTTGTTCTTTTATGTAATTATTTTAATTATATTTCATTTATATTATAGCTAATATATAGTATTAAATTACATATAAATGAATTACAATTTAATTTTTCAATAGATGTCTAAGCTGTATATAGTAAAGTTGAATTATACATGCACATTTTATATATACATACATATATATATATATATATATATATATATATATATATATGTTCAAGACAGATTTCAAGATGGCAGTGACCAGCAGGCATGATATCTGAGTAGTAAGTGGTTAAGCTCAGTCACAGGGGATCAGTTGTGAGGCCATGCTCTTGACTGCCAAATGCAGACTTTTTTGTGTGTTTCCCCAGTGAACACTGTGTTTTCTAGCCACTGACCTGGGCACCAGGGCTCCAGGATCAACAAGCCTTAGGCCTGCTGATGCTCAACTCTGCACTAAGGAAAGATCCCAGGTTCGAACAACACACCATTCTAATCCATCCCATGGTTCAAGACCCTGTTAACTGTTCTACTTGACTTTCTGAGTTCCATCCTCTACACAGACCTACCTGAGCTCCCTGAGAAGGACAGCTGGACCACAACAGTGTTTAGGTCATTAAGAATTTCTTGTTGGGATTCCAACATATTACACAGTATCTGGCATCTGAGTAGAGTGAAATCAAGCTCTGTCTTTGTGGAGCAATTGAGACAATGCACGACTGACTGCAAAATGCAGACTGTGTCTGTGTTTCCTTGATGAACGCAAGCACTAGCCAGCTCCCTGAACAGGGCACCCAGGTTCCAGAAACAACCAGTCTCAGGCTTGATGACTCTAACTTCTGCCCAAGAGGAGTTCCTGTGCCTGAACAACACAGGGCTCCAGTCTGCAGTCCCAGTCTTTGGTCAATGGCTTTACCTGACTTCCTGAGCTCCAACCTCCATATGGACATACTGACCTTCTGGAGGAGAGCACTTGGACCACAAAATCATCCATATTGGACACAATCCATCCAGACCCCTGACTGTGGATCCAACAGAGACACAACAAGCAGAAGTGAGTTGTAGGCTATTCCCTGAGATCTAGCCTACAGCTCACCCAACCATCCCAAAGAGGACTGTCAGTCCCAGGAAATATTCAGCCTCTGGCCACAGGCTCTATTAGCCTTCCCAAGAGGTCCAGTGGGCAAAAGAAACAACCAGTTAACACCAGGGACAACCAGATAACACGAGCGACAAAACCCAGGGCCACATATCACTGCCGGGACACATTCATCCTACTACAACAAGCCCTGGATGTCCTATGAAACCTAAAGTACAAGAAAAAAACCTGATGTTATGAAAATGATAGAGGCCTTAAATGAGAGAATATGTCCCTCAAAGAAATACAGGAAAGTACCATCAAACAGGTGAAGGAAATTAATAAATCCATTAAAGAAATACAGGAAAATACAATCAAATGGGAACAGGAAACTAATAAATCTGTTCACGACCTGAAAATGGAAATAGAAGCAATAAAAAAAAAAAACATTGAGACAATCCTTGAGTTGGAAAACCTAGGAAAGAGACCAAGAACTAGAGACGTAAGCATCACCAACAGAATACAAGCAATGGAAAAGAGACTCTCTATCATAGAATATATGTTAGAGGAAATTGATGCACTGGTCAAAGAAAATGCTAAATCTAAAAAGCATATAACACAAAACATCCAGGAAATTCATGATACTATGAGAAGACAAAACCTAAGAATAATAGGAATAGAAGAAGGTGAAGATTCCCAGCTCAAAGGCCCAGAAAATATTTTCAAGAAAATCATAGAAGAAAACTTCCCCAACCTAAAGAAAAAGATGCATACAAAGAAGCTTACAGAGCACCAAATAGACTGGACCAAAAAGAAAAATCCCTTGGCACATACTAACCAAAACAGTAGATGCAGAACAACGAAAGAATATTAAAAGCTGGAAGGGATAAGAACCAAGTAACATATAAAGACAGACTTATTAGCATTATACCAGACTTTTCAGCAGAAAATTTAAAAGCCAGAAGGGCCGAGAAGAGGTCCTACACCCTCTAAAAGATCACAGATGCCAGCCCAGAATACTGAACCCAGCAAAACATTCAATCGCCATATAGAGAAAACAAGATATTCCATGACAAAACCAAATTTAAATAATATCTATGCACAAAGCGAGTTCTACAGAAGATACTAAAGGCAAATTCCAATCCAAAGAGGCTAACTATACTCAGGAAAACCTAGAAAATCAGCAACTTCTCTGCATCAAAACCAAAAGAAGAGAAACACACACATACACACACACACTACCACCACAAACATCAAATCAACAGGAGCTAACAATCACTGGCAATTAATATCTCTCAATATCAGTGGACTCAGTTCCCCAATGAAAAGACACAGGCCAAGAGAATGGATGTGTCAACAAGACCCATCATTCTGCTGCATACAAGAACGATGGACATTTCCTCAGAGCAAAGGGCTGGAAAAGGTTTTCCAAGAGTCAAGCTGGAGAAGTGAAGCCGTTCTAATATCTAATAAATGCGATTTTCAGCCTAAAATAATCAAAAGAGATAAGGAAGGACACTTGGTACTCATTAAGAAAATATTCACCAAGTTGACATGTCAATTCTGAACATCTCTGCCCCAAATACAAGGACACCCACATTTCTAAAAGATATACTACTATATTTTATATCACACATTGATCCCCATATATAAAATTAATGGGTGACTTCAACACCTCACCATCACCAATGGATGGGTTATCAAGACAGAAACTAAGCGGAGAAGTAAGGAAATTAAGAGATGACATGAATCAAATGGATCTAGAGAAATCTACAGAAGTTTTTCCTCAAACACAAAAGAATATATCTTCTTTTCAGCATCTTACTGAACCTTTTCCAAAATTAACCATATAGTCAGTCACAAAGCAAGCCTCCACTGATACAAGAAAATTGAAAAAAAAATCCTTGTATTTTATCAGATCACCATGGATTAAAGCTGGAATTCAATAACAAGAGAAACAACAGAAAATGTACACACTCATGGAAACTGAATAACTCCCTACTCCGTTAACAGTGGGTCAGGGAAGAAACAAAAAAAAAAAATTAAAGATTTCCTAAAATTTAATAAAAACGAAGGCACAACATACTCAAACTTATGGGACACAAAGAAGCAGTACTAGGAGGAAATCTCATAGCACTAAGTGCCTTAAAAGAGAAACTGGAGCGATCTCATACTAACAATGTAACAGCACACCTGAAATCTCTAGAAGAAAACGCACATAAGAGAAGTAGGTGGTAGGAAATAAACTCGGTGCTGAAATCAATATAATAGAAACAAAGAGAACAATAGAAAGAATCAATGAAACTGAGTGCTGGTTCCTTTAGAAAATCAACAAATAGTATTGGTCTAACTGGATGTCTACATGTAAAAAGAATGCAAATAGACTCATATTTATCACCCTGCACAAAACTTAAGTCCAACTAGATCAAAGACTTCAACATAAAACCAGATACACTAAATCTAACACAAGATCAAGTGGAGAAAAGCCTTGAACTCATTGGTACAGGAGACACCTTCTTGAATAAAACTCAGGTACTAAGATCAACAATTAATAAATGGTAGCTCATAAAACTGAAAAGCATCTGTAAGGCAAAGTTCACTGTCAATAGAACAAAATAGCAGCCCACAGATTGGGAAGAGATTTTCACCAACCCCACATCAGACAGAGGGCTAATATCCAAAATTTATAAAGAACTCAAATTAAACACCAACAGCGCAAATAATTCAATCAAATAATGGGGTACAGAGCTAAACCATGAATTCACAAGAGATGAATCTCTAATGGCCAAGAAGCAATAAAGAAATGCTCAACGTCCTTAGTCATCAGTGAAATTTGAATCAAAATGACTCTGATATTCCATCTTACACATGTCAGAATGGCTAAGATCAAAAACTCAAGTGACAGCACATGCTGGCGAGGATGCATAGAAGGTAGAACACTCCTCCATTGTTGGTGGGCATGCAAACTTGTACAACCACTCTAGTGTATGTCCTTAACATCTTTTAAAAAATAATCAGTTGACTTTAGATGTGTGGGCTTACTTCCATGGGCTTTACGTTGTTCCATTGTTTTTGTATTCATTTCTCAGTTATTCTATTTATGTACGTATCGCGCTGTTTTGAGGATTACTGCTTTGTAGTATTTTCAGAACCAAGGAGAGGGAAGCTGAGCTGCATGCTTTGCCTTTTAGCTCCAATGTGGTTATAACTCTTAGTTGTTTGTCCCACATAAATGTTAAGATTTATTTTAGCTTTTTTAAAATTATAATTAAAAGTTAGGTATGCTTCTAAGTCTGTCAACCACAAAGTAGGCATATGTATATTCATTTTTATTGCCATATACATTTGAGTTTTTAATGAATCTTTCTGAGAATAAGTATGGCTTTCAATGTACTTGATTTAAAGGATTATGTTCACCTAGTTTAGTTTGGTATGATTTCTGGCATAGCTTTGTTTCCCTTTAGCACTGTTGCTTTCTTTGGATAACTAGAATGCTTATGTTATCTTATACCGTATATTGGTAATTGTAGGCATAAATTATGAGAGGAACATAACTTAGGAAGTTACCAATAGGTATCACTCTACTTTCTTTCCATTGTCCATCAAATGAAATTTTTAAAAATTAGTTTCACTTATCCTATCTGGTACACATTGAGAATGGAAATTACTTACCATGAGATCTGGAACACTCACATGTCATTGAAGACTTGTCTTTGTAGATAACTCTTCCTATTGGATGCTAATATATTCCTTTGCCATTCACTGACGTTCATATCCTACGACTAATGTTAGCAAATTAAATAAGATGGTAAGGGATGTGTTATTTTTGATCCCTTCATTTTGGAATCAGTGCTACTATTTTCTGTTGTTACAAAGACATGTTATACTCCATACTAAAGTGCTTCATAGAGAAACTGCCTTATCAGCCTGAGTGCCAGAACAAAAGAATGTTCTCTGAATACAAAGCAGAAATAAAGCTGACATTCATTAAATACAAGCAATGAGTGAGGATGGTTATGAGACTCTCAGGGATACTCTGGTCCCTTCAGGTCACAGAACTAACTCCCACATCACTTTTCTGAGGCATAAACAATTTCTATCAGAGTCTACTTAAGCTGTCAGTGTTCATTATGCCCCTCTTACAACTCATGGGGATAAATCATGGTATTCCTTTTGATTCTTAAGCCTTCTCTGGTCTCCCTGTTTAGCACCTGACTAACCCATCTCTAAGATATTGCAATTTACTTAAGGAAATGTTTGCATTTTTATAGTGTTTTCAGAGAGCGGATACAACAAACAACTCATTGATTATGTTTTGTAGCCATTTTCTTCTCCAGAGTGGAAGCCAAATTTTGGTGGACCCTGCCAACAGGTGCTGCTTTATAGTTATATAAACAGGAAATGAGAGTCATTCACTAGAGTGTAGTTTTCCTCGGTGGGGAAAGGAAGAGATGTTCCCAGAGTCTTGCCTGAGTGTCATCGTGCCAAGAATTACAGGTCCATTTGCTATTTTAAGGAAAACAAATTTCTCATATTTTCAGTGTTTTTGAGTTGATCTTTTAAAATTGTATTCAAGTTCTTAATAATGTATATGTTTTACAAATATATTTACCTACTTGCTGGCTAACTTTTCATTTTAGTTTTCTTCAAGCCTGTATGTGTATTAGTGTGTGTGTGTGTGTGTGTGTGTGTGTGTGTGTGTGTGTGTGCGCTCGCGAGCACATGTGCATGAATGCAGTGGCACATATATGGGCATCAGAAACCTTTTTGAAGATGGTTATTATAGGCATAAGATTATTGTGTAATTGAAATGTACCCCCTCCCATATATGGTTCCAATCCTTCTTCTGAAAAGCTCATGTCTCAATGTCATATAAACTCTGCTCCCCAATTGTTCCCTGATATGCCAATAAAGCATCTTACAGCCAATCACTGAATAGGGGAGAGAATAGGGCTGGACTTCCTGCCCTACAGGGGAGGAGGAGTTAAGGAGAAGTAGGAGGGGGATTCAGGAAGAGGAGGAGAGGCAGGAGAGATGAGAAGAGATTCAGCTGAGGCAGAAGCCACAAAGTCTACTTCTCCTTAACTTCTCCTGTGTCACTCTCCCACTTTGTAATACAATTGCTAGAATTGCAAATGCATGCCATTGATCCAGACTTTTTACCAAAGTCCCAGGGATTAAACTCAGGTCATCAGGCTTATGCAACAATAACTTTTTCTGCTGAGCCATCTATCAGCCCCCCTTTTTATTTTAATGGTGTGTTTTAAAAAAAATTGTTAGTTAGAATGGTTAGAATGTTATCCATCTGTACATTAACCTCATATGGTTAAAGTTTTCAAGTCTGTTTTAAAGGGATCTTTATTAATAATAAAAAGAGTAACTTCATACTACCAACTAGACTCCTTATTGTTTTTTGCCTTTTACACTTCCATTTGGTATTATTTGTTTGTGAGCTAAGATAGGGTTACTTTTTTCCTATATAGACATCTTGATTGGATGCATCCTAGTTTTCGAAACTGCTGCCCGGTTTCCTCACTCCCCTAGAATGCTACATTGTATGCTTACATTTGAGAGTTTGTTCACAGGTTTTCCACTGTGTTCCTGTGATGTTGTCATTTATCCTTTAACCAACACTCTTCTTTCATAATTACTTCATTCAACATGCTGTCCTCTGCTGTTAGCTATGCCAACATCCCAGATCATCACAACATTTCAGAGTTTCTGGAGACTTTTTCATGTTGACCTAAATTTCCTTTCTGCAGAACAATATATTTTCTGAGCCATATTCCATTCCATAAGGATATTTGTGAGATATGCTCATCTTTATAGACATAATGTAAGTGTTTTAACTAATAATGTTAATGTTACGATAAGACAGAACTTTTGGAACATTTCATAAGAAATGACTCTAGGAATTTTGCTAGGTGCCCATGTACCAGTTCATTGTTCATTCAAATGAGCTAAAAGTAGCTATGGTATACTAGTCCATCTGCCTTGTTAATGGCCATGCTATGAATGTACTGAGAACCCAAGGAGAGTGCACAGGATCTATCTGTCAGCTTGGCAGGTATATTATAACAGTGTCTCAAAGTTGTGACCAGACTCTTAGATAGCTATTTCTGTTCCATCAAAACGCTGTAGAGGAAAAAGAAAACAGTCCATTATGTTGCCACTAGCCATTATGTTCCCACTTGCTGTTTATAGAAGTTCAGCCTTTCCTGTGCATGATTTCTCTGTATAACACTTGGTGGAAAGGTAATGCTTTTACTGTCACCTCTAAATATCATTACACTTTGGCGAATCTGCAGAGTTATATAACACTGTGATTAAACACAGTCACACCGCTTGCATAGCAAAGGCTCTGAATTCTGCTGATGTAGAAAGTGCAGAATCTTAATAGCTGCAGCTGACTTTACCTAAAGTTGTTAGGAGTAAGAAAGATGCACTAGCCGCTAAACTGAAATTTCACCCTATGGCACAAACAAGATAAAAAGTACAAACATAAATTAGGCTTCCCCAGTCCCACTTAGTGCCACATTTTAATGAATAATGATGTCTTTACATCTTGGCTTACTGCCATGAAGGAATTCAGAACTAGAGTAGAAGCCATTTACTAAGAAAATAGAGATGTAGTTTGGAAACGAGCAACGTAATTAGTGAAGAACAAGAATATTCCTAATCTATGGGATTTTCCTGAGGAGTGAACAAAACCAGATTTGTGGATCATATGGTGCTGCATGAGGAAAAAAAAAACAGAGAACTTATTCTTTGTTTCAGGGATAAAAATGTTATATTTTTCATAGTTGACATTTCTGTCACACTGGAGTTACTGAAGCAAATTCCCCTTTTTTCATTATCAGTCAAGAGGTTCTCATCAAAGCTTAGCTACTTAAGCAGTGTGGCAGAAATTCCTTATACAGGTCAATTACAATTTCTAACAATGAAAAACAAGAAAGAAGAACGTTCATGGTTTCACATGGCGCTGTCTAATTTGGTGATTTTCACACATTTTGAAACTGTGACAGGAGCCCGAGTGCAAACAGCACAGGTCTGGCTGACACATCCCGCCTTGCTGCAAATGCCACCGGAGGAGTCGCATAACCTTCATCTCTGAGCTGACGCCTGCCTCCAGAGAGAAATCTTACCTTCCACTTCCACCCTCACAGAAAGTCTGCCAAAACTGTGTCTGTATTGTTCCATGCCTGCCCTTATTTCACACGGAAAAATAAGAGAGCCCTTGATAAATAAGTATTTGGCTACTAGTTTTCCGCTCCATTTTCAAGTTTCTCTTTTCACTTGCTAAACTGAGCTTCCTACTATAGTCGTTGGCTAATTATGTAAGGTCATCAGGTGTTCTAACAAGGCGGACAGTGGTAGGGTGTGGATAGTTTAGGTGACCTCTTCAAATACATGATATAAGAACAGGTAACTGCAGCAATTCAATGTTTCAGTCTTAAGTATGGAACTTGTGAGGAAATGTCATCAACTAATATTTCTATTTAGACTAGACCTTTATTATTATTTTTTATTTCAATTTACTGATGTGTGAATGTATGCTTATATATTTGTATTTTATTGTTCTTGTAGGAAATCTATTAGTTTCTTCTCACCCCTACTAATATGATGAAGGTAAGCAAAAGGTTGAGGATGGCTGGATGACCCCAGTTTTACCTGACTAATAATCAAATTGTGCTAGAGAATCTACTGTGTACTTTGCTTAGCTAACTCATTTTCAAGAGTTCTTGTCACATAAGCATAAGCCAGTTAGCCTTAGTATTAATTAATAATAATTATAGAAATAATAATAACTATTATTACTTGGTAACTGGAGGTTTAACTTCTGTATTGGCTTCTTTGGTGATGTTTCAGCTATATTTGATTGGTATTAATTACTTCAGAAGTATGACTATGCACTTCATGAAAGAGAGCCAACTGTTCAGCCCACATAAGGTGTCTACTTTAATATGTCCATTTGACTGGACTAAGGAATATCTAGTTACCTGACTAAACATTTTTGAAGTGTGTCTATACAAGTGTTTCTAAAAGATATTAACATTTTATTTGGAAGAGTGAGTTATAATAATCATTCTCACTGAAGCAGTTGGGCAATTAGCCACTGAAGCCTGAATATGAGGAAAAGAATTAAGACAGATATCTCTCCTTTCAAGTGGAGACAGCCATGTTTTCTTAGCCTGAAATACAAGCAAACCTGCTTCTCGGAACTCCTGCTTAAGACTAAAACTGCAGCCCTGGCTACCTGTCTCTTCAGCCTGTAGATGCTTGCATATTCGATATCTCAGCTTAGATACACAAGTATATTAAACCCACAGGGCAAAATATGAGTGCAGTCTCCTGTATATACTTTAAGTAAAGTAAGTGTTTAAGAGTCTTGTGCAAAATAACTTACTTGTAAGAGGCAATGTAAGAATCAAACTCAGTTCCATGTGAAGCCATGGCCTAGAGCTGTCTCTCCTGTTCTAGAAGACCTTCCAGTTTTCACTCAGAATTCAGAATTGACCCCCCAACACTGATTAATTGGTTAGGCTGATGTTTCTCGACCATGAGCCATATGAGAAAATGCTGAAATACATCCCCCCAGGCCAGATATCAATTCAATTTGCATCTCTGAGCAGAATTGTTGAGTAACAACATAGCACATAAATTAGCAGAGAAATATTTCTCTAGTATTATTCAATTCCTATTTTATTTTCATCTTTTTCTTTTTTAACATAAATAATGAGTGGGTCTAAAGGCTCAGCTATCTTAGTTTCTTGGCCAGTAATGATGGAGCCATGGGCTGAAACTCTGTGCTCAATGAGAAACACAGATGCCATTACAGGTAACTTCCATGTATAAGAAGGTGGCCCCTTCTGGCCTAAGCAAAGGAATGTTTTGTTGAAATCTTTCTGCTATGAAAAGTGGCAGAGGTAGGGTTCACTTTCACTAGTGAAGCACACTCAGTAAAAGTTGTTCCTACTTCCTGACATAAAGATCTGTCCCTGACCTGATGGATTCGATCTGAGATTTGTAGCCTTTCCTGCAGCACCTTTTAGAGATCATGGCCATGGATCGTCTGGCTAGTCCCACTTCTGCAACCTGAGGGTGGAATCGGCCTGGAGAACTTGAGCACAGGAAGCATGGGTGAATCTTCCAAAACAAAACATCCATATTCTCATTAAAGAAAGGGAAATATTTCCTTCAAACTTATGCTTAATAAATGCATATATTCACTTAAGATTGGTTAGAAATATGCCTAGCCACCTTTGAAAGACCCACCGTACTCCTATCTGTCCACTTAGCTTTGAATGTCATACAATATTCCCATCTCCATCTTTATCTTGCGAGAAGTGAATCTTGGCAATGAAATTCACCTGTGAAAAGCTCACTGCTCACCTGTAGCTAGTTCTTTCTCATAAAAAATCAAAATATTGTTCTTATTTTCTACTCTACTGCAGAAAATTTTTCAACAGAATCAGCAAACCAAGTCACTGTTGTCTATCTACTATGTTTGAAAATCAGTGACTAAGAATTTGATTAACTCCTTACAACTTTATAGACCTCAAAATCATGTTATGAAGAAAATGATGAAATGAATTTAGATAATTTTAAAGTCTTCAGAGAACTTATAATGTTCTTAAAATTTTGTCTCTCACATCATTTTGCTTATAGTTGAAAAGTAAATGAGATTTAAGTGTCAAAAATTAAAGTTGCATAGCCGTTTTTTCCTAGGGCTATTCATGTTTTCACTTTTGATCCCATGATATTAACCATGCTTGATTTCATTCTTATAAGATTTCTGGTTCAGATGACAAATGATATGCTTATTGTATAAATCATAATATTTGAGAAGACACAACATTCATACAAATAGTAACATTTATTGAACATTTCCCAATTGATAGATAATATTGTCAGTACTTTAAATATTTTAATTCATCCAGTTCTCATAACAATTCATTGGTCAAGCACCTTTATAGATTAAAACTATCCTGAGAGATGTTTAACCTTGAAAAGAGCATAGATTATATGAAACATAGTATTGCATCATCTCCAGAAACTCAAATTTAGTAAGCTTACTATTTATATTAGTTTATTAATTAAAATCAATAAAATGGCATTGGCAGCAGTAATAAATGATGAAAAAGTTTTAGAACTTAAATATTCACTGTAATTGAAAATTATCATCCAACATTCTAGCTCTACACATGATGACACTGGACTAAATCTCTAAAACTGTAAGCAAGCCCCAGTTAAATAATTTCCTTTATAGGAGATGCTGTGGTCATGGTGTCTCTTCACAGCAATAGAACACTTAGTAAGATGTGTCTGTAATGTACTCTGAGTATTTTCATGATTCCATTGACCTCTCTAGTTTTTGCCTTTCTCCAAAATGTACATATTAATAGACATTTCTCATTTTTTTCACCAAATTGAAATTTCTCTATGCCTTTAACTTTATATTAAAACTCCTTATTCCTCTTAATAACTTTACTTTTTGCTTAAAATATATGTGGATATCTTTCAATTACTATAAAGTTACTTTTATTTCTGATGATCTCGTTTTACTGTCTGTGTATTTTTCTTAAATTAAAATACTAGTAAATACTTAAATGTTATAGATAGTTATTTTCTTATGTACTCATTTGTTCATTTTTAGGTGTTCCACATGCTTGTCTGATTCTAACTGTTGTTCAGGATCTCCAGTTAAGATTTCAATTGAGGCAAGTCTTTCAAGTAATTATTTATATGAGAAGATGTTTCATGGTATGAATTATAACTACTCATTATAATTATATGCTACAATAAAAAAAATTTCTTCTTTGAAGGTGGGCAGAAGCCTAGTGTCTTTGAAAAGGATGACAAATGAAATTTAAATCATTATCACAAGATCAAGAATACAAATAAATCTTTTATATTGTTTTTAGTATTGAGGAATATTCAGTCTAAAATAAACTTTGTTTGGAAGAATACTGGACAAAATCAAGATAAAAATACACATAAAAGGTTGCAAAATTTATTTACACACTGACAAGATTCTACCTGTGAACAGAATGAATAAATTTATGTTTCAGCAACTGAGCTCACATAAAATCCAACTTAAAGATGAAGTACATAGTAAACTTGGTGAGTTTCCCAGAACACACTGGGGTTTCTACTTGAGTTTATTGGCATCAATACTCATGGTAAGAAATAGTGTCAGGTATACATATTTACTCTAATGATTTACATTAAAACAACTAGAACTATTTGTGCCTTCCTAATTTTTCAGTTTCTCTAATATTAAATATGAAAATACACATTCATTTTTATTAAACCTGTTAGAAAGCACATTGTAGCATTTTTGTGTATTTTAACAACACAAATTACTTTGTTATTGATGTGACCGACTCAAACTGTAAATTTTGTCACTTTTGCCACCAAGTCACAAGTCTGTCACATTTTTCTATGATTGACAGTGAGCCCTTGATCCAGGCCAGCTGTTGGAATGCTGTATACTCACTGCCAACATTTTCTGGAGGCCTTGGCTATCACATTTTCATCGAATGTGAATTCCGTGCTGTACGTGTGCATATTGTACAGAGAACAGAAGAGCTCATAGCAGCCCCTCAGAGGCATCTGTTCTTTATAGTGAGATGGAGAAGCTGCAGAAGGTTTGTGGAAACTTGCTGAAGCTTGTTGTCACTTAGCAGGAAGTGTTTAGAAGTTTGCAAAGAACAGAATTACAATTTGTCAAATGCTGCAAACTTCACAGTGAGCACACAAGGTTTCATTGCACCGTCGCTCTAAATAGTGCTGCATTTTATGTGCTTTCAAGATGACCAACTTTCTTTTTCAGTAAAACACTAAAAATTCCAGCACAGGAATTCACAGTCACTCAGGTGAGACTGGCGGCTTTTACTTTTTTTTTTTTCCTTCTTTCTTTCTCCCTGTGGAGGAGGCAGAGGGAACATGAGGACGATAGTGTAAAATCAAAATCTCTGTAACCCAGGCACTTGCCCTACTGATTGGGATGACATCTTTTATTTAATTATAAATCCATCTTTCAGTTTGTAAAAAATTCTTTGAAGAACGCAAGGGAGTGCTGGAACCAAGGATTCCTCACCAGAGTCTGCCTGGGGACCTTTCATTTAAAACTGTCTAATCTCAGAATTTAACATTTAATCCTTCCCTAAATTCAAATAGATAGATCAGCAAGAATCTACCGAAGTCCTGCAAGTACGGGTGGGGAGCTACAAAAGCTTTGTGTGTACTAGGCAGTGCTTTTCCATTGAACTTTACCTCTATCCCAAAATGCTTTAACACTTTAAATATGGCAGCACTTCCTTTTCTTTTGTCTCCCTTTTTGTGTAGGATTTCTAACTCTTGGTGTATTTTTTTCTTTTAAAAAACTGTTCATTATACATGTTTTTCAATAAGGAAAAGGAGACTCTCTTGTATGCACTGGTGTGTCTGATATTTATAAAATGTTTTACAAATACATAGGAGAATTCAGTGAACAATAAAGTGACAGAACCTAAATGTTTACACAGTAGGTTGGAAGGAAGTGATGATCATGAATAAATAACTGAAGGCATTAGAAGGCTGAAGGGAGGTCAATCTGATGTGAGTGGAGTCTGTGTATATGTACTCTTAGCCCTAAATCTCTATTTTGGCAATGAGACCATTCACTGCTGTGGTGTTGGAAGGACATATTTTAGATGGGAGATTCATCCCATACATATTAGTATGGGAAAATGGAAGAGCTTGCATTGCATCTAATGTGAACCAAGTTCTTGAAAGTCATAGCAATCCTCATAGTGAAGTAACATATGTGGTGAAAACATAGCAGGAAGTTTTCCTGCTTTGATATTTAAATTTTTGCATAGTTTTCCTGGACTAAGATGCTTAGATAGCCAGTAAAATATTTGTGTGTGTGTGTGTGTGTGTGTGATTTCTGTGTTGTTTTCTTTTTTTCTGAAATATATTAACCTTTGAGTCAGTAGTCTTAGAAAAGTAGATAATCAAAATGGGCAGATAGGATTCTGTCTGTTAAAGATCCAAATAAAACAAAGCACTTAAAAGGAACAGTTTTCTTTCCTCTTGTTTTATAAATACAACTTCTGCCTTCAACAATTTTGGTGGAGAATGAATAATATTTAGTCATCTTTTGGTGGAAATGTAACATAATGGAGCCAGTATCAATAGCAATATTGATTTGTCTAAAAACAAGAGAACAGAAAAGTAGAACCATGTGGCCAAGCATTGTCACTGCTCTGCATATGGCCAAAGGTAATGATACCAACATACTGAAAGGACACCAGGGCTCCCATGCTTATTGCAGCACTGTGGACATTAGCCATGTGTGAACAAACTAAACATCCACGTAAATTGTGTACAGAAAGAAAATGTGTTGGGGACAGATGTGATGACCCATTCCTGTAATCCCAGCACTTGGGAGGTAGAAGCAGGCAGATCCCTGTGAGTCCAAGGCCAGCCTCGTATACAAAGTGAGTTCCACCAATAGCCAGGACTACACAGAGAAGCCCTGTCTCAAAAAACAAAGCAAAAGAAAACAAAACACAAAACAACAAAAAGAAAATGTATTGGTATATATAATTTGTCATGCTGTGGTAAACATGGAATACATTGCCACACAAATCAAACATAGAAGGAGGAGTACAACATGATCTTATTTATATGTGAAATTTAAAAAATTAATATAATATGAAATAAAAAACAAAGTAACAGTTACCAGAGAGTGAGGTATGTAGGAATGGATAGGAAAGGTATGGTGCAATTGTTTGAAAGGAGTAATAAATTCTAGTGTTTTCTGGCACAAGAGGCATTTAAGATAATCAACAATATCACCTTACCCCTTTCAAAACCAGAAGAATTTGAAAATATCCACCATAAAAAGGTAAACATTTTCAGCTTTTAGATGTTCTTACTACCTCGACTTGGCCATTACTAAATATATATACGTTAATTATAACATTACACTGTGGCTCAAAAGTAGGCACTAATATTATAGTTCAGTAAAATGAAAATAAAAAAGAAACATTTTAAAAAATATTATTAATTATTAGCCCTTTTTCCTACTGGGACAACACCTGAAAAAAGCAACTTAAAGAAGAGTTTACTTTGCCTTTTACAGTGAGGGGATATAGTCCATCATGGTAGGTTGTCATGGCATCAGGAGACTGCTCACATTGCTTCAATAGTCAGGAGCTAGAGAGAAAAGAAAAGTCAGCCTAGAAGATGAATTCTTAAGTCCTGCTCAGTCATTTAACTCACTTCCTCCAGCAAGATTCAACTTTCAAAAGTTTCTGCAATCTTCCAAAGCAAAGCAATCAGGTGGAGATCTAGTGTTCAAGCGCATGGGACTATGATAGATACTTTAAATTCCAATCATGACTTGAATACTTTGAAGAACTATGTGTGTATTTAATATAAATATGAGTAAACCATGAAATAATAAGTACATTGGGGGATTTTCCATTGCTCTCACAGCAAACCTATGAAAGTTTCTAAAGGAAAGTTTATTAAGCTCATGGTTGTTAAGATTTCATTCCTAAATCAGGCAGACCTATGACTTTGAGCCTTTACTGGGTGCCGGGAGAAGATGGCTTAGTGGACAGAAGCACAAACCTGCATGGCACTTTAGCATGGAAGCAGCAAATGTAAGTCACTCATTCCATGATGTGCATCTGGTAGTCCGTAGTGAGGATCTTCCGCAAGACTGTATCTCCTAAAGCTGTCCTTCTCAACCCTCCTGATGCTGTGACTCTTTCAAACAGTTTCTCATGTTGTGGTGACTACCAACCATACAATTACTTTGTTGCTAGGCTAGTTCATAACTTCTATTTTGCTACTGTTATGAATTGTGATTTAAATATTTGTGATTTTTCGACGATCTTAAGTGACCCCTGTGAAAGAGTCAGTGGACTCACAAAGGGGTTGTGACCCACAGGATGAGAACCACTGTCTTAAAGGTTCAGAGGACCTCCTTATTGCACCACCATAAGAAGTTAAGCTTTTAGTATATGAACTTTTCAAGACCTTTAGTTAAAACTATGTCTAAAATTTATATGCAATTTCCTTATAATTCCTTGGGTATTTTATGAGTATCAAAATAAAAACAAATAGTGAGTAGCAAATTGATGAATAGTTTAAGCAAGGACTTAAATGGAGAAACCTTTTATATTTATTAAATTTGACTGTTCAGACATTCTAATGGATGAATGAATGTTGGCATGGGTCTTCTTAGTAAACATGACACATTATTTTTTTTACTGTCATTTAGAATCATTATTACATACTTTCCTTATTCCAGGGAACAAGTACCTGACAAAAGTTATTTCAGCTTATGGTTTTAGGGCAATGCCATTCAACATGGCAGAGAAAACAATGCTGCAGATATTTGTAAACAATGTGGAACAACTGGGCCATACGTAAGGCCAATAAGATTTAAACCCATCTCACCAATAACCCAAGGACACCTAGGCCTTGTCTCCTGAAGTTTCTACAACTGTCCAAGACAGCACCACCAGCTTGGGACAAAATGTTTAAGCACATGAGCCTGTGAGGTTATTTTACATGCAAAACATATTTCACCCTATGTAGGCTCATGGCGATTTCATAATGTAAAAGGTTTTGAGATTAACTTCAAATGTTCCTATAGTCTCAGAATTAAAATGGTGTTCACAAGTCCAAAGTTCAAAGTCTCTTCTGAGACAACAGGCAATGTATTAACTGTTATGCTGTATAAAATACTAAATTAAAAGTTATGCAACCCTAATATACAATGACATAAACATTCTAATTATTTAAAATTTTGTTGATTCTTTGTGAATTTCGCATCATGTACCACAATCTCATTTATCTTTCTATCCCTTGATATCTGTTCCCGTTCTTGCAACCTCCTCCCAAAGGAAAAAATAAAAATAAAAACAACAAAAAGCAGGAAAAAAGCATCTCCATGTGGAAGCTGCAGTTTGTTTTGGTGTGTTATGTAGTATTCCCTTTGGCCTAAACATTTGCACCTGAAAATGTTCATTGCAACGAGTCATTGGTCTAGTTCGAGGCCTCTGGCTTCTGCTACACTATCTATACAGGCTCCTCACTAGGAATATTCTCAGATGTCCTGTTGTTGCCCTGTGTCATGGAGATCCTGCAGCTTTGGATCTGAAGGACTGGCCCCTTCATTTACTTCAGCAGTTCATAGATAGGGTAGATGTTGGGGTGGGCCAACTGAAGGCCCTACGTCTGAACCTGTGCGGTAGCTGGGTTATTCAGCCTACCAGCTCTCTTTCACCTGGGCCAACAGGGGCGGTCTCCCACTTTGCCCAGGTGAGGGACAGGCACTTTGTCCTCTTGTTTGTGGCAGTCAGCATGAGCTGGGACCCCCTTCCCCCCCCACTTTCACACCACTGGGTCAGTTTTTCTGTGCTCTCCTGCACCAAAGCCACCAGGGGCCGCCAGCTCTCCTACACTGCCCAGGGGCAGCCAGCTCTCCTACACTGCCCAGGCAAGGGAGCTGGACAGTCTCACTGCCTGCTGCAGGCAGTGAGGGGCTGGATGTGTGCTGGTTAAGGCATGGCCAGCAGGTGGCAGGGCCAGGTCTCCAACCTTCATGCCCTGGCATTGGATCTTAGAAAGGGAAGAATGGGCACAGCAAATAAACCTCAGGACAATCAAGACAAAACCCAACAGAACAAACATAACATAAAGCCAAAAGCTCCTTGCCCAGCTCCAGTAGGTTTATATAGACTGAGGCATATATGGTCTCTCAAATGAGCTGTCTCCACTCTATGGAAGTTTTCTCAGTGACCAAACCAAACTTCTGGCATCTTCTTTATCTGAGATTTCATATGAAATTTTATTTGGCTTTGCTGTCATGAGTTGCTATGTCAGGAACAGGTGGACACATTTGTCTTTCCACATATTATTAGTTACTAATAAATTCAATAGTGTATCTGTTTCATTGGCCATAAAGTGCACTATAGTCCCAATTTCCATTGATAGCTGGCCATTTGCAAACAGGTCTTTTATTACAATATTAATTACTAATATTATATTTTAGATTAAACATTGCTCATCACATAGTACATGAATATAGCTATCATTTACTTCTATCTATTTATGTCTGCCTGTTTATCTATTCATTTATTTATGTATGTATGTAGAATACAGAATGGCCTTAGGAGAGTTAAATACCCTAATGGGGAGTTAAAGAATTCAAGGAGACCTTACTAGAGGAAGAAGAGGGCTGAAACAGATATTATGAGACTGAATGCAGAGATGTGCAGAGTCAGACAATGGAGAGACAGTGTTGAGTTAAGATAAGTAAGTGAGATGTAGGACCATGAAGGAGATACAGGTGATGTACCGAACTTCAGAACCTTGGAGAGAAGGTACGGTACCAGGCCCAGGCAAATGACAGAGAGCAATAAAGACCACAGTGAGCTAAAATTCATAGGACAGACAGGAGTATTCTGCCTGTTGGTTTCTTGTTGCTCATACTGAGTGGCCAGGAAATAGGTCAGCAAGGACCATTGTTGCATTTCCTCTTCTTTATGTGGTCCAAATGGCAATGCTACACCCTTCATTGGTCTGGTGTGTTTGACAAGTTCTCAGGCCAGGTTTCATTGATATGATTTTCATATGATAATATTCTCATATGATTCTAATATTCTTTGATTTGCACAGTGATTCCTTTTACATTTAGAAATGAGTTTGTTTTTATCACTGTCTCATATGAAGTGTTGGACAAGTGGTGGTGTTTGCATGCACAAGGGGGTGCAAAGTCATTTGCCTTGGTATTTGCACTAAAAATAGAGCTGAACTCATACTTGTGAATTGGAGACACCCACCCTGAAAATTTTATATAGTATATAGTAACCTAGAGCAGGGGACACTGATTTCAACAGTCACTTTCATAGCTTTATGCACAACCCACTCAGGAGTTCCATTCAGGGAAAACAAGCCTACTGCACATTGTTTGTCCTCAGTGGGGTTCTACACTTTGTCATTTTCCACAAGTTCCTAGGACAGCGCCTCTAGAGGAGACCAAAATATTCAAACAGTCTGTGGGAATAGTCATGGACAAACTGTAACTGTATTCCATAGTAGAAAGAGCTAGCATTTAACAAATTTAAATACATTTCGCCCTGATAGGCATTCATATCAGCTACAGATACTCTTTTTTTTTTCCTTTGCTGTTTTCCCATTAATTAATTATTTTGCTTATTTTACATCCCAGTCACAACCCCACTCACTCCTTCCTCTCCTCCCAGTCCCACCCTCCCAGCCAGTTACCCTTACTACCTCACCCAGAACCAACCCACTCTGGCACATCAAATCCCATCAGGACTAAAGGCCTCCTCTTCCACTGAGGGAAGAGAAGGCAGTCCTGCTAGGAAAACAGGATCCAGAGGGGGACAATAGAGTCCGATCAGAGACATCCCCCACTCCATTGTTAGGAGTCTCATGTGAGGACCAAGCAGTCCATCAGCTTAACTACTGATATTCTAATGATTATTTTTGGTGAAAAAAAAATGTATGTGGATTTCTTTTGTACATATGACTCATAGCAGAATTCTTGGCCGTAGAGGATTGCTAGGGTATTGTGTATAAATATTTTCATTTTTAGAAATATTTACCAATAAGTGGTTGCACTACCTTGAGTTATGTTAGCAGATGATGAGACTGATCTTGATATTTTTATTTATTGCATCTTGAAAAACTATCACTGCCTACACTACTGTGGAAATCCTGCCCGAGAAACAGTCATCTATCATGTGAGCTTGTCTGTTAACAACTCATTGCTACATGTTTTCTCTCCAATTTCATTTTGAGATTCTGAAAAAAACAATGTGTCTTTGTCTTTTCCAGTGTATGCCATAGTGTCCCAATGATTCAAATGTTTTAAAATATTTAGCATAACTTATAAACAGCTTTAAAATATGGGTAAGCTCAAAGGAACTCTTTCTTCTATGAAGGAAGCCTTTTAAAATTAAAAATTTTCACATTTATCAGCATATATGCACTTTGTTGAATTTTATTACTTCCCCCTCAAAGTATTGACTAAATTTCTAAGCCTTTCTGTTTCAGCTTTTCCTACTGTAACTGGACAGCAAGGACACACTTGATTCTCTGCATTGTACTGTAAACCTATGGAGATGGAGACCGTTGCTTTGATTCCGCAGGCCATACACCTGGTATTCAAATGGCTACCTGTGACTCTCCAGCTGCATAATTCACTTCAAAGTGACATATTCATTAGAAATAGTTCCAAGTTATTGTCAAAAATGCTTCTGTCTTTCAGGAATATCTATACTATGCTTTGAACATCATAATGAAAACAGAAGAGAAGGAATAGTCTCTGGGTTTGAGTCATATCAACATACACGTTTTTAAAAGCTATACTTCAGTGCAGGCAATTTGCTTGAAGCAGTGCAAAATTTTACAAAGTCAGATAAAACTTTTTTTTTTTGAGCTGTAAATAAAGCTAGCCCAGAATATTCATATCAGAAAAGAGCAAACACTTCACAGAGCAATCAAGAGCAATGGCTAGGCAAGTGTGGATATTAGAAAACCCAATGATGGTGGATTGCTTCCTCTCAAACATGTGCATTGAAAACTTTGGCGAAACTACTCATATTTTTTTTTTTGATGTAAAAGTCATAAGATACAGAGTAAATGCTATCATTTGAACAGGTACAATAATTTACACAGTGTTTTGAAAATTTCTCAAGTTAGCTTATACACTTTTTTTTCTTCACAGAGTAGAACTGGAATATCTGAATCAGGAGTGTAAATGCTTTGCAGTGTAACAGAAAATTGAGAAACAGTAAGGAAATACAGATTAATCACTCGGGACTCCATTATCACATCTCAAACAAGTTACCATTACACAATGTGTGCTGGGCAGTTTACTTAGGTTTTAATACCAATCGTTTAGAAAACTGAAAGTGAAAATCCATCTCAAAATGTATAAGAAGGCCCTATGTTCATTGAACTATTCAAAGAAATATCAGATACATGCAGACACAGACTCCTCACACTGAAATTCTTGAAACAGAGCTTCAAGTAGATTTATTTCATCATTAATTTATTCAGTGATCAAATATTGAGTATTCACCATAGTGATTCAATGCAACAATGGAATTTTCATGGTAATTCTCCCAGTTAATAGTGATTAAGTTTTCAGGTTAGTGTCAAGGTTAAATGCTTACAGACCCTTTTAGAGGGTCAGCTCATGACTCCTAACTCTGTGTCACATTCTGTCCCCATTATATATGGCTTGCTTTCTTAGATTATAATATATAAATTTTATTTTGTTTCATCAGAAGTTGACTACTTTGCTAGAATAAAGCATGTAATTCAAGAGAGGCTATTTTGCCTTTAGTGGATTCTTCTGGCTATTCTTCATTTATATGACTGTTAGGCATATTCTTACAATTCTGTTGGCCATTACCATCATGTAAGTGATATTAGATTGCCATTATCTGATATGTACCATAAATGATAATGTAAAAGACAAAAGGAGAATATGATTATTATTTTCCAGTGTGTTAATAATGGTTAGTGAATATATGTGGTTTATAAATTCTGGGATATATTTCAGTGTAAATATTTAATACGAAAGAGGTAGTAGGTGTAGTAAAATATATTTTAATTTATAGAAATATTCATGTTAGTTTATTTCTTATTTTAAAATATTAGCTGTTCTTACTCCTTTATACTTCCCATTGCTATTTAAATCCTGAAGCAGAATCACCTCAGAATATCTTTCTGGTGACATAGTTTGTTTAGTCCTCCAACTTGAAATTATCCCTGTATTTTAAAGATCCTGTATATTCTAGATGCACACACACATATACACACATGGATGTGCACATATACATGTTATGTAAAAACTTTTTGACATCTAGTATTTCACATCTAGACCAGTGCAACCCAGCATTCTAGATATGCTCTCCCCTGATGAACAAATTTCAGTTCCTAGACAGATACTTTCATACACTTCTTTTGCTTAAAAATATTTACTGAGTATATGTGTAGATTCAGACATCACAAAGCCTGCATGTGGGCATCAGAGGACAATCTGTGGGAGTTGGTTCTATCATTCCACCAAATAAGTCCTGGTTATTGAATTCAGGTCATCAGACTTTGTAGCTGGAAGGAAACAAAGAACATCAGTTAGCATTTAACAGGCTCCTAGGATAATTCTGAATATCTTCTCAGACTGTTCCCACAACTGATCCTGAGAAAAGAACTAGTGTGCATGAGCTTGGAAAGTGACAGCTCTCAAGAAATTTCGAGTGGTGTGTGTGTGTGTGTGTGTGTGTGTGTGTGTGTGTGTGTGTGTGTGTGTG
>CAJQZJ010027982.1:8500859-8565801 GCA_907164525.1 Lophiomys imhausi | reverse complement strand
GTGTGTGTGTGTGTGTGTGTGTGTGTGTGTGTGTGTGTGTGTGTGTGGGCGCGCGCACACACGCGCGCTCGGGTGTTGGTGGGAGGGGGGGGCAAGATACAGAAATTCAATTAGACAATATTTGGCTGATCCTACAGAGCAGCACCAGAAAGTACATTGTGCAATGCTGTTGATTCTATTATCAACAAAGGAGACAGACTTCCATATTTTGATACCAAGAATTCACAATAGTTGATGCTGTGTGTGTTTGGAGTTTAAGAAATTGGGGATTAAGAAAGGGAATCACAAACTCCTAGGAGTTTTCTTGTCAAAACACCTCTGAGAGCCTGAGCTCAGTTTCAAAGGGAAATGTGGAATGTATGTAATTCATCAGTGCTGTTCATCACAGCCAGTGCTTTCTCTTATTACCTGTATCTTTGGCATAAAAGAGAAGTGCTCCTGAAGGCTTGCTATTTTAGACTGAATTAAGTATTTAAGAGTCTACTTGGTAAATCTGGTTAGCCAAAAAGTTATGCCAGCAAATATGTGTAGGAAGTTGTACGTCCAGTGCTTATCAACACCCAGAAATACATTAGTTCTCTTGGAATTTGTGGTTTATTGTTTTGCCAGCAAAGTTTGCTGACTCACTTGTGTTAGTCCTTGGACTGGGGGTGTAGAAATTTGTTTTTGCCTCTCTGTAACACATTACAAAACGCAGAGGCCATGGACTTGACTCATTTAAAGTATCTATTCAAGGATTACTTACTTTTCTACTCCGTTCTCTGTCATCTGCAAAGGTAAGGTAGCATTTAAATCTTGATGTCAGACACAGTGCTGTGGAAATCAGCATAGCACAATGTCAATGTCAGAAATAGTAAGGGAAGGTAAGCATAGAATGATGTCAGACATAGGGAGGAAAAGTGAGCATAGCAAAATGTCAGACATAGCCAGGGAGGTCAGCTTAGCACAAGGTCATACATAGCCAGGATGGTCAGCATACCAAGGTGTTAGATGTAGCGAGGGAGGTCAGCAGACAGCCACACATAGCGAGGGGTGTCAGTAGGACTACATCTTAAGCTAAACTTTTATTGGGTTTGCTCACTGATGTGCTCAAACATCCATCAACAGCCACTTAACAGAAACGTTCACTCCCAAGCAGTCAAGGAGACAGACAGTCCATTCTGCCAGAGGTAGTGTGGTGGCCCCAGAGTAAGAAGCAGCTGTCACATTGCATCACAACTATGAAGGAAAGAAAGAAATATGACTTTTCAGTTCACATTTTCCTTTTTATTCATCCTGAACCCAAGACATGGAACGCTGCTGTTCCCATTCTGAGAGTGTCTTTTCCACACAGGTAAAGCTTCCAGGAAACTTTCTTTAGCCAGTCTCAGGTGTGAGGCCAGGGTGTTTCTCAAGCCCATCATTTTGACAATGAAGAGAAACCATTACAACTGAATTAAAAAAAAAAGTAGCTTAGGATTTTATACTCATCCCCTGCAATTCATTCAGGTATCATTTAGTTTCATCCAAATGATTCTGAAGACAACAAGAAATGTTCTCAAACACAAATAAATGAGTTTTATTTGTAGATAATATGCTAACCTACACCACACACTAATTCCAAAGGAAATTGTCAATAAGACAATGATGCCAGGAAAAAAAAAAAAAAGTGTACAGGTAGATTCTGCCTGAGTTTGAAGGACTACCCAGACACACTCCCTCCTAAAAAAATAAATAATGTTAACCTGAAGATGATATTTTCTATATAATCTGGAAATTTTTGTTGATTTTTAATAGTAAAAGATGGATAATTTGGCAACAAAAATTACAAAAGAATCATGGTTACACACTTATTAAACCATTAAAGCAAAGAGAAGTATACATTTCAGGGATAATGTCGAACCAAATTTCAAAGAAAGTTCTATATTCTATTATTAGTGTCAGTTTATTGATGTTGAACTTCAGTAAGGGCTGCTGGTTTTTATGAAAGACCATGTGTCATGCAGTCTTCAGGGGTTTGTCTGAGAAAAGGATAGAGGCAGCAGTGGCCTGAGGAGATAGGAGTAGGTCATCCACTGCCAGGGGATGCTGGTCTTACTGCTGGTGATAGTGGGGGAGCTAATCCTACTGTAGCCCTTTCAGGAGCTGACATATCATTTCTCCCTCAGCAGGCCTCATCCACTGCCATCCAATGCAGGCTGCCTGATCGATGCCTTCATTACCAGTTTGCATTGTAACTTCAGATCTCCTTCTTTATCTCCAGAGTCATCCGTAGAAACAAAACTACTTTGCAGTCATACTTGTCAGAGCTTTCTGTCTCATATCTCTCAGATTCAAAGGTTCCAGTATTTTAACTTTTTCCAAAGGACAGCCCCATGTTAGTTCTCTGCCTGACACTATGATTGGTTACCGTTGTCCGTGTCACAAAACTGTTTTCAAGTTTAACACTCTTTCCTCTCCCTCTAATCCACATATGTAACTTGTTAAAGTTTAAAAGTCTCTACTTTGCAGGTGAATTTTGTCTTTCTGTTCACTAGTCCCATACTTGTTCTAGAGTATTATAACAATGCTTTTCACTGGTTTTCCAAACCCACTGTCTTTCTCCTCTAATGTAACTTTTTTTGATACTTGCTAAGTGGTCTTTCCAGTACACAGATTGGTTAGTCATTGAGAACTTTGGTTTAAATAAATAAACATGTCTATATAAGCAAAGGCCTTTGCTCCTCTATGCTAATAGAAATAAACATTCTTGAAAGTTGCTTAGCCAACTTTTCTGGCTGCTTATTTCAGTTCTCTTTCTTAGGCTATATTAGAAATAACTTGAATTTTCCATATTTATCATGAACTTTCACAACTTCTCATTGTTATAACTATCTTAAAAGATCTTCTACATCTAATATTTCCTCCTGAACAAACTATGATAATTTTTAAGACATACAGAAATCTCATTTTATTTATGAAAACTATACTGACACTCTGTTTGAAAACATTTTACTTTTTCTATTAAATTGTACCTGATTTATTTTAAAACTATTTTCATACTCATGTGATTGTATTCTTTAAAATGAGAGTTTAGTAGGTGTTCAAGAAATTCTCATAAACCTAAACTATTTAGTTTAAATCATGAGATGATAGCTTATAGTCTTGAAAGATGTTGAAACTAGGAATAATAATAATATCCTCAACTAATGCAAAGCCATGAGGTTCTTTACACCTTCCTACTGAAAATCAGGTAAAGCACTAGATTTACCTTGGTCAGTCTCTTCAGTAGAAGTAATCTACTGTGATTAAACCATGTGTAAAATAAAAATACACTTTGAATTCCCTCTTTTCTAACTATAGTTATTAAAGTTTCTATTAGAAAATGGACTTCTGCAGGAGACAAGGAATTATAAAAGGAGTTTCTGTATGTTTTGTTGAAACATTTCTCATTTAAAATACATTGCATATGCAAGCATAAATTTGATTATAAATGTAGTAAAGGTAATCAACTACCAATAAAATATAGGTACAGTGACTACTGTGGCTACTGAACAATGCCTCAACACAGTATGCAGCTTTGAGTTATACAAATATAAATGAATGAGTTTAGATACTTCTTAAGTACCAGAGGTATAATCACATGATTCTAAAATAGACTTAGCTTGGGGTACTGGATCTTTTGATGAAATAGTAGGGTCAAGCTTTTTGCAATGTTTAAAAGACTGGCACTCTTCTTTTCAGCATGTCTCAACGATAGTGTAAAATCTCCTTTCAGTATAACAATTGACATTCTTTCACACAGAAACAGCCATTACCACTGTCATGTGACTGCTCTGAGGATAATGAGAATGCCTCAGATGTGTGAGTTGTAAAGAAATGACTATATTTCAAGGAAAGTAAATCTAAATAATACAAATGCAGTGGGAGTATTGCTAAATATTTCTGGAGACTCTTGAGGCTCTTTGGAAGAAAACGAGCCACTGAGTCATAATTTTTGTTTCTCTTTCTCCTGACTCTGACAATTTAAAAATATCATAAGGCACACTCTGTGTTTTAAACTCTACCTGTATTTCCTGGGGGGCAACTGAAGGGCTCTGCCTGCAGGGAGGTCACCAGGAGTCAATGCAAATCAGCTCTGTAGCCTCAGGTTTCCTGCAGGATCCTTGCAGCAGGGGGATTTTAGAACAGAAACTGTGTAAAAAATGAAACACTACCAATGTATTGGAAAGAAAACAACTGGTTGTTTATTATCACAATTAGCAGGAGCTGGAGCTTTTTCTGCTCAGTCGTTAAACCTGTGCTTCTGCCCATGACTGGCTGTGTCTTCACCAGCTGGTTGGGGAATTGTTAAGTGGCTGAGGTGGAGGAGGGCAGAGTCCTAACTCTGAAGTTCTGCCTCCTGTCAGCCCTCTTATTGTACTGTTAACATCCACTCTTTTTAATAATCTTTTGTCCAATAGTTATAAATAAAGCATAAATATATGTCTGACTGCAATGAATTAGTTTCTTAACAGGTGAAGGAAACATTGCCAAGATTCTGCAGGGATCTGGTCAATGATGATCATGTGCTACATTAGATCCCAGGATGGCAGGTCACTGTACTATGAATAGATATAGATTTAGCATTTATGGGAGGCGTTGAATAGGATGAAGCAATGAGCAGCAGCCGGCTCTTCCTGGGTTTGACTTCTCTTAACACCTTCACATCACATCAGTGAATCTCTTGGTAGACCTAACAAGATGTGTGTTCAGATACCAAAAATTATATGGCTTTCATTACAAATACATTTTCACTAAAACATTGTTAATCCCATAGATAAAAAGTATGAAAATCATAAAGGGTTCTATTTTTTATCCTGTATATTGATTTAATTGTTCCTCAGGAAAAAGTAAAATCAACCTAGGTTATTGAAAACATACTGCTATTGAGATTTGTATTCTGGTCTGATGTGACTACTATCCTCCATAACTTTCCAAAAGTTACTTAACCTCTGCAGTTTGCAGTATTATAGGACCCATAGTCACCAAGATTTCTTTCAATTTTGAGATGTTATTTTTTTTAAGTAAGCATATAATGAGATGATCATGTGTTTTGTTTTTTTCTTTCCGCTTGTGAACTACATTGATGGATTTTTGTATGTTGAACCACCCTTGAATCCCTGGGTTGAAGCTTATTGATCATGGTGTATGGTACTTTTAGTGTGTTCATGGAATAAGTTTAAGTATTTTTTATGTTTATTTATTACTCCAGGTTACATTTCCATCACAGTACCCTCTTTCCACCCCTCCTAGTCCCACCTTCCCAACTTCTACCCCCATCCCTTAGTTAGCAAGTATTTTATTGAGAATTTTTACATTGATTTTCATAAGGGAAATTTGTCAAAAATTCTTTTTCTTTGTTGGGTCATTGTGTGGTTTAGATATCACTGAGACAGTGGCCTTATAGAATGAGTTTGACAGTGTTCCTTCTGTTTCTATTTTGTGGATGAGTTTGAAGAGTATTAGCTCCTCTTTGAACTCTGGTAGAATTCTGTGCTAAAACCATCCACTCATGGACTTTTTTTTTTTTTTGATTGTTAGACTTTTGATGACTGATTCTGCTTCCTTAGGGTTTATAGGACAGTTTAATTTGTTTACCTGATCCTGATTTAACTTTGATAAGTGGAATCTTTCAAGAAACAGAGGTGAAGAACCAAGCTGACCTAACAGATATCTACAGAATGTTTCATTCAAACACAAAAGGTATATACCTTCTTCTCAGCACCTCATGGAACCTCCTCCAAAATTGTCCATATAGTTGGTCACAAAGCAAGTGACAACCAATACAAGAAAATTGAAATAACCTCTTGTATCTTATACGATCACCATGGATTAAAGCTGGATGTCAACAACAGCAGAAATAACAGAAGGCCTACACATTCATGGAAACTGAACAAGTCTCTATTTGTCAGGGAACAAATAAAGAAGGAAATCAAAGACTTCCTAAAACTCAAAGAAACGAAGGTACAACATACTCAAACTTATGGGACACAATGAAAGCAGTGCTAAGAGGAAAGTTCATAGCACTAATTGACTTCAGAAAGAAATTGGAGACAGGTCACACTGCAACTTAGCAGCACAACTGAAAGCTTTAGAAAAAAAAAAAAGAAGAAGAAGAAGCAAACACTCCCAAGAGGAGCGGATGGCAGGAAATCATCAAACTCAGGACTGAAATCAGTAACTTAGAAACAAAGAGAACAATACAAAGAACTGAAGAAATCAAGAGCTGGTTCTTTGAGAAAATCAACAAAATAGACAAACCCTTAGCCAAACTAACTAAAAGGCAACGTGCAAATATCCAAGTCAACAAAATCAGAAATGAAAAGAGGGAAGTAACAACAGACACTGAAGAAATCCAAAGAATCATTAGGTCCTACTTCAAGAACCTATACTCCCAAAACTGGAAAACGTAAGTAAAATGGAATATTTTCCTGATAGAAGTCTGCTCCCTTTCTCTCAAATTCATAGCTTCTTTTCCTTTATTATTATTATTGTTACACACAGACAGACACGTGAGCATTCACACATGATGAGTCCATTTTTGTGGATTGCTTGTACATCCATGTACCAAGGGTAAATCAAGATCAGGTTTAAAAAATTAAGCAGTTCTACTTGATCATGGTGTATAATACTTTAGATGTGTTCTTGGATTTGGTTCATAAATATTTTATTGAGTACTTTGTGTTGGTGTTCATAAGGGAAGTTGGTCTGAAATTCTCTTTCTTTGTTGTGTCTTTGTGTGGATTTCCTTAGTGTCTATTGTTATGTCTTTTTTCTGATTTTGTTAATTTAGATATTAAATCTCTGCCTTTTAGTGAGTTTGGCTAAGGGTTTATCTCTATTACTCATAGACATGGTATGTACTCACTTATAACTTGATATTAGCCATATGGTATAGGATAACCATCCTGCAACCCACAGACACAAAGAGACAGGGACCTAGCATAACTATCCTATAAGAACTCTACCTAGCAGGAGATCAAAACAGATGCTGAGACACATAGCCAAACATTGAGTGGAGCTCTGTGTGGGAGGAGGAATAGAGAGATCTGGAGGGAACAAGAATTCCACCTGAAGATCAGCAGAACCAACCAACTTAGGCTCCTAGAGGCCTATAGAGACTCAGAGTCTGAAACACAAGCCATCTTTGCTTCACTTAACTTCTTAAGTACATATATCTCTTTCACTCATTGCTTTAACAAGCTCTTTCTCATCCATGCATTCTTGTATTCTGTTTCTCAAACTCTGGAGCAAGAGATGCTGCAATTCAGTTTCATCACAGTTTTCTGGTGTTATACATACATTTTGTTTTTTTGCAAGCTAGATTGCCTATTTATGTGAGTTGACCGTTTCTAGGTTTATATCTTCAAGTTTACTGGTACTCTTCTCTCATGTATGCTTTTTCCTATTGAGTAAATTAGTCAGTTAAAATTTTGTGCCCATTGTATTTTTAAAATTCTAAAATATATAGATTTCTTTATATTAATACATCTAATTTCTTTATTGAAATTCTCTGATTTTGTTTGCTTTAGTATGATCTTAGGGTTATATTCATGTGAAGAAACACCATGACTAACACAATTTAATTTAAAAAAGAATTTAATTAGGTGTTTGTTTTCAGTATCAGAGGATGAGTCCCAGATCATCATGGTGGGAAATGCAGATATAGGCAGACAGGCATGGTATTGGAACTGTAGCTGAGAGCTTACATCTGATCTGCAACATAGAGTGGCATGGGATTTTGGAATCTCAAAGCCCACCTCTGGTGACACACCTCCAACAAGACCATACCTACTAATCCTTCCCAAACACTTCCACTAACTGGGAGCCAAACATTCAAACATATGAGACTCTGGAGATCATGCTCATTCAAATCACCACAGTATGTGTGTGTGATTATTCAGTGAAGCATTTCTATGATAGTTGCTTTAAAAACAGGATGGATGTAACTTGAAGAAAAAAAAATAAAGTATTTATAAAAAAAAAAAAAACAAAAAAAACAGGATGGATAACCTAGGCCTAGTCATTGTCTTCACATTGCCATTGGCTGATTGCCTTTTCTCATTCAAATTGAGATTTCCTTAATTTTAGGTGTAATGAATGATTTCCCACTGCATTCTGGACAATTATAGAATTGTATTATGAGTTGGTAGATGCCATTCATCATGTTAAATTTCAAGAAATCTGATGTGAGGCTATAACTATCTAGTCTTCAACCATATCAGAGACCTGAGAAAGATAAATAAATCTGATTATACAGGAAGTACAGAGCCAGCAGCTTCCAAAACTAAGAAATGACAAAAAAAATGACTGCCTAGACAGTCCCCAATTTCTCTCCATACATTAGAGCATCAATCTTCAGCCTCTGGCCCAGGATCTCTGACAGACATTAATTGTAAAACAGTAAGGACTGACTTACCTACCTTGTCTTCTCAGAGGTAGGCTGTTGACTTACCTGCTTCTAAGTTTTGTCCTTTTCAGACACCATTCTGTGTACAGTTGAAGCAAGGAACTTTTTCTTGCCCAGTGACAAGCTTGCCACTGATGCAACCATCTCCAAATGGAGATTCTTCGATGCTCATCATCTACTTGGAGTAGAATGGGGGCTGATGTCAGGAGCTGGCATGTCTCAATATCAAAACATCTTAAGCTAAGAAAACTTCTTATCTAGAACTAAGAATATGTTTTTAAGTTGGTAATGCAAGTTATGATGGAAAATGAGTTAGATATAGAACTTTAAATTCATGGAGATAGATAGATAATACAGTATTAATATCAGTAATATGTATGGACTGGACATTGGGAATGTATGTTATACCTTATAATTTTCATAATTGTGGCTTAATTAAAAAATTAATTACATGATTTTACTTTTGAAGTTTCCCAAAATAAGCTGAAGTTGTATTATACTTATTTTCAGGTTTTTTTTTTTTTAGGTGAAACCATTCTCTTGTGAAAAGTTTCCATTTTAGAAACCAGTGGTGGTGTACAAATAAAGTGAAATTGCAGTTCTATAGTATATATCATGAGAATAACTCCTCAAACAGCAAGTGAACCCAAGAAATAGCTTAATTTTCTACTAATATTCTATCTATTGATCATTTGGAGTTCAGCCTTCCTTCTCTGATAATCCATATCAACTTATCATACTTTCCCTGTGCTATCTACAATCTAATTTTAATATAGTGGTGTAAGGATGACTTCTTTCTCTGGCTTGTAACCGTTTCAATTTGTACCTTTCATATCTGTATAAGTATGAATCTTGTACTGATAGGCACCGACTTGTTTGCTGCATTTGTTAAGTGTAAACATTATACAGAAGTATAAAACTTTGAGAGCTAGTGAGGTCACCAAAAAGCAATATATTCTCCTGTAAACTTGAGTTGAGTGGGAATGACATAATAGAAGAATTTGAAAAATATCTTTTGCCATATGAATGTAAGGGACTCTAGAATATTCTCTGTGAATGGGTGCTTCCATATGTATATTTCAAAAGGTACTTTGTTTGGGGAAAATGGCTTGATCAAAACAGTTTCCTGAAACTGCTGGTTTATATATATATATACATATATATATATATATATATGTATATATATATATATCTGCTGGTTAAATATAAATAGTCATAGAATTCAAGCTATGCAATTAACAAATTAACATAACTGTATTTTCTGACTTTCTGTTGTGTATGACTAAATATTCTGTTCTCTAGATCTGGACTCCTTCTTGAACCCAGGACATTCCGCATCTGTAGGCAGCATAAAGTGGTGGTTTTTCCCCCAGCATTATGAGCAGAACATACTTTGCCATCAGATACCTAGGGTTCTGCATTGAATAAAGATATACAGCTAATGACTGAATGTATTGCTTTCAGACAACTAAAAAGAGCAATGATATTACAGGAAATATGGGTAGTGTGCTTTTTCAAAATTGCTACTGTTTAATGGTTGTATTTTGCAAAAACAATATCCCAGAACTGTTTAGAAAGTATGTCAAATGTGAACTCTTGATAGTGTAGGTCTTCTGGAGTTGAGTGATGTTAAACCCTGCTCAGTGGTTGGTAGGCAAAGCAATGTAGTCTGGTTTCAAGCCCAAGAGTACCTAGGCATAGTCCCAAGAGAAGTTTGTAATCAAATGCAGCTTGCAGAGAGAGTTTCGAATTGTACATGATTTTCATAATGAATGTTTTGAATTATCGCAGTATGTTTTCCTATGCTCATTTTCATCTAGACGGAGGGGGGGATTTCAAGAATCCATGCCTTATAATTTTTATTTCAGTTACTTAAGGTATCCAGAATTTTCTTGCCAGAAGGATCCATGTAAAAATTAGGATCCATCTTGAAATTCAACTAAAGACTGCATCCCTAAGTTGTTACAAAAAATTGAGAGCTGAACATATTGTAATCCTCAGAGCTGTCCCAAGACAGACAATATTGCAGAAGTTTTTGCCCATGTGTCTTTGTTTTGCAAATGAATATGCAACATTACACTAGAGTAACAAAAAAAATTAATCTTGGAATCAGAGCGTCTAACAAATGTTGAGTTAAAAAACAAGTTAGTTAACCTCAGAGAAAGAAAAAAGAATAATCTAAATTTAATAGTGCCTCAAGTTATATAGTGATTTTTTCCCACTGACCGTCTAGGGGAGGGGGAACAGGAAATTGAACATAGGATTAAATGATGTTTTAAATGAGTATCTAGGGTTGTTCCTGTAAATACCATATAATAAAGCTAAATTACCAAATGTTACTGAGAAATGCATTTTTACAAAAGGCACCAGGCATGTAGCCCACCTCATTTCAAAATAATAAGCCAACAGAAAACTAAAATATACCATTGTAGAAACTGTGGTTCGGAACACCTATGGTACTAAAATTGCTGGGAATCTTCACATAAAACCTGGGAGAATTATTTTAAATAGTCTCATGGAGCTATCATAACAGAAATACCTTGTGTAGAATATATGTCAATCTACAGACAACTTTCCCTGAATCTTTTAGGGAATCTAGTTTTGTTTTTTTAAGTTTTATTTCCAACAACTTTTGACCTTTTTCCTAATCATTTCAAACATGTAATCATGCTATCACTGAATGATTAAAAAGGCATAGTATAGACTTTTGCTCATAGTTCAAGCCATGAAGTGTGTTAGTGAGCTAGTACAACATATTTAATTGTAAAGAGATTTGCTTTATAACCAATCCATTTTTTTCAAATTGTTTAATCATATTTCAAGTTTTGTTGCTTTTCTAAATTAATGAAAACATGTTCAGTGAGATTTGGCTCAGTTTATTAAAATGTTAGGTAGTAAATAATTTTAGACTATTTTCAGTTTCATTAATTTTGTTGTCCATCTTGTAAATAAATCTAAGTTCAACAGTGAAAATGCATAGACATCAAAAGGTTCAGTTGTAAACCCAGCTCTAAAGTGCTGTGATTTGCTCTAATAAAAAGTAGAGTGTTAGTATTGACCCAATGTACCTGTCAATGTTTTCATATATCTTTTGCTTCTGACTCAGAGAGGTTACCTAAGGAACAAAATATCTCATGTCAGCACATCTGTTACATTTTAGTGTTTGGGGGTAGAACATATATTCTAACTTTATTTGTTCTCAATAATTCACTGGCTTTCTTACTTCAAAATATATTTTGTTTTTTGATAATTTTAGCTTTTAATTATATGCTGTCTTGGTTTTGTATACATTAGAATGATAATAAAACTGTTTCATAGAGTTATCACAATGAAAATGCCATGTGAATGGCCTTAACAGTAAAGTCTTCCTACATTTTAATTTACAGATATTTAGTGTTTATATATACCTAAATCTTACTGTGAAAAACTGTATTAGGATTAATACTAAGTTGAAGAGTATAAATTTACTTCTAATTTAAACTGATACTTTATCTGAAAATCATTTTAAACTGATTACTTTAGTACTTCTATAACAATTCTTCATTCTGTTATTTTCACTTCCTATTTGATGACCATGTAGGAAATGACTTTTATGAAGAAACCTTTGGATCCATCTACTTATAGGTCTCCATGTCTAACTATCTACCTACCTTTTCATTATTCAAACAGCTATCTCCCGAAGAATCCATAAGTACTAGCCACTAATCCATTCTGTAAAAAATTCATCTGTCATTAATAGGGAATTCATGTTTTTAACTTTAATCTAAATTTCAGCACAACATTTGGAGAAAAGTACAAATCTCATTTGGTCTGAAAATAAACACTCTATGAGCCAATTTTTTCTACTTTCTTTCTCTGGCAAACTATTTTGAGGCTAGACAACAGATTTCTCTTGAAGTTCTTTTTCATTTTAATATATCTGAATGCCAAACCTAGTTTCCTGTAGAATGTACCTAGTCAGTAGCACAACACACTGACTGGATGGTGGCCCTTTGTGTGGGTAGTAAAGACCTTGTCTCATTCTTCTGATATTTCTTCAGAATGAAAATGGTTTTCTTTTCTCCAAATAACATTACCTGAATGGGCTAAGAGATTTAGTGGATGAAATAGAAAAAGTTATTACTTAACTGGGAGAGTGAAATGTTTAAATATCATTTAATTTCATTATTAAATATCACTTTATAGGTTTTACATATCTCAAACATAAAGCTTACTTATGATGTATAAGTATATTTTATGATGTATAAATATAAATATATATCTTTTTATTTTCTTCTTTTTATATAAGGAATTTAAGTTATCAAAAGCCTTACACTTTCCATTAAAATTTCAATTAGAAATTAAGATACTGAAAGGATTTAAATATCTAAAAAATAACGAAGACAACATGAAAATATCAGGTTAGCCTCTGATATGGAATTCAAGAATATAATCTATAAGAAAGAAATCAGTAAAAGTGAAAAAAATAATTAAGAAGAAATAAGAAACATATGTATTAGAAAACAAGAATAGTGCTATAATGCTAATTGTACAGATAATAAAAATCTTATGAGAGAAAATTAATTAAACCTATGAAGATACATTTGAGAAAATCTTTCAAAATAGACAGCAGAATGTCAGTAAGTTTGAAAACATTTAAAAAAAAATCAGAAATTTTCAGTTTTAGTGCAGTAGACCCAATATATAAAAAGTAGCAATTCCACAAGTAATATAAAAGAAAAATGATACAATAAAACATATATTTTAAAAAGCACAATAAAATATTTTTCTTGTTGCAGTGATTTCTTGATATCTGTGAAGAGAGGTGAAAAATAGGTTTGCATTAAAGAGAAGTTTAACAAAATTTTACCACCATGTCTTCAAAGGAGAAATTTGTTCACAATTACAGGAAAAGTAAAAACTAAAGAGTCATGTTTTCTCAAAGTGACCAGAAACACTCAAAAACAACCCTGAAGTAAAAGTGGTAATGAAGATGAGATTTGGAAACAAGCAGGAGGTCATGGAAGAGCAACAGCAAAGACCTTGAGGTAAATGCTGTGCACTGTTTGTTTAGGAAAATAAACTCAAAATGAAGGAGTTACAGCTCCCAGAAAATCCTGTTCAGGCAAATGAAGCTGACTGCTTAACATGTTGAGCCTCTAAGGAGACATATTAATTGAAACATGTCTGGACCTGACTAGGAACATCACACAAATACAGCCATGGACACGACCAAAGCAGGAAACAGTCAAAGCTGGGGAAAGGTACATGAGAGCAAGAGGGCGGATAATCCACTGAATGGTTCAGTCTGGAAGATAAAGTGGGGTTTCTTGGTATTGCTTTCTTTTCTGTAGACTTGGTGACAGAAATAGGAACCTGGCTGATCACATTTCATCTTCACAGAGAAACAGAGAGAAAGTAAGAAGTTGGTTGAGATTATAAACCCTCAATCTCACCCCTTGTGACATGTCTCCTCCAGCAAGGTTGCACCACCTAAAGTTTCCATAACCTCCCCAGATGGCAGCACCAACTGGGGACCAACTGTTTAAATACATGAACGTGTGGGGAGGCATTTCTCATTTAAACCACCACTTGCTGTAACTTTTTGAGGTTATATGGGGGTGTGGAAGAATTGCTTTGTTTTGAGGATGAGGTTTTAGGAAGAGATACTTTAATGAATTGAAATTCAATAAGTAACTGACAGTGTTAGAAAGAAAATAGATTGTGTTAAGGTCATTATCCCAAAACTACAAATGAAAGTCAGTTACTAGACTCATTTTGATATATACACCAACAGAAAAATAAAACATGTTTCTGTGGAGAGAAGAAACCTAAGCATATGGATAGGGAAATAATTTTATATAAACTTTATAGAACTAGTTAGCTCTTCCAAACTTTTAAAATCTGTAGATTTTTATAAAATTATAACCAGATAAAAAGAGAAGTGCTGAAGCTAGTTGAAATAATAAATGAATTCCAAAAACTTAGCCAGTAATTTGAAAGGTATTTGTAAAGCTCGTGGTTTACTGAAAGAAGACATCCAAGCAAATGACAGATTCAACTGGATGTTTTCTTTATTTTGTTTGTTTGTTTGTTTGTTTGTTTTTGTCTTCAAAGGGATTTATTTTTATACCTGCTCAGGGCCCTGAGAGATGGCTTAGAGGTTAAGAGTGCTGGCTGCTCTTCCAAAGAACACAAGTCATATCCTGCCACCCACATAGTGATTCACAGCTCTCTGTAACTCCAGTTCCAGGACATCTGACACCATCCTCTGGTCTCCAGTGGCACTAGGTATGCATGTAGTGCAGATATGCATACAGGCAATACACCCACATATATAAAAAATATACATATTATTTATAAATAAAATATATATATTTCATATAGCCACCTCTGTAATGTTAGTCATGTCAAACAGCTGTAATATGTTCTTCCTATGATGTCAACTGACTTTCTGTATGAAGCGTTTCATCCACATACAAACAGTACAATAAATTTGGAGATTAAAGTAAAAGGAAAAGTTTGTGCAGTTTATAAAGGAAATAAATGTTTTGGGAAGAGTTGTCTTTGAAATTCAACAGGAAGATAGAAGTTATTTTTTTGGGGCGAAGGCATAGGTACTCACTTGTAGAGATGGGGCATACGGCTAGAGTTTATCTCAGTGCAGTAGAAGATACACAGTGACAAGCCATGGAAAACTAAATGACACAGGTGGGGTAATGATATAGAGGCACTCAAACTACTGAGCACTGGATATTTACTATACTATGTGCCTAAGGTTTAGGATCTGAAAAAAAAAAACTTGACAAATAATTACAAAAAAAGAAAAGAAAACAAAAACAAAAACAAACAAACAAACAAAAAACTTGGGTCAACAGCCTACTGATAATCAGATCAGTTGGATGGAGAGATGGGTAGAACATAGCACTGAACATTTGTGCTATTCGATGCAGAGTATATTTATACACTTGATTCAGAGTAAAAAGACCACATCATCAGCTAAATTGAGAAATTTCACAAAGTTTGGTGGAAGATGTTTCAAAAAAAGTCAGAATTTCTGTAGTCATTTAATATGTATTTGAAGAAGGTTTCTCATTCAACCTCTATTGTTTGGACTAGAAAAGGCAGTGAGTAAATGATCTTCCTTGACCATATTTACTATGCACAATGAACAGGGAAAAAAATGGAAAGTCCACATGGTTAGAACTATGAAAAAAAATACAAAAAGGGTAAAATAAGGAAGATGATATTCTCATCCTGAAAAATCGTAACTACTTAAAGGAAATGGCAATTGAAATAGGCTGATCCTCGAAACATTTCTTTCACTACAGTTGTTCACATGACTTTAATTTTTGGTTGTTTAATTGACATAGAACTATCAAAATTTTCATTTGGTATATACTTGCTTATATATATATCTTTGCTCCCATGTTGGTAAATATCAATGGATTTGTCACTTTCATGATTTACAAATAAATGAAATAAAGTGCTTTGTATACATTTGGTTGAGTAAATTCCTTAAGGTTTTGTTGTTTAAAAATGTTAAAATTCATTTCCTCTTAATGTATGAGACCTATATGTTAATAGAGAAGACAGTAAATTGATCTTATTATGTAATGCAATTTGGTTAGTGGCAGACATGAGAAGAAAAAACTCCTTAAAATTGAAACATTTCTATTACATCTATATGCCTTAATATGGTGTATATCATATGTACCTGCTCTGGAGAAAGGTAAAGAGTGCAAAAAGGAGAGATAAGAGCAGGAAAAGGCAGGCACCTTTCTACCCAGCATCTGGATGCTTTGTGAAATCAAAAGAGAAGGAGTGTTTTTTGAATTTTTGACTTAAATGTTTAACATTCTAACTTGCAGCATTGTATTTCCATTTATTTGGACAGTTTGTCTAAATTTACTTCATTCAGATTAGCCACAGACTATTTCCCCTCTTTTAACTAGATGAAATAATTATAGTTTCTTTTCTTTCCTGAACAATAACAAATCAAGGAGACCTGAAAGACTTGTGTTTTCCTATTTATTTCTTTTGTGTATTTCTGGAAAATATGAAACCAACTGCTGATTACTCCTGTGGTAGCAAATATTCATAATCTTATCAAAGGATTTGCTGATATTTGACTTGCTCTTTATTTCACATTTTTCTTTTATTAAGAAATTTTCCAGAAGATCATCATTAACTTGGGATCATTGCTGGGTGGGTTAAAGTTTGTAATCCTAATTGAGGTTGGGCATGGTATAAACCAAAATGATGTGAAGAAATTACTTCCCAGTTTAAAAATTTTAAAAACCTTCCCTCTGACATGTCTCTTAGTACTTAATATGAGCAAAGTGACTTAAGGAGAATTAATAGATAGTACCTATGTACATACTTGGATAAACAGCAACCTTACAAAATAACAAACATAAACCCAGAGGAATTAAAGTAGTTTGATTTTCAATGGAGAATAACCATAGCAGTTATCTGCAGAATATGTCTGAGATATTCTTTGAGATGCTATAAATGAATATAACAAATTGCCCTGAGGTGTTGAAATTTTGCATGTATGATTTTACTACATCATTTGTTTCTACTATCTGTTGAGCTACTATGATATTCCCTGTGATACAAATCAGGGAATAAAACAAGTCCCTTCCTTGCTGAAGAAGTGTGGGTGTTGAGCTATTGGAATGTTTGGTCTAAGATAGTAACTATCACATTGGTGTGATGGCTTGATTAAAAACAAGGACAGTTAACTGTATACGCATAGACATGAAACACTAGGAATAAACACTCAAATACGAATAAAGTTTATTTTGGAACAGTGATATTTTGGCTCATTCTATTTTTTCATTATTTTGTTCTGAATAGAGTAGAGAACATGACGCTTGGACTGCCATGAAGTGAATTACAACTCATTATTTCTCAGAGGTCAAGTTGGAAAGAACAGAACGAGGACTGAACAATGATATTAACTGGGTTAACATCAAGTTAGAAAGAGTAGTGTGGGTGGGTTAGGAGTCAGAGGTAGATCAGGGTTCCAAGTCCATCCTGCACATTCCCAAGCCCAAGATCCTTCACTAACAAGTGAGAAATCTAATAATTTGGTAAACATCTAGTACTTTCAATGAATTAACCTACAGTAAAATATACTCTAGATCAAGTCACTGATGGCAAAACTTGACCCTAACTAATGTAAAGCTACATATAAGCTGTAATCATTCTAATTAGCACAAATATAATTTGTTTTAATACTCATGCAGTGCCTCAGATACTGAAGTGTTGTTAAAATATGCTTATGCTATGTGTTACCTTTCCAAAACCCTAAAACATCTGACTTCCAAAACGTACATTGCCAAACAACTTGGGAGAAGTTGTAATGTGTGAACTTGTTTATTTGATATTTTTTTATTTTTGAAAGTTGCTTCCAATATAAGTTTCTTAAAACTGAACTCATCATGCCTTTCAAATATTTTGGTTTATATTCTCTGATATCAAATTATAAGGCACAGTGCCTTAGTGAGATCCTTCAACCTTTATAATTAAAACAATTCGCTATTGTTAATAAGCCAATAGGGAATATTATACATGAGCTTCTGTTACTCCATTCTCTCATATTGCATCTCTGACAGAAGAAAGGTGGCAAGAACGAGTCCACAAACCCCTAGTAGCATCTAGCTCTCAATCTGCTACAATGCCTCACTATTGAATTAAGAATCTTACCATATGCTTCCAACCTCAGTTCTTGCATTGTTCCTTGTGGGGGAGTTTCCCTTATGCTACTGACCTTAGCTTATATTTCTTCCTTAAACATATCTTGATGTGCATATCCTAATGATTGCTTTAGATTTTGTAAATGGAAATAGTACCTTCTCCATGAAACCAATTAGAAATTGTTCATAATCTTTTGAACTCATGGCATGTATAAGTTTTATAGTTTAAATGACGATTATGCAAACTAATATTGTTTATGCTCATATCTTGAATTTGTTTATCCAATAGTAGAGTATACTTTTAGCCTTCAAAAAATGCTGATGTTCCTCTAACCAAAGACTTAATACTGCTAATATTTGGTATCTCTATATTGCTCATGATAAGATTTCAGTAGATATTTGTCAAACAGTTGTGTGAAATCACTATTTGGTATGAATTTTATTCATTGAAAATCTACTTTTAATTCAAGAATTTAAGTCCTAAAATAAATTTGTTTCTATACTAGCCTCTATATAAAAAAATGAACAAAACCCTTTGATTGGATGTTTATTTTGTTGAAGAAGTCAGGAGATTTTATGAACTTCAAGAATATTTTCTGAAAGGTGAGAGATGGAATTTCAGAGTCCCCTTGAGTTGCAGTTCTCTTATGATTAAGGATACTGAACATTTCTTCAAGTGTCCCTTGGCCATTAGAGATTCTTCTTTTGTGAATTCTTGTTTTAGCTCTGTACCTCTTTGTTTATGTTTATTTATTACTTCAGGTTACGTCTCATCACAGTGCCCTCTTTCCACCCCTCGCAGTCCCGCCCTCTCACCTTCTACCCTCTAATTCTTCCATCACACTCCTCTGGAGTGGAGTGTCCCTACATATCAGTCCCCTGCCCGAGTTCAGCAGTCATATGAGGGCCAAGAGCCTCCTCATACACTGGGGGCCTACAAGGCAGCACCACTAGGGAAACAACTCACACCTGTCAGAATGGCTAAGATTGAAAACTCAAATGACAGCACATGCTGGCGAGGTTGTGGAGAAAGGGGAACACTCCCTCCATTGCTGGTGGGAGCGCAAACTTTTACAACCACTATGGAAATCAGTCTGGCTTATCTTAGAAAACTTGGAATAGCTCTGCCTCAAGACCCAGTTATACTACTTCTGGGAATTCACCCAAACGATTCCTCACCAAACCACAAGGACATCTCCTCAAGTATGTTCATAGTAGCTTCATTTGTAATAGCTAGAAACTGGAAACAACCCAGATGTCCCTGAACCAAAGCATGGATAGGAAAAACAAAACAAAACAAGACAAAAAACCTGTGGTACATTTACACAATTTGCAACCAAATGGATGGAACTAGAAAAGCTCATACTGAGTGAGCTAACCCAAACCCAGAAGGATGCACAGGGTATCTATTCATTTATAACTGGATTTTAACCATATAGTACAAGATAACTATCTATAACTAACAGACCAAAAAGAATAGGAACATAGACTTTGTTACCTGTTAGTGGGACCCTTTGCCTTAGTGAAGCTACCATGTAGGACCCTAGTGCAAGAGGAAGCTCTTAGCACTACTATGGGTGCTGAACTGAAGGAAGCTGATAGGTAGAGCACCCCACACCAGAGGAGGAGGATAGGTGGGCGAGGGGGTAGACGCTGGGAGGGTGGGACCGGGAGGGGGAGGGGTGAAGGGAGAGTGCTGTGATGGTGATGTAACTTGAAGTAATAAATAAACGTAATTTAAAAAAGAGTGTTTTCTGATAGCATTTTGTGAAAGCCCTGAAGAATCATTTGAATGAAATTTCCCACACCAATTAATATGCAAAATGGCTGAAGTGGAGATTAACCTCTGATTTAAGTGTAAGTTGTTTCCCTTTATTTATTTCCCATTGGATTGGAAAACCAAATAATATCAACATTTTCAATTCCCTGGGAGCTGTGTTTTAAGAAAAATGTGTGGTTGTAGTCGCTGTTGTCTCAAGAGCTAAATTTAACCCTATTTAGGACAGTGACCTAAAAACTTAAATGGACTTTGGGAAGATATATAAAGAACATGAATAAACTCTTGGTCAAGGGAAAAAAGAATGACTCTATGGCAGATATGTATTCTTTTTAATATTTACATTTCATTGTTGGCTGTATTAAACATTTTGGTCAGTAGAGTCAGTACAAAGGGAATTCTAAAATTGATGTGTTGATTTTCAATCAATTTGAAGTTCCCCAAAGTGTTCTATATAGAACAGTTTCTCTAGGGAAGTCTGATTTTGCACAATTCGTAGTAGTGAATCCCTTCAATTGTTGTGTTAGCCCATTTGCTTATGCTTCTCCACTCTTAGACTAAAATCTGTGCTCAAACCACATTTAGGACTCCTGAGACCTTGTGTACTGAGTGTTGTTTCAAAGCTCCATCAGTTGATTGTTCATGGGTTTAGTACTATAGAAGTACTGAAGTTTAATTCTTTATTTCCAACTCCTGTGGATCTTTTGAGAATAATTCTTTAAAAGATACAGTAGAATGTAGCAGTCTTGATGTATTTTTTATTATTTTCTACACTTTTATCTTCTCTTGGATTTCTGATAACCTTATTTTAGGTCACCAATTTTATGATATTCTCCATCCTCTGTGCTCCCTTTTCTTTTCATATTGACAAGGCATAGTTAACACACTCCTCTCCTTTGGGAAGGAGCATCAGCTCCCATAATTCTCAAATGTGTATCTTTATCTTGGATCCATTTTTTCCAAGCAGTCACATAAATTATAAATGGTAAAACTGAAATCTGAATCCAGACATGTAGATACCAAATTCCAAACCCTTAAACATTTCTTTGGTCTAAATCAACTTTGTAAATAAAGTATCATTTTTCCGTGAGCTAAACTTATAACTTAAGTATCACCATCACCAGCATCCTCATCCTCAACATTAGCCAATTGCCATTTGTTCGTCCTATATGCCAGGTACTTGCTTTATATCTTTTCTAAATGCTGTGCTAATCTTTGAATGTAACTTTCAGTGTTAATTTCACAGATCAATATGTATGCTGTGGAATAAGCCATTATAATTTAGGGCTAGTGATATGTCAAAGATAGATTGAGTTCTAGAGGATATGTCATTATTTTCTTTTTAAAAAGATCTTTAGAGCAAACAAACACTAAAATGTATGTGCAATGAGAAGTAACATAATGGGAAATCAGCTTTGTGATATTTAAGGCCAGTGGTTATTCTGAAATCGAGAGCCTGTGCCTCACATGAGGCTTTTGGAGTTTCATTTGTAATGACAGTGTCCAGGTAAGTACATATGAATGCCTGTGGTGATGCCTGCAGTCCAACCATCTACAGACTCCAAAGCCATCTTCTCTCCTCCTAAACACACATTACTAGGTAGAATAAATGGAACCAAAACCATGTATATTTCCTTTTAGAGTGTGGATGTGAAATAGCTGGATTGCTATTTAGACAAGCAAGGGTGTTTGGATTAATAATGCAAGGCAATCACTTCCCCCAGACTGTTCTCTTTGGTTCAACTGTTTCTCCTTGGCAGCAATGGTACCAGTGAGCTTAGGTCTTCCAAGAAAGAAAAGACACAATGAAGGTTTTTTTTTTTATCGTATGATTACAATGCATTGCTGAAAGAACAGTAACTGTCTCTCTGTCATGACTGGCCAGAGACTTAATGCTTGGGATGCAGCATGAGGCCTGCTGCCACATGGACTTCAGCAAGTTAGGAAGACTTGCTGCAGGAAAATTCCCTGTAGGAAACTATAGGCAACTCCTTTGCTGCTTGGCATTCCTTTTTGGCAGATGGGACCTCATTGTTTCAAAGTTTCTACTTGAAAAATTCAATCACTAAGGGTTAATCTACATTTTAAAATAGGCATCTTTGAAGGAAACTATGCCACAAATGAGAAACCTGTGTGGAGTTCTGGGTTCTCTGTGTTAGCTTTGGCAGGGCAGGAGCCTGTTTTGATGATAAAGCCAGCATTGGAAACCTGTATTTTATATCACAGGAAAACTAAGCACATTTAAAATACTCCACATTTGCCTTTTGACACTCCATAACCAATAGATGAACTTTAATTTCTGGGCGGCCTCCCAGTGATTAATGCCTTTACATTTATGACGTGAGAAGAATGAGCCTTCTGTTACAGTTGGTCTTCTGTCCGTTTCTGAGGAGAGGCCGTGCCAGGATTTTGATGTGCACTCATTCTGGCACCAGGCTTCACACTTCTCACCCAGAACAGAGCCAGCTCACAGATCCTGTTCTGCACAGCAACTCCAGACATACAGCTTGATTTTGAAGGCGGTCTCCTAAAATGTGGCAGTCGCTGTCTTCCCTTCCCTATGTGGAGCCTCTTTGTGGGGCTAGAAACTCTCTCAGCTATCCACAAAGCAGCTTTGCAAAACCTGTGCTTCGCTATTATTTCCTGAAATAATCTCCACCAAGTTACAGGGCTGGTTCATAAATGTTTTAAGTATTTTGTACTTACTGGTAAAACGAAATTACTAGTCTTGTCCATGACATTTGAGATTAGCAACCTCACATTTTGCACTTGTGGAAGAGACAGCAGCAGAATAGACACCTTTGGGCCCTTTTTTCCTTGGTACCTTTAATGTCCATGGAGAAAAATGATATTCACTGTCAAAAACTGTCTACCAAAGATTTAAGACTATTCTTCTTTGTAAGGGGCATGGGAGAACTCTACTTCTTCCTTGTATACCCGTATAAGTTGATTTAAATTTGAGAAAAAGCAACATGGGCTGCTCTAGATTGTGGTGTTGTGGTGGCTGAGAGACTTAGCACTCTTCACTTGTTTCTGGTTACTGCAGTGATGAAAACAAAATGAACTGTGATGGGGCCTCGGAAATGGCCGAAGACAGACAAACATCTTAAACCTGTGCTATAACTGGGGCCTAGGTAAGGACTACTTGTATTGACTATTAAGTTGAGATTTCTTCAATACCATATCAAAATTACAGGCATGCAACTGGAGGGCAAGCAGAACGGATCCAGATCTATCTCTTCTCTGCTTCACTTGATCTTTTAGGCATCAGAGAATTAAGACAGATTTCTCCATATAGAAAACAAAATTCTTTAGAGGATGTGTGTGGTCAAAAGCACCTACAAGACCAAGCCAGAAAATCAGTTCCTCTAACCTGGGATACATAGCCATATCTGATCTCAAAACACCTGAACAATCAAGTAAATGGCCTTTAGTTGCTCCATTATTTTCCAACTTTTCTGCATATAAGCGTATAGATATTATACCAAACTAAGTCAAGAAGGGAGCTAGGAGAACCTTCTATATTCTTCAGTAATTGTCACCACTTTTCATTTTCACTTGGATCTCTTCTATTTTTCCTCATTCAACTTAGAAAGCCACAGGGAGTGATAATTGGTCTTGTATGTAGGCATCATGTGTAGCATATTATTTTTGTTGCTTCTTAAGAATATGAACATGACAAAAGATTTGTGGTCTGTAGACATGATGGGAAGGTTCTAGGATGAGTGTTAGCTTCTAACTCATGGTGTATTGTCTTTTCAATCCTCCTCTTTGACACAAAAGTAAAAATACAATCTGTTCACAAGTGAAATATTACTGCCATGGTTAACATGTTACATGTAAAAGGTTAAATGATGTTGCTAACTGTATTTAGGTCACTAATCAGTTGATTTTGAGTTTCCAAAGAGATTACTCTAACTAGGTATAATTTTATCAAGTGCGATTTTTAAATACAGTTTCTTAGAAGTTGGAATATGCTGTCTATGGTCCTTATGGGAGTAAAAGGTCATGCTCTGAAGAGCCTGAAGAGGTGGCCTTATGTCAAAGTCTCATATTTCCTTATCAAACAGGGTTCTAGGACAGCAGCCAAGAAGAAGATAAGGTGTGTACCAGTCTTCTCATGAACTGAGGGAACTTGGAAATGGATCTTCTCTAGATGATTCTCAGATGAGAAATGCAGTTAGCACCTGAATTCAGCCTTCTGAGACCAGGAATAAATGATACAGCAAGGCTTTTACAGATTCCTACCTAGTGAAAAGTGTTGAATAATGTATTTATTATTGTTTTAAGCTGCTGTATTTTCAGTTTATCAATGGAAGAATTTGCATTGTAACCATAGATTACTTACTAAAAATAGTATCAGTGGTTCCAGTTACTTCTCAATACACAGTATGTTTTTCATCACTAAGAGTGTTCTTGCATTTTAACAGTCAGAATCATTTGTTACTACTGCTAAGAGCCAAGGAATATCCCAAGGTGATTTTACTATACCAGAAAATTGTCAATATTCCTGGCAAACAAAATTGTGTCTTTTTGAACATATTCTGGAATGGGAATTATGGCACAAATACCTAGGATAAACCTGATTGGTTCAAAAACACAGGTTTTCAAGGCAGATTTGAGGATTATAATGAGGCACAACCAGATGGAAATAAGTACGGTTGTTAAGAAGAAAGAACCCTCTGTTTGTTTGTTTCTCTCATTCACCTTAACACATGATTTTGAAGTTGACTGCAAAGCTAGGAACAAGTTTGGTAAAACACTATTTGAGGTCAGAATCATTCCTTGTGTATTTCAGTAGCTGGATTTATTATATTTTAAATCAAATAAGTTTAATAAAAATTTACACAAGCAAATGTATCATGATGCAAAAAGACAGAAAAGCACCAAGAGTGTCAGTCAGCTGATAGTTCTTCAAGAAAAAGTAGGCTTCATACTCTGACCCAAGTGATTTCATTTTATAGAAGAGACAATGAAAGTTGCCACTTATGTGAAATGGTTTTTGGTCTTTTAATCAAGAACCATGAGGTGTATAACCATTGTGGCATTAAATGTCCAGTCAGAGCTGTGCCGATCTGTTTTCCAGATGAGTTCACTAGTAGGGTCCCATTCTATGATAATAGAATTGTGACCCATCCTTTGAAACACATGATATCAAGACTGATTAAATCTTGGCTCTTCCTTGAGATGATTTACTGCATTTCTTGTTGAAAAGCAATCATAACAAAAACAGTACAGAAACAATTTGTCTACAAAATGGTTGGAGTCTATGGCCGAGCAATTTTGGGAAATGTACTGCAATTTCTCTTATTGATTGATCATATAAATATAAATAATATCATTATCTGATGTTATGCACAACGTTCCTCCATCACTAGAGATTATCAGTTTATGAAAACTGATCTCACAATTCCTTAGCTGTCCACAGTACTTTGATTAGGATTGGGGTTCTGCGAGACTTCTTCCCAAGTCCATGTTAGTGTGTTTATTGGCATCATCCTTGATCACACACACACGCACACACACACACACACACACACACACACACACACATACAATTCAGGAAAGGGGGGTATGAGTTTACAGAGAACAAATGATGGGTACATGGGAAGACTTGGAGGTAAGAAAAAGGAAGGTGAAAATTTATGTAATTATATTCTAATCTGTGGTTGTTAGGACTTCATAAGATGCAAAGTTAGTGATTTTTCTTGTTTTGATAATCTTCCCTTCACCATCCTATGAGAGCTATCCTTCTAGTTCCCAGGAACATTACTTCTCCCATTTAAAATGTTTATTTATCTTTCTACTTAGAGTGAACAATTGAGCATGTTATTATACCAGAATAAGAATTAAAACTTTTCCCCTAAATAACAAAATTTTCTATTATCTGTCAAATAACCAAGGGGCGGGGGAGGAAACACCCTCCCCACCTTCTGGGGATAGGACGTTGTTCTCTTAAAATGACTTCCTGCTGATTTGGGATGTAGTAAACCTGTTTGGGGCCCAAATAAGAATGGAAAAATGGTTAAAAATGTTAATAGAATCATTTGATGTTCAGTCCTTTTGTGCTCAGCTATTTAGATGTCCTAAGAAGTTCATAGATAGAAGCTGATCTTCAGAGCTTTACTGAAGATCTGGCTGGAGTAGTCTTTGGAGCTGAACAATCTTAGCGATTTTGAGTTGTTGTGGTTGTAGACTTTTGAGAAAACTGCTATTGAAGAAGTCTGCAAGGCTGGATCATCTGGGCCACTCGTCTTCTTTGGTGTCTGATCTGTTTTCTGCTGAGGTTTCCATTATCCAGTTGTCCCTGGATTCCTTGAATGGATGCTTTAAATCTCCTGGAAAGATAAGAGCAGAGCCCTGCCCTAATCCTAACTCTGGGACAATTATCTTTTTTATTTGGGGGAGGGGGTTAGGTAATATTTTTCCTGGAGCAAATTTGGTTTTTTTTTGACAATATATAAAGTATTACCTTTCAATCCAGATTAAAGAAGAAATTATTTTGATATTTTGGAGCTAAACAAACCTTTAGTGTATATATTTTGAGATCTCAACGGACAATGTGTTTGAATTGCAGCCTGCCTTTTGTAAGTAGCTTTTAAACTTAAATCTTTCTAAATCCTATGTGCCTGTCTCTGCATTCTAAGTTTTGGGATCAAAGACATGTGGTTCCCAACTGATGGGATTAAAGAATTGTGAGGCAAGTTAGTATGAAAGCTGAGTTAGATATAGAACTTTAAACTCATGGAGATGGGTAGATAGTAGAATGTTAAAGTCAGGTGCCAAATACATATGGACTGGACATTGGGAATGTATGCTAAGCCATATAACTCTTATAATTGTGGCCTATTTATTTCTGTTGTTTTTTATTGTATTTATAGTTATAAGAAAAAGAACCATTTTTTGGACTGAAAGGGAGAGCTGTTGGGGGGGGGGGAGAAATACCTTAAACTAAAAAAAAAAAAAAAGAAGGGAAGAGGATCGGGGGTTGAGGGGGAGGAGGTTGGAAGGGTGGGACTGGAGGGGGGAGTAGGGAGAGGATTGTGATTGAGATGTAACTTGAAGAAATAAAAAAATAAATTATTAAAAAAAAGAATTAAAACTTGATATTTTAAGATACATAATTTGGAATGTACTGGAAAGATCCATGATGCTCCTATTTTGATTTACACTGACTTATAGTTTTAAATGTGTTTCATAACCTTTAAAAAAATCCTACAACTAATACACCAAAGGGAACATGAACATAGACTTTTTTCCTGTCAATAAGACACTTTTCCCTAGTGGTGCTGCCTTGTAGGCCCCCAGTGTATGAGGAGGCTCTTTGCCCTTATATGACTGCTGAACTGGGGTGGGGGACTGATATGTAGGGACACTCCACTCCAGAGGAGTGGGATGGAAGGGATGGGGGTAGAGAGTGTGAGGGCGGGACTGGGAGGGGTGAAAGAGGGCACTATGATGACATGTAATCTGAGTAATAAATGAATATTTTTTTAAAATCCCAATTTGACAACAAGGTTCCCAATTTTCAGTGTAATAGTTTCTCTTCCAGCCACTTTTGCTATGCTTTCATAATTTCCTTATGAAGAATAAGGGTCAGTAACTGGACACTTCTGAAAGAGTGTCAGTTTTACAAAGTAGTTGAAAAACTGCATTCTCCTAAACATGTAAAAATCTTTTGGGAATTGATCACCTGGATTTGAAATCAAATGAGGCATACACATAAATACTTAGGCAAGTAGAAATAAAAATACTATTTTCAATACTAACAACCATCCTTGAGAATAAGCTTTAAGCATTTAATATGTGGTGAGCATCAGGCAGATTGAATTCTCTATCCAGTCTGTACATCTGAAGTTGCACAGAAGACCAACATGGCTCCTAAAGAGTAAGCTTCTTATGATTGGATATTGACCTGGTCATAGACAAAATCAGCCTGAATCTAATCGAAGACAGTAAGTGAAAGGGAATAGCTACACTTATTGGTCTCTCTTCCCAAACTTTTCATCTAGAAATACGGTTTTCTCTATTGGCTACATAGTCTCATAGGGCCCAGTCAAAGGCTGTTTGTCTAAGTGGCTTTGTGAGGTCCAATAGCCTATACTTTATTTTGTTTCAGTTCTCACTAACACTTGTAGAATGTAAAAGAATGTGATATTCCAAAGACAGGGAACACTGACAGAAGCACAAAGCAGTGTTCTAACCAGCCATTAGCATGGCATTCTTCAGTGCTTTCTCCTAGTGGTTCAAACCCTTGGTGGGAAAATTTCAGTCCCTTGCCTGAGCCATTGGGGGACAAAGTGAGAATGATCTTAGGTTTCTATTGTGTCTTTCTGCTAAACTATAATTTATAAGCTTTATATATGTAAAATGTCTGGGTGCTCACTCTCATCACACTCAAATTAGTAAACAACATGAAAACACTGTAAGTCTGGTACGAAATCACACAGATCTATTTTGTTATTACAATTATTAATTAATATTCTATATAGTACAGGTTATATACCTGTGAAGCTAGCCTTCACTGGTGTCTACTTCTTTGGAGAGTGAATGAAGAATGAATAAAAATTTAAGAAAATATTCCATGAACAGATGACATACAAATTATGTGTATGGAAGTAAGTGACCTTTCCCAGTCTCTTGTAATTATAACCTTTAGCCTATCCGCTAAGCCAATGGTACACGGTGTTTTGTGATAGATATACTTATCACAAAGGGAAAGTGGCAATCTTGCTCTGAATTTTTGTTACAAAATCATGGATACTATCAGCTATGGAACAAAAGGAGCTTTCTATGCAAGTTGCCCAGTTTCATTGGTGACCGTTGGTGATATAAGCATGTTGCCAGTGGAGATGAGAGTCCTCCTTCAGTGCATCATATCTGAGTTGCAGCATCAGCAAAAGGATGTTCTACTTATTATCAATGCTAAAGATACATTAAGTAAATGTCTGGTCACTGTTAAGAAGGCTATTTCCTTTAAAATTTATCACAGAGAGTCCTCTGGGAGAGTTATATTCTTCTACTAGACAAAACATAAAATCAATTACTTTAAATATTAAGTAATGTGTTTATTAGTTACAATATGTTTCTGGGACCCAATAATAAAAGCCTTTCTCATCATGAGGCTTGCTCATTTTCATGTTGTATTCTGCCTGACACTGCATTTCCATTTGTTTCACGGATTTCTGCCTCTACCTCCCCATATTTATTTTTGTTCTGGGATAAGAGCAGAGGTTGCTTTGTGTCGATTTTATTGCTCTTTTGTATGTTTGTTGCAGGACTGAGGACACAAAGGGAGCCACATGGCTACAGTGATTTCTCATGCCCTATGTTCTGTGCTAGAGGAAGGCAAAATATGTTCAGCTGGGAAACTGAGTTCACCTTGTTGAGTTCGGAAGCATCTTTCCATAACCCTTTCTAACCTCCTTTCTCTAATGAAACACTCAGTGAACTAGAAATAGCTCAGTGTGATGGTAGTCAAGACATGTCCTCTGAGTCCTCAGGAGATATTTGTGTAAGAAGGTTAAAATGTGTTAATAGTTATGTGTTGTTATCAAAGCTATTTTATATTTCTTAAAAAGAGAAAGAAAATCAATGTAAGGGAAATGCTGCCCCATGACTTGTCTTGTCCTTTGTACTCTTCAAGTCCGTGAACTGCATAGTTTTGTAGGTGAGTTCTTAGTGTATAAAACACTAGTTCTGACCACAAATGCTCTAATCCACGTCATGAATCTTTAAGTCAATTTTATGTGTCCATAGAACAAATGTGGTTGCGTTTGCTGATAGACTTTCTCTCCATTTCATAGAAGAAGCCTTGACTTTTTTTATTACTTAAGAAGATTCATTCTTATTTCCCTTTATGACTGTGTTTTTACAATGGTTTTCTGCTCCACGGTATGGAAGGTGTATTTGATCCAGTCCCAGTCACACCAAGTCACATGGAACCACCATAAGCCTGCTGATGTAAGCCTGCTGATTGATTGACATAAGCCTGCTGATGTAAGCCTGCTGATGTGCTTCTTTGTTTTAGATGCTGTTGTGTACACTTTAGGTTTCATTCCACCTGTCCAAATTGACCTGAGCACATGTAGATGCTGATGCTTTCCGTGGCATAAAGGTATCAATAAAATCCCATCATTAGGGATTGGAGAGCACCTAGCTCTGTTAGAGGCTGCACTGTAGGAAAGCCTACCACAGTTTGTCAAACACTAGACCATTGTGAATGCCTCTTTCAAAGGGCTGAGGAGAGCAAGGATTTTCTGAAGCTAGCAGCTGAAATCCTGCTTCCTTCACACCTCCTGCTCAAGCCTCTCACCTTCCCACCAGTTTACAGCAGTGTCCCCAAGGAGGTCCTGCATGCAAATCTCCTTGGATTGCTACAGATTGAAAACTATAGAGTTTTAGTATTCAAAAGCCTTCCTTCTTTGCATCTTTCTTTCTTCATGCACTTTATTTTCTGTGGAAATCTACAACTGAGGGGGAAAAAAAAGAGAAACTGCAAACACAAGGGCAGTAGTTAGCTACATAAAACACATACAAAATGGTTATAAATAGTTGATGATATGTCCAATAAATACAAACTTCACCACACGAAATTACAATTTCTTTTTCCTTGCAAAAACGTATTCAGTTTTGATGCTTTCTTGCTTTCCTTTCTCAGGCCCTGACTTTTCTGTCTAACTGGACAGAGGACAGAGGTATCCACTCTCTGGCTAATGTGTCTTTCCTGTTCCCTACACTTTCATGTTGCTCATCCATTTCATCAAATGAATGCTTTACTGTATTGCGTTCCTCATAAGGCTTGGGGCTTTCAGCAGTGTCAGCCCAGGATCAGATGCAGTGTAGACTAAGGATGTGTGATATTAGTAGCGGGGCATGAAGGTCACTTATACCTTACCTGCAATTTCACTATACTTCACTTCCCTTCTATAACTATCATTATTTATCTTCCTTTGTGAGAAATACATTAAGAGAATACTATTTATAGAGTACCCAATAAGCATGAGTTAGTATCTAACAGTAAGAGTCTCGGAAGTTAAAATCAGACCATACGCAGACTGGATATCTAGTGAGGCTTCTCTGTCTGGTTCATGTACAACTGTCTTCTTACTGAAGTTTTTATGAAGAAAGTTCAAAAGAAGCTCTTTGAAGTTTGTACAAATTTCAAGTTGTAGAGGACACTGAATTTTCTGTCCTTGTTTAAATCACCCCAAATGATGTTCCACTTTATGTTTGATGGTAGTTGGACATAAGATGTTCAAGGAAACATCACAGTCACTTTGGGACACACAAACATTTAGAGCACAGGAACAATGTATCACAGGGAATTTACTCGACCACTACTTGAGCAAACTTTCTATATAACCACTTTTGAGCCCCTTTTGTAAACTTTCTATATAACAAACATATCAGCACCATTTGTTTTGGTAGTGAGGACAAAAATAAGTCAAAGAACAAGGAGCAATTGGCAAGGCAGTGGATAGCTGCCATGGGAGGAGTCACTTCTATTTCTGTGTGTTGCTTCTGGAAGTTTGTTTATACACCCAAGTATATGATCCCATACACAAGCATGTATAGAAAACACCAACTGGACTCAGTGAATTAAAAAATAAATTAAAAAACTTTTATTTATTTGTTTATTTATTTTTAATTTATTTTTTATTTCTTCAAGTTACATCTCAATCATTAAAGAAGGATATAGAGGTGGGTCAAAATATGATGGAAAATTTATGGATGGAACTGGAGGTGGGGGGGGTGCAGAGTGGATTTGGTCAAGGTACATTGTATACTTGTATGAAATGTATTAGAACAAATAAAAACTATTATTTTTTAATAATTTATTTTTTATTTCTGCAAGTTACATCTCAATCACAATCCCCTCATTACTCCCCCCTCCAGTCCCACCCTTCAACCCTCCTCCCCCTCAAGCCCCCATCCTCTTCCCTTTTTTTTTTTTTTAAGTTTAAGGTATTTCTTTTTCCCCCCAACAGCTCTCCCTTTCAGTCCAACAAATGGTTCTTTCTCTTATAACTATAAATACAATACAAAACAGCAGATATAAATAGGCCACAATTATGAGAGTTATATGTCTTAGCATACATTTGCAATGTCCAGTCCATATGTGTTTGGCACCTGACTTAACATTCTACTATCTACCCATCTCCATGAGTTTAAAGTTCTATATCTAACTCAGCTTTCATATTAACTTGCCTCATAATTTTTAAAATATCTTCTTAGATCCAGAACACCCTCTTGATTCATAAACAACTCAAAATTTAACTATGAGACTCTAGCTATCTATTCTTCAACCACCTCAGAGACCTGAGAGGGATAAATATATCTGATTATACAGGAAGTGCAGGGCCTGCATCTTCCAAAACTAAGAAATGACATACCAGTGGCTGCATGGACAGTTCCCATTTTCTCTCCATACATTACAGCATCAATCTTCAGCCATTTGGCCCCATTTCTCTGATAGACATTGATTGTAGAGCAGGAATTATGAAGGACTTACCTACCCTGTCTTGGCAGAGTTAGGCTGTCGACTTACCTGCTTCCAAGTTTTGTCTTTTTTGGACAGCAGACTGTCTACAGTTGGAGCAAGGGGTTTTTCTTTCCAAGAGAAAGGGTTACCACCAATTAAACCATCTCCCACTGGAAATTCTTTGATGCTCATCTTCTACTTGGAGTAGAATAGGGGGTGCTGTCAGGAGCTGATGTGTCTCGATATCAAAAAACCTTAAGTTAAGAAAACATCTTTGAATGCCATATTCTGCAGATCTCTTGAGGTTTTTGAAGATGTCCTATCTATCTCTGATATTTAGATAAGCAAATGCTGCTTGTCTCTTAGAAACTTGATTTCTGAGTAGCTTAGAAAATAACTGTGATAGACTGTCATAGTAACTAACAAAATGATATGCTTCCATGACTATTAGTTTCCATTTCTTAATAATTCTAAACAGTTTATGATGGTTGGTAGCAAGAGGCCAAAACTTTACATTTCATTTTTAAGCATTACTAGGTACAATACCTTTAAGAAGCATTACCCTTAATTTTGTTTCAATATACAAAGATCCATACCAATGTGGCCAAATATAATCTTAATTTTGCATCAATATACAAAGATCAATACCTATGTAGCCCAATACAATCTTAATTTTGCATCAATATACAAGGGTCAATACCATTGTGGCCAAATATAATCTTAATTTTGTATCACTATACAAATATTAATACCGATGTAGCCCAATACAATATTAATTTTGCATTAATATACAATGATCAATACCAATTTAGCCAAATATAATATTAATTTTGTATCAATATACAAAGGTATAAGGCCATATTCAATAATCTGTCCTTTTTTCTTGATCTTTCCTATACTATGTCTATGTCCCATTTTTTCTCAAGTCTGTTCCCTCCTACATAGGACAGAAAGAAGGATACAGAAAAGAAAAAGAGAGAAGTCCCTGGGTCTAACCTCCAAAACCCATTTAACAAGACCATTTAACAGCTTGTAGTCTCTTCCCCTAAATAACACAATTTTCTATTATCTATCAAATAACCAAACCGGGGGCAGGGGAACACCCTCCCCACCTTCTGGGGATGGGACGTTGTTCTCTTAAAATGATTTCCTGCTGATTTGGGATGTAGTAAACCTGTTTGGGGCCCAAATAAGAATGGAAAATTGGTTGAAAATGTTAATAGAATCATTTGATGTTCAGTCCTTCTGTTCTCAGTTATTTAGATGTCCTAAGAAGTTCATAGACAGAAGCTGATATTCAGGGCTTTACTGAAGTTCTGGCTGGAGCAGTCTTTGGAGCTGAACGATCTTAGCGATTTTGAGTTGTTGTGGTTGTAGACTTTTGAGGAAACAGCTATTGAGGAAGTCTGCAAGGCTGGATCATCTGGGCCACTCGTCTTCTTTGGTGTCTGATCTGTTTTCTGGTGAGGTTTCCGTTGTCCAGTTGTCCCTGGATTCCTTGAATGGATGCTTTAAATCTCCTGAAAGATAAGAACAGAGCCCTGCCCTAATCCTAACTCTGGGACAATTACCTTTTTTGGGGAGTTGGGGGGGTCAGGTAATATTTTTCCTGGAGCAAATTTGGTTTTTTGACAATATAAAGTATTACTTTTCAATCCAGATTAAAGAAGAAATTATTTTGATATTTTGGAGCTAAACAAACCTTTAGTGTATATATTTTGAGATCTCAAAGGACAATGTGTTTGAATTGCAGCATGCCTTTTGTAAGTAGCTTTTAAACTTAAATCCTTCCAAATCCTATGTGCCTGTCTCTTAAGTATTGGGATCAAAGACATGTGGTTCCCAACTGATGGGATTAAAGATGTGCTCCACCACCCCTGGATTGAAGTTTTTCTTTATTTCGAGCTTGTTTTGTATCAGGGTGACCTTGAGCTCTGAGATCTGCCTGTTTTTTTCTCTAGTGTGTTGGGATTAAGGGTGTATTTTTCTCGAATGATGGGATTAAAGGTGTGCACCATCACCACCCTGTTCCTTGTAACTCTAGAATTTATAAGACAACTAACTCTATAGTGATCCTCCTGCTCTGCTGGAGGTAAAGGCATGGGCTAACACCAGGCCTTTCATGTATTATACTTTAGCTCAAATTTTTTCAACTCTTGGAGGTTTGTAAAACCAGGTTGAACAGCTGTAACCTTTAATTTATTTACAGTGTTTAAACCTGTTACCTGCTTTTTAATATCAAACCATGGAAATATCCTATACCTCTACAAAACAACAACAAAAACAAAACAAAACAAAACAAACTTTTAAGCTGCTATCAAGTTTGTGTAATCTATGTGGCCACCTGCAGTCTAACATTCTAATCTGAAATTAAGGCCATTTTCCTTTCACGACAGTAAGTATACCTTTGGTAAATTATGGTTTGAAAATTTTATATTGTGTTTTTATTATATTTTTTAAGCTTATTAACTCTTTTCTTTAAAAAGTATTATTTACTTCTAGAACTTAGTCTCCTCCCTCCTCCCCTCCTGGTCCCTCCCTTCCTCTCTCCTTACCTCCATTTCTCCTTCCCTCATTCCCTCCCTCCCTCCCTCCTTGTTCCTCTACTTGGTACTCTCCTTCTCCTCAGATGAGGTTGGCCCTCAAATATCATACTCCCTCAGATCTTGCGTCATGTGAGGGCCAAGAGCTTCCACTTGTACTGGAGCTTGATAAGGCACACCATCTAGGGTGTGGTGTTCCACTAACCTGCAGCAGATTCTGTGACTCACTGGTGGGTAAAATTAAAAAAAAAGAAAAGAAAGACACAAATAGCTCACACAATTTATGTCCCCCTCCTAAGGTATTATATGAAAGAAATTTGACATGATTTTAACTTTATTTTAGAAAATAGAGTTTACCAATTCTATCAACATTTACAAATTGCAGTTCAGCAAAGGCCCATTTAAAGTGAGCTCTCGTTTGTTGAGCTGTTGACTGGTATAGAGGTAGACAGCCTAGGCTCCACCCTAGCACCACAAGTTCTGGATTAACGAGGCAATTTGGAAAGAAACCTTATACCACTGGGCCTTAAGTGAACTATTATATCATGAGATCATCCAAAACAGATGATGCATTGTTCCTTTTGTAATGACTTTAAATTTCTCTTCTCTCAAAACATTCTCACTATTAAATTTGGGTATCATTCTTATTGTCCACTTGTTATAGAAAGCAATGGATCACAATTTAAAGTAATTGTAGCTTCTTAGGGAGTCCCAGAACCCCCATACATTTCAACAGTAGAAGAGAAAGTGAAAATAGTATATATATATATATATATATATATATATATATATATATATAGAGAGAGAGAGAGAGAGAGAGAGAGAGGTTAAAGAACTGTCCCCAAATCCTTACCCAGAGTATCTAGGCTTTTGTGCCTTTCACATTGTCTAAATCCAAATTGAATGTGAATGAATGTATTTAGATCCTATCATTTGATCATTTGCCAAAAAAACTCATTCAAAATAATTTTTTTCTACATAAAGCTTTACTGAGTGAAGGTATCTGTTACCCTACTGATCTTAGTCCTTTATAATAAATACACAGGCACTATCCTCATTTTCAAATTAACTTCTGCTTTTTTTTTCTTTTGTGACCAATTTTAATGTCAATAGCCATTTTTTCTTTCATCATGACTCTCTTTGCTGATAATTTCCTAGATATAGTCATGATGTTCTGACTTTTTACTTCTTTTTCTCTTGTCTTCACTACCCTTAAAATGGCACCTGCCTTGGGTTTTGTTCCCTAGACATGGACTTTACATTTGTGCTCAAATGATGTATTAGAGAGTATTTAAAAGAAGAATGTGGAAACAGGATTTGTTCAGAGACAAAAAAGAATATGACTTCAGCCACATAGAACTTTAGTTTTATGCTGCTAAGTTATCTATGCATCGATTGGACCGTATTCTCTGTTTGAGGCAACATGGCTGGACTTTGAGATCAGTACTTTTGCTATAATCACCTCAGCATGAAGATAAATGGTCCAGAGCATAAAACAGATCTCTTATATCTTTAGCTACATTGTCTTCTATCTTAACACATTTTCTTCAAAAAGACATATTTCATGTCCAATGAATATATGTCCATTGCAAAAACAAGTATCACCAGTATTCTATAAAAATTGAAGATCTCCATCTTTTAATTCACTACACAGTGGGTGTCCCTCAACAACCTCATTTTCAAATCTATAATCATTCATTCTATTTTCTCTGTACATACTGACTTTGTTTATTGGTTAATTGTATTCTTATTACCAGTGCACAAATACTTAAAAATGTCTATCACCCTGTCTTCACTCTATCCTCCCTTCTGTTTCTTTATTCTCTACTTCCTATTCAGTCATTTTGAAATGATTCCCTTTATCTTGATTGCTTTTGTTTCTGTTCATGGCATTTTGTTTATTTTTATTGCTATTCTTGCACTTATAGAGAGAATAATTGACAAAGTGAGGGATTACATTTTCACAAGTTTTGTTTTTAAGCCTAATGTGGTCAGCTGTCCCTCAGTATTCACACATTTTGCACATACACTTTTTATGCTTCCTCCTCCTAGTGGGCATATTTCTTTTCTTTTTTTCTTTTTTTTTTTTTTTGGTCACAGGCTAGTAGAAAATTAAAATAATATATGTGGAATGTATTTACCAGAAAAAGACAAAGAGACATTGTTATTATAAGACAATAATTACTTTTTCTAACCCTAGCTCCATATGTTACCTATGGTCTTTAAATAATAAAATGTGGCAGATGGAATGACAATGGAAAATACCAAGGGTAAATTCAAAGGGAAGTCTGATTTTAACTGGCCCTAATACATGTGGTATTCACATTACATATTCTTTCTGGATGTAAATACCTAGAGATCTGTAAATACAACAAAATAATTATTATAAGTTATTTTTTAAGGAGAAGATAGTTGTTACTAAATACCTTCCTTGTAGGAGATTCAAGCATTATCTTCCACTTCTTCTAAGATTCCAGAGATTAGCTGGGGCTTAATTTCATCAAAGTTCACTCTGGGTAGCCAAAGCGTTTACAGGATTTACTTCCAAAGCAGAGGTATAGGGCTCCTTGATGTGTGTGAATGATCCTCTTCAAAATGGTCTTACCTGGAAAGTCTTTGCCAACAGGAATGAAAGTGCCATAGATGAAGGTCCCCTCCTCTAGTCTTCCCTGAATTCTATACTCTATGCTATGAGCAATTAAGGCAGAGTTGCATATAACATATGCTATACAGCCCTGAATACTCAGATGAGGTTCTTGGGACCATTGTGATTCTTCCACTAAAGGATGTAAACAAGCCCAGCGGGGATAATCCTTTTGCTATGGAGTGCAGCTCCACACCACAAGATAGCAGTTGCTTAGCTTAGAGGACCCTCATGCACAGTAATAACCCTGAAGACTTAGAACGACTCCTCTTTGCCTACTTACATATTGTCCATGAGTACAATCTGTTTTTGCCATGAAGGATATTCTGTCATGGTCCTACTGCTTAAATCCTATTCATGAGAAGTTATCCTATTAGGATAAGTTTGGCTAACTCATTGGGACCATTATGTATTTCACAGCTGCTATGAGGTCATTATATTTTGATTTTAAAAAATGAATGATTGATTACTTCCAGAATTGACAAAGTACAACAAAAAGGATGAGTGATACTGAATAAATTTATTAATTCCTCTGTATCTGCACATAAAACAAATAATAATTGTTTGCTAGTCTTTAGCTTCAGTCTCAGAGTGACCACGAATCACTGACATTTTGTGAATAGAGAGTCAGTTTGAGAATTCTATCCTTTTTTTCTGTATTAGGGAATATTGTCGTAGTAAAAATATTTATATGAAAGTGAATTTATATAATAAAAATTTAAAGGATGTGAGTTGGATAATTTCACTTTCTATATAAAAAGACTAATTGACATAAACTGATTATCACTCTCAGAAAAAGTTAAGAAATTAAGCATTTGTTTTTCTTTTTTTTAAATTTTTTCCTTTATTTTTTATTTCTTCAAGTTACATCTCAATCGCAGTTCCCTCCCTATTCCCCCCCTCCAGCCCCACCCTCCCACTCTCAACCCCCCATCCTCTTCTCTTTTTTTTTTAAAGTTTAAGGTATATCTTATTTCCCCCTACAGTTTCCCCTTTCAGTCCAACAAATGGCTCCTTCTCTTATAATAATAAATACAATACAAAACAACAGAGGTAATTAGGCCACAGTATTAGGGTTATATGGCTTAGCATACATTCCCAATGTCCAGTCCATATGTATTTGGTACCTGACTTTAACATTCTACTATCTAAACATCTCCATGAGTTTAAAGTTCTATATCTAACTCAACATTCATACTAACTTGCAACGCAATTTTAAAAGTATCCTCTTAGATCTATAACACTCTCTTGACTCCTAAACAACTCAAAATTTAATTATGAGACTCTAGCTATCTGTTCTTCAACCACCTCAGAGACCTGAGAGGGATAAATATATCTGATTTTATAGGACGTACAGGCCCTGCAGCTTCCAAAACTAAGAAATGACATACCAGTGGCTGCATGGACAGTTCCCATTTTCTATCCATACATTACAGCATCAATCTTCAGTCATTTGGCCCCATTTCTCTGATAGACATTGATTGTAGAGCAGGGGTTATAAAGGACTTGCCTACCCTGTCTTGGCAGAGCTAGGCTGTAGACTTACCTGCTTCCAGGTTTTGTCCTTTTTGGACAGCAGACTGTCTACAGTTAGAGCAAGGGGCTTTTCCTACCAAGAGATAGGCTTGCGGCTAATTCAATCATTTCCCACTGGAGATTCTTCGATGCTCATCTTCTACTTGGGGTAGAATAGGGGGTGCTGTCAGGAGTTGATATGTCTTGATATAAAAAATTCTAAAGTTACGAAAACATCTTTGAATGCCATATTCTGCAGATCTCTTGAGGTTTTTGAAGAGGCCCTATCTGTCTCTTATATTAGGGTAAGCAGAAGTTGCTTGTCTCTTAGCAGCTTTATTTCTGATTAGCTTAGAAAATAGCTATAATAGGCTGTCATAGTACCTAACAGAAGGACCGGCTTGCATAACCATTAGTTTGCATTTCTTAATTATCCTAAACAGTTTATGACAGTTAGTAGTAAAAGGCCGAAACATCACATTTCATTTTTTTTCTTTACCTCCTAACCTCCATTTCTCTGGGGTGGGGTGTCCTAATATAACAGTCCCTCATCTCAGTTGAGAGATTGTAGAGGGCCAAGAGCCTCCTCATTCATTGGGGGTCTACGAGGCAGTACCATCAGTGAAAAGTGTCTCATTGCCCAGGAGAGAGAACTAAAAAACAAACAAACAAATAAGTAGACAAATAGATAAAAAAGACTAAAAAATAGAAAAAAAATATAATAAATAAATAAATAAATAAATAAATAAATAAATAAATAAATAAAAAATAAAAAGTCTATGTCCAGAAAAGCTCATCCTGAGTTGAGCTAACCCAGACTCAGAAGGACGCATATGGTATCTATTCACTTACAGAAATTAAGCATTTTTAAAAGCATAGTTTTGAAGTCTTAAAGAGGTTATAAAATAATGAACAATAACCAGTGCTATATTTCATAGAACTAGACTAGGCATTCATAATTGCAGTTATTTTGGAATATTTTGCTAACCTGTGTGAACATTTGCAGAACAAGGTTTTATATTTGGCTGATACAAATCTTACTAAGTGTAGAAAATTTGGTCCATGATTAAAACCTGATGTAAAAGAGTTATAATTCCTGTTAAGTGTGAGGCATAAGTAAGTCAGGTATTACAGGAACTTGTAGCAAAAAAATGTATAATCTACAGCCAACAAAATCTCAGATTTAATAATTCCCAGAAGCTACTACTGACATCTCTGAAGGGAGTTATCATTATCTCAGGCGTGAAAATAACCTATCAAATAATTAACTAAGTTAAATTTTTGTACAGAGATGATAATAATTTAGTAGGGAACTAAAAATATTTTTATGAAAAAATTTAAAATGAGACACAAAAATTTTCTAAATGATACAGCTATAAAATAATTTAGGGGTTTATTTCATTTGTTGAAAAAGGAATTATATGTAGCCAAAGTATTGTTGAACTGAAAACAAAATAGAGGAAACTATTTAACAACACACACACACACACACACACACACACACACACACACCAAAAAAAAAAAAAAAAAAAAAAAACCTACAGGTGAAAAATAATCAGTTTCAAGGATGAGGAAAGAAAAGGTAGTGTCTTTTATTTCTATTCGAGAAATAAGGGAAGTTAAGAGCAGTTGACATTATATGTGATGTGAAAATCTTTTAAGCATACATCTTCAGATTTTAAATTGAAGATTCTAGCCTTCAGAATTCATAAATCCAACAAATTATAGAGTGATAATATTTTCTTTTATGCAATTCACTAGGACATGTCCACAAAATCAGAGACAATTTTAAACAACTAGAATATGTCATCTTTAAAGATACACTGTTGCAATAAGAACATGTGTGTTATATGTATATGTCCTTATGTGAACTCACACAGATGTGTATGTGTATAGGCCAGAGGCCAACTTAATTTTCTTTATCTTATCACTCTTTATAGGACCTTACCAATTGACAATGGAGTTCACCATTTCAATGTCAATATCTTCTTTTTGTGATTCCTATTATTACTTTTTGAAATAGGATATTTCCAGGAGAACATGAAGTTCACCTTTTGGCTAGACTCAACTAGCTGGATACCAAGCCCTGAAAATGCCTCTCTATGAACATCCTCCCCTGCTGCCACTCAGTTCTCAGCTTATAGACTTATCCAACCATACTCGAAATTTTGTGGGTACTAGGGATCTAAACTCCGGTCTTCATGTTTGTTCAATAAGCATCCTGAGCTATCTTCCTAATTCCCAGATATAGTATTTCTTGAGTACAACAATAGATAGAAGATGACACACTATTGACATATCTTTAACAAAATAGTTTCAAAACTAGTCTTTTAAACTTTATGACTATATCTTTAAAAAGAATGCAAAATTTAAAATGTAAATGAACATCAAATAAAATGACAGAAATATTCACTAACAGGTCTCACTAAGTAAAAGCCTATATATCATTATTTAGGTTGAAGAAATATGATCTCAAATGAAAGATCAGAAATGTAGGAAAGAAGTTGTTGAACTGAACTGATATTATTGCTGATCAATATTCATTGAGTAAAACATTAATGATATCCATGGGCTTAAAAATAGTATCACTGAACTACTTGGCATCATTAGCTCATTAATTAGGAATTGGATAAAGGAATTTAAAACTTTCAAATCTTTATTTTGTCCTGGAGAAGAGTAAAGGAATTCTAAAGCACTGTGAGACATTTCACCACAGCAGATACAGTGCAGTCTGTGTGAAATAATCTTATTTTGGGGGGCATTCTTTAGCCAATAAGGATGAAATCAGGTGAAACATGACCTGGCCATTCAATTCTAAATCTAAAGGTGCGCTTCTGCACTGTTCTATGGATTCTCACAGGATAGAACAAGGTAGAATCCCAAGCTGCTAACATCCATTCTTTAACCATTAATATATTTGTAATTGAATTCTCTCCCATCTGTGTTTCTTATTCTATTACCTTCAAACTTCTTGTGGTTCCTTTCATATCAGCGTCTGGAACTTAAATCTTTCTCATATGGGGCTGATTTTAGGGAAGTGACAAAGAGAACTGCAGCACTGTTACCTCTAGAACATACATCTTTAGGATGTAGTACCAGGAAAACCCCCACCTATCAGAAGCAAAGTCTTGATGGTAAACTGTAAATAGTTGTGTGACTTTCAACTAGAGTTGACCCAATAGGTTCAGGTATGTGACACCTGGTCACCAGTTGCTGGTACTGTTTGAGACAGTTATAGGGAGGTGGACCATACTAGAGGGAATATGTCACCATATGGACCGGGTGGTGCTTCTAACTTGCTCTTGTTTTGTGTTTGTGGTTGAAGATGTGATCTCTCAGCCATTTGTCCCAGCCACATGCTTCTGTGCCTGCATTGCTATTATAAAATGCCTTCTGGAACCTGTGGGAAAAAAATAAGGTCTTTCTTCTGTAACTTGCTTTTGGTCACAGTGTTTTATTACAATGACAACAATTAGTGAATACAGAAGTTGTTGTCTGAGGGTGTACTGTTTCTGTGAAGAACTCATTCATGTTGGTTTTAGGAGGAATGTGGAAGACTTTGAAGCTTTGGAATAGAAAGAGAGTGGGATGCTATAAGCAGGGCTCAATTGGCCATTCTAGTGGGATTCTGAAATAAGTTAATATTAAGACTAATATGGATTCTGGAAATCTGGCTCAAGAGCTTCAAGAGGGGAACAATATTGGCAATTGGCCTAGAGACAATTCTTTTGATATTATGGCAAAGTATCTGGATGTATTCTGACTGTGTCCTAAGACTTAACTGGAAGTGTGTTTAAAGTAATGGACTAATTTCTTTGTTGGCAGAAATTTCAAGAGTAACATTGAATGTATGGAACGGTCATTATTTGTAACTTTTACATAGACTTACAATGAAAATGAATGAGTGGGACAAAAAGAAATACAAAGTGTATAGTAATGTGTAGTTTGTAGTTTGGGTTTGGAGATATGAATACTGAAAGTGTTAGACCATCATAGTTTCTTTCTCTGTGGTTTCAAAGAGCTACCCGAAATCAGGAAACCTGCGGCTGGAGAATACCTGAAAGGAAGACATGAGAAGTTTGTGCTTAAAGTGAACCCTAGGTTGCAGTAGTGATGTCTCTAAGACACTGGAGGCTAAGAAATGTCTCCTGAGGAGAACTCCATACAGGGAGTGGAACCAGCCCAAGATGGAGCTGTATGTTGTAGACATCAGAGCTGGGAGGGTAGAGACACCTAAGTCCTTTGAAAAAGGATTTGGCATCTATCCTGCTGGATTGATCTGGCACAGTGTTTCCTCACTGTGTTCTCCCCATTCCTTTTGGGAATAGAAATCTGCATTCTGTGCCACTGTATGTTGGAAGTGTATAATTTGCCTTTTGACTTTACAGGAGTTGCAGTTAAGTGATTACCTTGAGTGGGAGACTGTTAAGGACTATAGGGGGTTTCAAAGTTTGATTAAATGTGATCTGCTTTATGATATGACCATGAGCCCATGGGATCTATTGAATGTAACATCGTGCAATGAATGACAAAAGTTCACCATGGACTTAGGTACTCAAACACTTGGTCCCTACTTGGTGGCACTGGCTAGAGAAATTATGGAGATGTGAAGACTAACTGGAGGAAATGTGTCACCAGAGATGGGCTTTGAGAATTTGTAGCCATGCTCCATTTCCTGTTTGATCTATGTTTTGTGTTTGAGGTTGAAAATGTGATCTCTCAGCTTACATTTCCAGCTCGACGCTGTTATGCCTCTCCCTACATTATGGATGCCCCCTCTGGAATCATAAGCCAAAATAAACTCATCCTTCCATGGGTTGCTTTTAGTCATGATATGTATTTCCATAACAAAAACCAACTAAGGTATTAAGTAGATTTGTGGACCTAATGTGAACAGCATCATACAGTTTTTAGATTGGCTCAGGGTAAAGTAGCATGAGGTATAAATAGAAGAAAGAAAGTGATGGCCTTTGCAGCAGCCCTAGCACCTGAGCAGTAAGAGTCATGGCAATTAAAAACAATCTTGAAGCAATTAAAAGCCTTCAAGTAGACTGTTAGATTCATGTCAGCTAAGAAATCCAGAAGGCGTTTATGAAAGTTCTTAGAAAAGCAGCATTCTCTGTTTCATTACAAGAGCACAGTGATGTGCTGCATCTCCCAGCCAAAGGCACACAGCTGTTATTATTCTAATAGGCACTAACAATAGAGTGTGTTTGATCTACAGCACTGAGTACTGTGAAAATTCAAGCCCTCAAATTGTGCTAAGGATGTGAAGAGCTAAGCAATGCTCTGAGAATGATAGGGATGAGTTTAAATCCCTCAAATTCCAGATGTGCTTAAATCACATAGCAGAGTCTCTCCGCAACTGGAGGAGAAGTGCTTATGTAACTGCTAGCTGTGAATGTCAGAAGGCTAGGATGACTTCACTGATTAATAAGCCTAGGAAGACTTCGATGCACTGAGAAAAATGATCAACAAATGTCCATCCTGACTACTCCAAACAATCATAATTAGGTGATAAAGGTTAGCGTTAGCCTCGGCAGAGGGAGCCTTCCTGACCATCCAGTTGAAAGAGCTTCTTAGATGCTCCTAACAGTCTACCTTGCCTCTCCCACTCTCAACCAACTGTATTATCTTCTACTTATTTTATCCTTTCAATGCTAACTTTCCTAGTTATTTCTGTTATTTATTACTTTTTAAAATACATAAATTTCAAACTCAGATCTACATTTCAAAAGAGCACCGAGGAAGTGTATTGACTTATTCAAACACTTAGGACACTGATTGGCAGGAAGCAGGTACACACTTGTTTGTGGTGAATGAAGCAGCTGGCTTCCCATGCTATTGGAGAGACAAGTCTTCTGAGTAGTGGCATGGTACAACATACTGCTTAGTATCAAAACAAAAAACAAAAAAACAAAAACAAAACACAAAAAACAAAAAAAGACACAAGGAAAGCTCAGTAAACCTCGAGGCCCTCGCAAGGTATCTCCACGTCTTTATAGGAAGCTTCAGCAATGAGTCTCAGAAGCCAGATATGGTGAACAAATAGTGAAAAACTTCTGTGAAATTTGCCCAACCTGGTCTTTAATATATAAAACTTCTTCAGAGTAATCCGGAAGTATTTAAAAATTGTTCTCTTGAATATCATGGTGTTATATTATGCCATTATACTATGCAGAAATCAAAGGAAAAGGTGAAATGCATTTAAAACATTAATTAATTGTTTTATAAAATCATCAGTTCTCAATGAACCTACAGTTGGGAAAGAGTTAATACACTGTATAGCATGCCAAACATATCCCCAGAGAGAGAGAGAGAGAGAGAGAGAGAGAGAGAGAGAGAGAGAGAGAGGTACTCAAAAGAACCTAGTAATGATGCCATTACCCTTTCATAGTCTAACTCTGCAAGGTACTTCACCACTGGTTCAAGTGATTCCTTTTTCTCTCATTGCAACTCACGAGAACTTTTACTAAGTACCATTAATCAAAGGTGAAAAATTCTCAGAGCAAGAAAGTTGTCACGGAAACCGACTGCTGTGTGTGGAAAAAAAATAAATAAAGGGTTTTGATAATTATATATTAACTCAACAGTAATATTCTTTTCAAATCATCCAGGTTGCAGGTCCTTTTTGATTTTAGGGCTCTAATTTTGGGGTAGACCTATTAATCTTTTTTCCATTTCTTTGCCTTTCTTATTCAGTAATTGAACTGTTCAGATGTTATTGATTAATGTAGTTTTCTTAAATGACAGGTTGATATGCACCCAAAGCTATATCTTCTATACTGTTCTTTCTTCTGAAATCCTCTTGGATATTTTGAAATGCAGAGAAGGGCCAAAATAGCAAGATTTCCTGACAAAACTGTGGGGCATTAAAGGAGAGTAAATCATATTTTCTTTGAGTCACTGGTATTGAAGATCACTGGATTAAACTTCAAATTGTATCAAGCATAAGAACATACTATAAATATGTCTCACCTGGGTGGAATGAGCCCTACAAATTTTAATAATGTAATCCAATAAGCTTTTAACCAAGGTGACTGAAGGAAGAAATCCTCCAGCTGTTGCATACTTAAACTTTGGCCACTGCAGCAGGAAATGAGAGAAACTCCTCATTGTCTTAGTAGGCTCCCATCACAGAGGAAACAAACCATGGCCCTGACATTTAGGAGAGAGGGAAAATAAGTCAAAAGTGGGTATTTAGGAAAGCAGATCCTATAGGGTTTTATCATAGCCCAAAACTGCCAATATCGTTTATTTTGTGGAATAAACATCTGTGCCTTGTAATATAATTGGGAGCTACAAGTGCAATGCGAGTTCTGTTCAGTTTGCAACTCTGCTTGTTTCTTCTCTGACACTGTTTTTGTTAATTGCCCCTTGTGGCTGGGCTGCATGTCTCTTATCCTCATAGTGTGCAAGTGGATTTGCTCTGTGCTTCTCTCAAGCACACCTGCAAGAAATTTTAATAGCTTTGAAAACTGAAGATGTCTCCCTAACTCCCTATTGCATAAGTCATGACTACCTGAGGTATCATCACAAAAGATAATTTAATAATAGCTGTGATGATGTCGGCACCTGAAATTCTATCTGCCAGGATACAATGCAGAAATCCACTCTCTCTCTCTCTCTCTCTCTCTCTCTCTCTCTCTCTCACTCTCATAGACTCAGCTCATACTTTTCTACTGGCATATGGATAATGTATACTGTGGATTGGACATTCAAAAATTTTGGCAATACTTACAACATTGAATTCATACTGAATTATAAGTTGATCAATGCTTTGACAAATTATAACCTGTTTCATACTAACTCCTGAATTTTTGTTTTAACATTCAAATTTAGGTTAGAATAAAATTATATAAATATAGAAAGGAAAATAATTTGCATCAGTAGCTTAGTCTAGCTGGAGCTATGGCTCCAAAATAAAGCAAAACGAAATTCTACTTTTATAAAAATGCACAGCAGAATGTAAAGATGTTCAAGATTTCAAAGTATTTGTTGTAAAGTAGATGACAATTTTAGACAGAGTAGTACTTTTAAAGAAGGCTAAATTAATTTTGTAGAATGATCAGTGACTTCATTGAATGAATAAATGAATAATTGCATGAGTAGATAATAAATGGACTAAATTAATGTACATAGTTATTTATGAACTTATGACTAAGTCATTGAGACAAAATTTTGTTAGATATATTTATCTATATAGTTTTATTTAATTTATGCTATAAATAAATCTTAAGTAGACATTTCAGAAAATAAGCATCCTTTAAAATCCATGCTATTGGTTTTGTTTCTCATTATATTATATACTTCTTAGTCCTCATTAATCACTTTTTGAAATTTAAACATGGAAAAGTTAAGGAAAATTGATTATGCTAAATTTGTGAGTTGCCTGTTTTCTATATGTTCTCTGATTACTGCTCTTTCATTGTTTGCCTCAGAGGTAATAGGGGACACCTTGGATTTCCTGTCATTGAAAAATAATTACATCCTGAACTGTGGCGAGGGACTGTTATGTAGGGACACTCCACCCCAGAGGAACAAGAGGGAAGGATTATGGGGTAGAGGATGGGAGGGTGGGGCTGGGAAGCGGGGGAAGAGGACAATATGATAGAGATGTAACCTGAAACAACAAACAAGTAAATTTATTAATTAAAAAAAAAGCAGGTAACAATTTTAAAACACTGTAAATAAAGTAAAGATTACAGCAGTTCAACCTGGTTTTATAAACCTCCAAGAGTCGAAAAAACTTAGAGCTAAGGTAAAATACATGAAATGTGTGGTGTTAGCCCATGCCTTTAACTTCAGCAGAGACTGGAGGAGCACTATAGAGTTAGTTGTCTTATAAATTCTAGAGTTACATGGAGCAGGGTGGTGAGGGTGCACACCCTTAATCCCATCATTCAAGAAGAGTGCACCCTTAATCCCAACACACTAGAGACAGAAACAGGCAGATCTCAGAGCGCAAGGTCCGCCTGATGCAAAACAAACTCTAAATAGAGAAAAACTTCGATCCAGGAGTGGTGGAGCACATCTTTAATCCCTTCAGATGGGAACCACAGGTCTTTGATCCCAATAATTAGAATGCAGAGACAGACACATAGGATTTGTAAGGACTTAAGTTTAAAAGCTACTTACAAAAGTCCTACTCAATACAAACAAATTGTCCTTTGAGATCTCAAAATATATACACTAAGGCTTGTTTAGCTCCAAAATAACAAAATAATTTCTTCTTTAATCCAGAATGAAAGATAACACTTTATATATTGTCAAAAAACCAAATTTGCTTCAGGAGAAATATTACCACCCCCCCACCCCCCCAAAAAAAGGGTAATTGTCCCAGAGTTAGGATTAGAGCAGGGCTCTGTTCTTATCTTTCCAGGAGATTTAAAGCATCCATTCAAGGAATCCAGGGACAACTGCACAACAGAAACCTCAACAGAAAACAGAATCAGACACCAAAGAAGACGAGTGGCCCAGATGATTCAGCCTTGCAGACTCCCTCAATAGCTGTTTCCATCAAAAATCTACAACCACAACCACTGAAAATCGCTAAGATCATTCAGCTCCACACACTGCCCCAGCCAGAACTTCAGTAAAGCCTGGAAGATCAGCTTCTGTTTACAAACTTCTTAGGACATCTAAACAGCTGAGCACAAAAGGACTGAACATAAAAGGATTGTACTAATATTTTTAACCATTTTTCCATTCTGGTTCGGGCCCCAAACAGGTTTACTACAACCCAAATCAGCAGGAAGTCATTTTAAGAGAGCGATGTCCCATGCCCAGAGGGTGGGGAGGGTGTCCCCCCCCCCCCTTTTGGTTATTTGATGGATAACAGAAAACTTTGTTATTTAGGGGAAGACGACAAGCTGTTAAATAGTCTTGTTAAATGGGTTTTGGAGGTTAGACTCAGGGACTTCCTTCTTTTTCTTTTCTGTATCCTTCTTTCTCTCCTATGTAGGAGTGCACAGACTTGAGAAAAATGGGATATAGATGTAGTATGGGAAGGACCAAGAAGAAGGGACAGATTATTGAATATGGCCTTATACCTTTGTATATTGATACAAAATTAGTAGTATATTTGGCTAAAGTGGTATTGACCATTGTATATTGTGCAAAATTAAGATGGTATTGGACTACATCAGTATTGATCTTTGTATATTGATACAAAACTAAGATTATAATTGGCCACAATGGTATTGACCCTTGTATATTGACGTAATATTAAGATTGTATTGGGCTACATAGGCATTGATCTTTGTATATTGATACAAAATTAAGAGTATATTTGGCCACATTGGAATTGATCTTTGTATATTGATACAAAATTAAAGGTAACGCTTCTTAAAGGTATTGTACCTAGTGATACTTAAAAATGAAATGTGAAGCTCTGGTCTTTTGATACCAACCATCTTAAACCGTTTAGGATAGTTAAGAAATACAAACTCCTAGTCATACAAGCGTGTCATTTTGTTAGCTACTATGACAGTGTATTACAGACATTCTCTAAGCTACTCAGAAATCAAGTTGTTAAGAGACAAGCAACATTTGCTTATCTAAATACAAGAGATAGATAGGGCATCTTCAAAAACCCCATGAGATCTGCAGAATATGGCATTCAAAGATGTTGTCTTAAATTAAGATTTTTTTTGATATCGAGACATATCAGCTCCTGACAGCACCCCCTATTCTACTCCAAGTAGAAGATGAGCATCGAAGAATCTCCAGTGTGAGATGGTTGAATTAGTGGCAAGCCTATCTATTGGCATGAAAAACTCCTTGCTTCAACTGTAGACAGACTGCTGTCCAAAAAGGACAATACTTGGTAGCAGGGAAGTCAACAGCCTAGTTCTGCCAAGACAGTGTAGGTAAGTCCTTCATAATTCCTGCTCTACAATCAATGTCTGTCAGAGAAATGGGGCCAAATGGCTGAAGATTGATGCTGTAACGTATGGAGAGAAAACAGGAACTGTCCAGGCAGCCACTGGTATGTCATTTCTTAGTTTTGGAAGCTGCAGGCCCTGCACTTCCTGTATAATCAGATATATTTTTCCCTCTCAGGTCTTTGAGGTGATTGAAGAATGCAAAGCTAGAGTCTCATAGTTAAATTTTGAGTTGTTTAGGAATCAAAAGGGTGTTCTGGGTCTAAGAAGATGTTTTTAAAATAGTGATGCAAGTTAGTATGAAAGCTGAGTCAAATATAGAACTTTAAACTCATGGAGATGGTTAGATGGTAGAATGTTAAAGTCAGGGGCCAAATACATATGGACTGGACATTGGGAATGTATGCTGGGCCATTTAACTCTCCTAAATGTGGCGTATTTGTTTCTGTTGTTTTGTATAGTATTTACTGTTATAAGAGAAGGAACCATTTGTTGGACTGAAAAGGGGAGCTGTTGGGGGGAAGAGGGTGGAAGTTGGCACAGGAAGGGGGAGTAGGGAAGGGATTGTGACTGAGATGTAACTTGAAAAAATAAAAAAATAAAGTATATAAAAAATAATTACAAAGTTCCACTTATAGCTTGGAGGATGCTGTGTGTGAAAAGAAGTTGGGGGAAAACGACAGTGAAGTCTGCCCAAGAATGAGCACCAATGTAGATCCATAAAGTGATTGAGCTGTTGCTTGGTGTCTGTGCTCAATGTTTGAAGCTTATTGCTGATTCGTTCCCTTTGTATTTAGTATACATTAAACAATTTGAGTCCTCTCTCTTATAATATAATGTTTAATGCAACATGTCATATTAATTATTAGAAAAGAAAAAAAAGCTATTTTCAGCTTGGATGATTTTGACACCATGAAAGTTCTAGCTGTTTGCTGGTGTGGTCTGTATTTTTATTTCAGAATCTACATATAACTATGAATTTGCACCTTAATATTTGATCCAGTTAAGTGAGGCATAATAAAGCTAATATTATGAAAGTGGTTTTTTTTTACAATAAATTTTCACAATGAGTAATGTCAAATAATATCTCTAGAAAAAAATCTAGGAATTTAGGTGTTTTTAGATTTTTAAAAATGCTTTTTTTTATCATTTGGTTGTAAATATAGACAGATTCACTTCTTTTTATTTCTAACCTGAGATTATTCTCATTCTACTGAAACTAGAAACTAACAACAAATTTACAAAAAAAAGAAGAACATACATTCTGTCTTTCTCATACATATCATATTTTCATAAATGAATCATTTTTCATAATGGAACAGTTTCTGTGTGATTAATATAAACAATAAAAGCACTACATGAATTGAAGAATAAAACCACAATGTGCCACCAATAACTAATAGAAACTAACATTGGCCATGGTCAAAAACATAATGACATTTAATTTCTTAGATGCAGGACAAAGTGTGGTAGTAGGATGAAGAAGCTTATGCACTATCCCCATCATTTTAAACAAACTGCTTCTTTACTCTCATTGATTTACTTCTCAATACAGGGTTTTTGTATATAACTCCAGCTGTCCTGAAACTCCCTACACACAGTGGGCTCAAACTCATAGAGGTTTGTTTGTCTCTACGTCTGAAGTGCTAAAATTAAAGATGTGCCCTATGCCTTCCTAGCATCTGTTTCTTGTATCCTTTTCTACATGCTTGCCATTCCATTGCTAAATGACCTTTGAAACTTGAATAGCAGTTCTATGGAACAAGAAGAAGTGCCAGTGACACCTAAGTCTTTCTTACTGACTTTTTTCTTTTTTTCCAATATGTAATACTTCCTCAGATCCACCCTGAATTAGGTACTTTTCTGTTGGTGTGACAAAATACCATGACCAAGACATGATCAAAACCATACTACCGCTTTGACTTATAGTTCCAGAAGGGTAGAGTACCATCTCTACAGGGAGAAAGAGTAGCAAATGGCAGGCAAGGTGGTGGAAGTAGGAGGCTGAGAAAGCATACATGTTTGATATCAGTCACAAAGCAGAGAGAATGAACCGAAAGTAGAGTGAAGCTGTGAACATCAAAAGCCCACAATCAGGTAAATTCTTTGTCTCTTTCAGTAAGGCTGTGCCCTGAAACCTTCCAAAAAAGTGTCAGCAACTGAGACAGAAGTCTTCAAATGCCTCAACCCATGGAGAAGGACATGTCTTATTCAAGCCTCTAACACACCCTAAGAAACTTTTAATTGTATCTCATTGATGCAGTGCCCAGTTGCAAGGGAACCTGGAGTCCTAAGCTGTTAATTTTTGCAAGGTAATGGGAAGAAAGAGTAGACTATTCATGGTCTATACAGCAGAAGATAGAAAAAGATTAATGGTAGAGAATACATGAACAGACTAGGGCATGTTCCCAAACTATATCTTGATGCCCAGTTGCATTCTGACAATTGAAAAGAAAACTACAAGACAACAAAGGACCTCAGACATATTTTCATGGCATCTTCTAAAAAAATGCATTATCTAGGAAGACTGATACTAAAATGTCAATTTGAATTTTCCACGAGCTCTTTTAGAAACAAAGAAAAGCAGTTTATTGAGTCTACTTAAAAAGAAAAAATAAATAAGGTGAAAATAGGGTTTCAGCCATTTAATACAATTCCTTTATGAATATTGTGTCAGACCAGTGTGCTGATTAGACACGGAGTTTTGGGTGAAGATTAGTTAAATGAGCACTAGTATCACTACTCAAATGAGTATTCATAACCACTACTTGTTTTATTCTAAAGCAGCAACAAAATGGCAGAGACGACAGCTGCCGCATCATATACACACACACTCCTTCCTACACAAACTATGCTTTGTACATCAGATGCAGCATAAATACCATGGCGTGTGGCAGTTGCTATGGCAATGAGCTTTTTTTTTTAATGAAGAGCAGATGGAATCGGCATGTAAAACTTGCACAAGTTGTTAGTAATCTGTGAGTTACTGCAGACTAGTTGCTGAAGGAACCTTTAAAATTCTAGCTTTTCTAATTCCTCATATAATGAGTTCAACTCCCTCTTTTCTCTTTACCTAGTTCAATTCGTCTTGGTATTCAAAAGGTGGTGGAAAATTATTAATTGTTTTGCCTGTACCAAAGAACATATGTATAATTGTAAATAGTATAATTGTATATTCCAGTCTTTGCTTTGTCATATAAATTTCTATATTAGAGCTTTTAAATCTGTCTTTCACTGAATAAATATGTACTTTCAAACAACATATGTTAAATTTGTTTTGTATAAAATTCACCTTGTACATTATATAGTACATGATGACATGAAATATATTTCCAGTTCACACAGTGTATACAATGATTTTGAGAAAAGTACAAAGTTCCACATAATATACAGTTGCACAGGAAATGGGATGAGTATTCTGGGTTACTTTTGGTGTTAACTGTCTAATTATCCAATCTAGGTAGGTTTTGCTTTGTGTCATAATGATCTGTGTGTCTTAACTGCTTTGTGGATATTGTGAAAGGAAGGGGAAATTTAACCAGAACTCAAGAAATTATTTGTGTTTATAATTTCCCAGGCAATCGCTTTAATATCATAATTTATTTTCTAAATCTGTTTGTGAAGCCACAATTACAAAGGTGTTTTTAACAAAAATTCAGCAGCTCCTTTCTGAACTTAACATAATAAGTCTTTGCAGAGTGACACCTGTCAAAGGACTGCATTCAGGGACAAGGGAATCATGAAGAAACAAAACAAATTTAAATATTTCTCAAATAGGTAATAGAGCCTTAGGGTCATGAGGATGGAGCAAACTGTTTAAATTCCAGGCTGGAAGTGTCGTCTTTGGCAGTGAGTCTCCTGGTTGTCTCTCTATAGTATGGCACTATGGTTTAGTGCCAGAGCCTCTCCCTAAGCATATGGGGTCCTGCTCTTTTCTTGTCTCTTAATCTTACCCAGAAAATTCTCTATCACTGAATAGAAAAAAAAAGTCTGTGAAAAGTGAGTCACATGGATAGAAAATATAATTAAATTAAACTAATTTTTATTTATTTCATGAGCTTGCTCGTGGAAAAGTATCATCAAATTGAGTCTGACTTGTTACCTGACTTTGTACTTTTCATTTGTGAGGAGAAAAGTAAATAGAAAGCTTTATGATTCACAGTTCTCAATAGTCTCTGCATGTGAGAGCATTGCACACTTGGTTACCACATCTAGACTTGTGATGGCCAATGCCTCTTCTTATACCAGTACTAAATGCCATGGTGTGATATTGCAGAATGTTTCAGCCGGCCTGTGATGTGTGTTTCATGAATAATGCACATCTCTTCTTCGGCCATAGGTGCTCTCAGGCATCAATCATGGTGAATGCTGGTGTGAACTCTAGGATGACTGTAACTCAGAAGATTCATTATAGCTTCTTTGGTACTTCTATAGACTGATGGAGCACTGCAGGAACTGGGTTCACAAGCTTCTCTATTCATTCATTCATTCATTCATTCAGCTTATCCTTTCAACATTTCTTTATTATAGCATACTATGTCCCAGTCTGAGCATGAACAGTGTAACATACTCAATCTCTGGTGCTTTTCTTTTACAAGGATTGTCAGAAAATAAACATGGACATATTTTTATTTTAAGTTTATATATGTATATATATATATATATATATATATTTCATATCATATATCCATATAATAAATGTATCAATGTATTTATTACTTTAAAATAGAGAATGGGTTAATGTGACAGAAAAAAAGTGGTGACAATAATTTTCAGAGTAGTCAAAGGCAGGTTTTCTGGCAAAGACCATCAGAAGTGAAAAAATATATGTTATTAAATATAAATTAAAATTAAAATGCATTCTTTTCCATTGTGGGCCTTGATTGTTTATATTTTCTGTGTTCTGCAGTATTTTCTAATTAATATATGTGTCAAATCCAAAATTTTGAAAACTTGCTTTTGTTGTGTTTCCAAGATAAGACTAATTTCACTACCAGTTTGGAACTGATTAACAACTTCAATGGTTTGAACACATGCCGTGATCATAACATCTAAAAAATTATTACCTATTTTTATAATTACAGCTATAGACACCATAAAATAATTAATTGACAAAGAAAGAACAACTTTAAGCACTTATTTATTTAGAGATAATAATTTGAGTGTAAAATTTTCTTATTATCCTTTAGTTATAAAATTAAGAATATTTAATTTAAAAATGTTATCAAGTAAAAACAAGTGTATTGTAATGGTTTAGTTCCTATGAGACCAATATATATTTACTTGAGCCTTAAGAAAAATACAGAATGGTATTCCCTGTGTCTCCCTTATTAAAAACCAATGCTCACAAATTACAACAATCATACCATATACCTTAAATTAACCCTTTACCCCATGGGATGTGATAGAGAATGAAGCATGGTTTGACTTCCAGAGAGTGACATGTATTGTTATGTTTCTAATTCATTATAAGAATAATTGTAGACTCTAGTTTTGTTTAGCTAGTGTACTGCTTATAATTGCAAAATAGCTGTTTAACAATTGCTCCGAAGGCTCAGCTTTGTGAGATATTAATGACTATTCAACCCTTTGCAAGATACTTAATATGGAAGGACGTGAGAGATTTATAATTAAAACAATCTTCTCAATGAATTGTTTGCTCAGAAAACAAAGAGTTCGCCTTTACCTTGGCACTGGTAATTGACAACTAATTGACAGCATGGTTGACAGTGCGTTGAGCTATGCTGCAGCACTTACTAGAAATGGGATTTAAATCTGTGATATTATCACAGGCCTTGTAATATTATTAACCATAACTCACTAGCAAAATTCAACACATGATTGAACACACTATTCATCTTTGCATCATTAGAGAGTGTTAATCAGTGCAATGGAGAGGCTTGTATTGTTTCATGTTATGATTATTCTCTTTATGTTTCCATAAATGGTGCTAGATGAACAAACATGAAAATAGAACTCACATTTAAAAAAAGAAATCTAATGGTTAAATCCAAGAATAGCTCGGGGATGTTTTCCCAAGACAATTCTTAACAAATGAAAGTAGACTAATCATCATGAATAAAAAAAGGTCTAATGTACTTTTATTTACATGCAGATATGATGGGTCCTAAATCACTTCAAGTTGTAATTTTTTCCAAGGTGGAGAAGTTGTGCGTTTTCTAAAACTAATGTCTGTTTGGGAGATAGTCATCACTAGAGCTAACTATTTAAAAATCAAAGGGTAGTTTGATGAGATTTTTACGCTTCTTGTCTTACCGGACTTCACTGTCAGCATTGTACTAGATACCCTTTCAACTGGAGGGTAATAATCTCTGTCCTGTCACTCGGTATTAGAACAAGTAGCAAGTTAAGTGTTCCCTAATCATCAGTTGTATTACTTGCAAAATAGTTAAACTCATAATGGCTATCCTGATACTCTGATTATCACTAAGAGTCCACCAAACTCATGATGAGGCATTATATATGATGGTGTATATTATTTGTAGATACCTTCAAGACTGTTTTTTTTGAACCAGGAAGATAGGTAATCAGGAAAACATTTATGTCACAAATTTGATCATAGCCAGAGCTGTATCTCAAGAAATTTATTAGAGGGGGTTTACATTTATAATATATAAAGAACTCAATAAACTAGACATCAACAAACCAAATAACGCAATTAATAATGTAGTACAGATCTAAACAGAGAATTCACAAAAGAGGAACCTTTAATGCCTGAGAAGTCATTAAAGAAATATTCAACATCCTTAGCCATCAGGGAAATGCAAATCAAAATGACTTTGAGATTCCATCTTATATCTGTCAGAAAGGTTAAGATCAAAACTTCAAGTGATAACACATGCTGGTGAGAATATGGAACAATGGAGGAAAACACTCCTCCATTGCTAGTGGGAATGCAAACTAGTATAACCACTTTGGATATAAATGTGGTGATTTCTCAGATAATTAGGATTAGATCTACCTCAAGACCCAGCTATACTACACCTAGGCATATATCCAAAAGATGTTCCACTATAGCACAAGGACACTTGTTCATCTAAGTTCATTAAAACTTTATTTATAATAGTCAGAAACTGAAAAGAACCTAGATGTCGCTCATCTTAAAAATTGATTTAAAAAATGTGGAACATCATCTGACAGAGTGCTAATATCCATAATTTACAAAGAACTCAAGAAATTAAATGCCAAGAAACCAAATAATCCAATAAAAAAATGGTGAACAGAGCGAAACAGAGAATTCATAAAGGAGGAGTTCCTAATTGCTGAGAGGCACTTGAAGAAATGCTCAGCATCCTTAATCATCAGAGAAACGCAACTCAAGACGATTCTGAGATTCCATCTCACACCTGTCAGAATGACTAAGATCAAAAGCTCAAATAACAGCAACAGCTGGTCAGAGTGTGGAGAAAGGGGAACCCTCCTCCATTGCTGGTGGGAGTGTAGGCTTCTGCAACCACTATGGAAGTCAGTCTGGTTATATCTCAGAAAACTTGGAATAGCTCTGCCTCGGGACCCAGCCATATGTATACATCCATCTCTCAACTCAAACTGCTATGTCAATAAGCATTGAGAGTCCAAGCTCTGAGCTTGAATAAACAACCTTCATGTATTTACATCGGAGTTAGCTCCTGTGTGGTCTTTAGGGTATACATACTTCTGGGCACACATCCAAATGATTCCTCACCAAATCACAAGGAAGTTTCCTCATCTCTGTTCACAGCAGCCCTATTTGTAATAGCTAGAAATTGGAAACAACCCAGATGTCCCTCAACTGAAGAATGGATTAAAAAACTGTGGTACATCTACACAATGGAATACTACTTAGCTATCAGAAACAAGGAAATCATGCAATTTGCAGCCAAATGGATGGAACTAGAGAAGCTCATCCTGAGTGAGCTAACCCAGACTCAGAAGGATGCACATGGCATCTATTCACTTATAATCAGATTTTAACCATACACTACAAGATAACTATACTACAACCAGTGAACCAAAGGGAACATGAACATAGATTTTTTTTCCTGTCAATGAGACACTTTGCCCTAGTGGTGCTACCTTGTAGGCCCCCAGTGTGTGAGGAGGCTCTTGGCCCTCATATGACTGCTGAACTGGGGCAGGGGAGTGTTATGTAAGGACACTCCACTCCAGAGGGTGGGAGGGCAGGACTGGGAGGTGTGGAAAGAAGACACTGTGGTGGATATGTAACCTGAAGTAATAAATAAATATTTTAAAAAAACCGTAGGGCTGGAGAGATGGCTCAGAGGTTAAGAGCACTGGCTGTTCTTCCAAAGGTCCTGAGTTCAATTCCCAGCAACCACATGGTGGCTCACAACCATCTACATTGAGATCTGGTACCTGGGCATATATGTAGAGCTAATACGTATACATAATAAATAAATAAATAAATAAACAAATAAATAAATAAATAAATAAATAAATAAATGTTAAAAAAAGAAACATAAAAAAAATGTGGTCCATTAACACAATGGTGTATTGCTCAGTTATCAAAAATGACATCATGAAATTTGCAGGCAAATAGATGAAAAAAAATCACACTGATGAGGTAACCCAGATCCAGAAAGACAAGCATAGTATATTTTTATTTATAAGTGCATATTATCCATAAAGTAAAGGATAACCATGTTAGGATCAATAGACTCAAAGATTTTAAGTAACAAGGGAAGCTCAAGTGAGAGATACATGAATCTCACTGAGAACGGGAATTAGAATAGACATCTTGGGTGGAGAGCGTGGAGCCTGACTAAATCCATCTTGAAAAAAGATTCCAAGCTGACCTCCAGTTCCAGAACAACAACAAAATGTACCCAATCTTGTATTCCAGGGGTGTTCCTTCATCATCACCAGACAGCTCATTCTGAGAAAGCACTCAAAGTCTAAACAAACTTTCTGATGGCCAAGATGACTGCAGCTGGTTAGTCAGTAACAATGAGCCAATCAGAAATGGACATGACTAGCTACCCAAATGTCATCCAATCATATGGTCAAGAACCTGCTTCTTTGTCTGAGTCTCTATACTAACTCTGTACTTTTGGGTCTGGGGTTCTCAACTCAAACTGCTATGTCAATGAGTATTGAGAGTCCAAGCTCTGAGCTTGAATAAACAACCCTCATGTATTTACATCGGTGTTGGCTCCTGGGTGGTCTTTGGCGTCTGGCGAACCAGGCAGAACATTTGGAGGCTCAACCATGTGGGATCCCCAAGGTTAACAGGACTCCTGGCCAGAGGGTTCAAATCAGCCAGTAAGCTACTATGTCTCTATGTATGTCTGTAGCTGTATACATGTCTGTCCATGTATTGGGACAACCAGGTGCCATTCCTGAATTTCCAGTAGACTGGAATGGACCTTTAGATTGGAGGTCCCACCAATAATCTTGGGGACTGTGAGTCACCAGGACACCCCAAGATGGAGATATGAGCTCATTTTTTGTCTAGTCTAGCTGAATCTATTCTGTCTGTGAGACTGCTTGTCTCTGTTTTCATTTTGTGGAAAGTTCCAGTTTGGCTTGTTTTAAGGATTTACATGAAAGTCTGTCTGGACTGATTTATTGTTTGTGAGACCATTTGTTTTGTTTGTGTTCTATAGTTTGGTTTCTGTTGCCTTACTTTCAGTTTTCTTCTTGGTTTTCCTGAGTTCAGAAATACTCTGCTTTGTGAATGTCAGATAATGTACAATTGGAACACATGTGGTGCATGTTCTGGGTTTGTATGTGTCACATAATGTACACAGTTTCTAGTCTGCATGTCAGATAATGCAGGCGACTATTGAGCAGTAGGGCAGATGTGCCAGTTATCCTGCCAGTAGTGAGAGCCTGGAGGCTGTTCCAGCTCTCTCTGAGAAAAAAGGGGGAAGAGATGCCTCCCTTCTTGCCTGGATCCCCAGTGGCAATGGGGGAATAGGATCCGGTCTTGCCTACCCAGTTGTTGGATTGAGCTTAGCACTGTCTCACTGTTGTGCTGTACACTGTATATTCTTTGTGACTGTTTCCTTGGTTTGGTCTCAGACTGATTTGGGCTGACGTTCCAGGCTTGTTCAGGTTCTGCCTGGCCAGGTGTTGTGTGCTGATTTTATGTTTGTCTTCTTGTTTATATGTTTTTATCTATGTCTTTCTCTAAATCCACACAAGAGAATGAGTTTACATGCGAGCTGAATGTGCATGCATGTCTGATGGAAACAGTCTTAGACCTTGGCTGCCTTTCCCCTTGTGCCACCATGAGATTGACCTCACTTCTCACACTGTCTTTGTCCAGGCCCAGATAGGGGAAAAGATGGGGATTCGCCGATCTTCCCCCATCAAAATCATTATAAGGGGACAAGGCCTTCCTCTCCACCAGGGCAGCTCTGAAATTCCAATTGTCAGCTGAAGCATCATTACAGAATGATGAAAAAAAGAAAATGGGAATAATAACAACAGCAACAACAATAACAACAACAACAAAACAGGAAAGGCTCCCTAAGGTAAAAGCTGCCCTGAGCTGGGAGAGTTATAGGGTCATCCCTCTTCCCCAAAGGCAGAGATGAAAACTAGACAGGATGAGGGAGATTTGCTACCATCAGGAAAAATAAAAAGGGTCCCACACAAGGACAAATGCTACAAGTGGAATCCTACCAGTTTGCCTGTTGAAAAACACAACAAAGATAAAAAAAAAAAAAAAAAGTTCGCTGGAGGATGTTGATACAAATAAAGGTTTGGCCATGAAAATATATGTATGTCAGAGAAAATATGGCTTGGGTTTAATTATGCTTTGTAATTGGAAATATAAAATTTGTTCAAAATGTGTGATGTCTGAGGACACCCAGATAGTTATTTATTTAAACACACACACACACACACACACACACACACACACACACACACACACACCCCCCCCCCGAAAAAAAAAAAAAAATAGGAAAAAAAAAAGTCAGGGATCATTGGGGTCCCCACCAGAGAAAAAGGATAAAAAGCTTAAACAAGTTGTGAGGATCTGAGGATGTAAATGCAAGTTATATATATAAAAAAAAGCTTCTAAAAAGATGTCTAAGAATAAGACAAAAGGTTAAGGTTTGGTAAATGCAAGTTACTAAGAGTTTAAAAAAAGGTTAAAAGATGACAAAAATGGTTTAAGATACATTATAGATGCGGGTTTGCAGGTTGATAGTCAATCAAAGTTATGGTTTTGTTACAATTATGGAGCTTCTTGGTTTTGACAGGCTCTGTTCATTACTATAGCCCCCTTTTAGATTAAAAAAACCAACAAATCTCATGTTTTACAAGGTGATAGTCACCTTATTTGTAATTATGCCAAGAAGTTATACAGTTATTTATTTATAAGATTAAGCTTTTTCTAGCCTCCTATACAGGTTTTCACAGTCAGAGAGTAACTAACTAGAAATAAGATCCATCTTAGATAGATATGATGGTCCTCAGATACCTCAGAGATCTACAGAACACTACATTTAAGTATTTAATACAAAAAGCTTTTCCTGGTAGACATGTCAGCTCCTGACAGCATTCCTATTCTCCTCCAAAGAAGACAATGGGTACAGAAGAACTCCACCTAGACTTGCTTTAAGTATGACAATGCTGGCCACTGGGCTAGACTGCCCTTTGCCTCAACAACAGACAGCATGCTATCCAAGCTGAATGTGCTGGACACAGATGGAGAAATCGACCTCTGAACTTTGACAAGACAAGGTAACTGGTCCTTCATAATTTCTGTCTCACAAAAGGTCTGCCATACCTTTGTACTGGTGGCCAAATATGGATACCTCACAGAAACAGAGGAACAATGGGATGGTTATCAAGGTAAATACTGTCATTTTTTATAGATTTAGAAGCCCATTGATCTTGCTTACTCAGATGATATTTATCATTCTCAGATCCCTGATGAGTCTAAAGACTATAATAATAAAAGATTTAACAGTTTAACAGCAAAAACCAAAGCTTCAGATACCTTCTCAGTCTACCTTGTTACCGGACTCAGAAAACAGTTAGCTTCTTCTTCCCCTTGCTATGCTACTGTTAAAGTTGCAATAAGTTGTTAGTACTAAATGATTAGCCATTAAATCTCATTTGATTGAAAATTGTTCATGCTAATAATTCAAAGTTGTTTTTCAAGTCTTTGTCATGTTATCCTTCTGAATGTAGTCATAAAGCCTGGTTTCACCAACCTTGGATCAAACAGGATTCCAGATAAGTACAACTACCTGTTCTTAAAATGAGATTTTTTTCCTTGGTCATGGGGTTCCTTATCTTCCCAATTAGTAAACAATATTAACTTCTGTTCCCAGTCTATGCTTGTCTCAGCAGATTCTCACCTGGCTGATAGACTCTATCCTGAGCTCACCTGTGGACTGCAAACTTCTGAGTCCTGGACTTCCTGAAAGCTGATATGAGCCAGTCCAGACAATATGATTGCTCCCTGTCCTTAACCTGGATCAACCAACTAATCAGATGCTTCTGATAACTGCCCCTTTGCCCAGTCCTTGACTAGCATTTCAGCCTTTCTGGGCCCCACTGACAACGCCCTCATCTCAGCTGAAAGTAGTTACAGAAGAGAGTATGTTGTCCATTGTCCCGCCTAACAGGCTGAAATGCTACGTCAAAAGGAATTCCCTTACATAGGCTACAAATGGATATCTATTTCTATAATGCCAGCTGATATACTACTTGGGCCTATGTTTAAAGACCCACGATTGGGCTTCTCTCTGACCTAGAGAAAGGGAGAAATGTGGAGCCTGACTGAATCCATCTTGAAAAAAGATTCCATTTTGTATTATGTTTGACTCAGAGCTGACCTCCAGTTCCAGAACAACGACAAAATGTACCTGACCTTGTATTCCAGGGGTGTTCCCTCATCATCACCAGACAGCTCATTCTGAGAAAGCACTCAAAGTCTAAACAAACTTTCTGATGGCCAAGATGACTGCAGCTGGTTAGTCAGTAACAATGAGCCAATCAGAAATGGACATGACTAGCTACCCAAATGTCATCCAATCATATGGTCAAGAACCTGTTTCTTTGTCTGAGTCTCTATATTAACTCTGTACTTTTGGGTCTGGGGGTTCTCAACTCAAACTGCTATGTCAATGAGTATTGAGAGTCCAAGCTCTGAGCTTGAATAAACAACCCTCATGTATTTATATTGGAGTTGACTCCTGGGTGGTCTTTGGCATCCGGAGAACCAGGCAGAACAATAGGGAGAGGGGAGTGTTCAGGGGTGGGGGAAAACAGTAAAGATCAGGTGGGGAGAGGATTGAGGGAAAAAGTACAAGGAAAGACAACTGGAATGGGGTGGCAGTATCTCTGGGACAAGCTAGAAACCTAGGGCACTGGAAACTCCAAGGAATCTATGAGGGTGACTCTTAATAATGGGAGATATTGAGCCTGAACTGACCCTTTCCTGTAACTAGGCAAGTCTTCCAATGGGGGAACACCAACCCAGCCACACAACCTTTGATCTACAACTGGTCCTGCCTAGAAGATGTGTAAGAGTAAAAATGGAGCAGACATTGAGGAAATGGCCAACCAATGACTGACCCAGCTTGAGACCCATGCCATGACAGGGAGTCCATCCCTGACACTGTTGATAATATTCTGCTATACTTGCAGATAGGAGCCTAGTACAACTGTTACCAGAGAGTTTTCACCCAGCAACTGATGGAAACAGATGCAGAGGCCCACAACCAAACATTTGGTGGAGTTTGAGGAATCTTGTGGAAGAGGGAGAAGAAAGATTGTAGGGAGCCAGAGGCATCAAGGACTTCACCAGAAAACCCACAGAATCAACTAACCTGGCCCCATAGGGACCTAAAGAGACTAAGCTGCCAACCAGAGAGCATGAATGGGACTGTCCTAGGCCCTCTGTACATATGTAACAGTTGTATAGCTTGGTCTTCATGAGGGACCCCTAACAGTGGAAGTAGGGACTGTCTCTGACTCTGTTGCCTGTCTTTGGGACTCTTTTCTTTTCCTGGACTGCCCCTTCTAGCCACAACAGGCAAAGATGTACCTAATCTTACAGTTCCTTGTTATGTCAAGGCTGGTTGATATGAAAGGGAGGCTTCCCTTTTTCTAAAGATAAAGGGAGGAGGAGTGGATGGGGAAAGGGGAAGAGGTGAGGAATGACTGGAAGGAGAGAAGGGAGGGAAAACTGTGGTCTGGATGTAAAGTAAATTAATTAATTAATTAATTTTCAAAAAGAAGGAAATACTTCAGAAAGTTTCTTCTAATCTTCATATGTAGAATGTGCCACACAGGTGTACCTGACTCTGAAGCACAGGAAAAAAATCACACACACACACACACACACACACACACACACACACACACACACACTCATGCATACTATATCTACATTCAATATTAATTATAAAATGGTAGCAACTCAGGCAACATGGCAGCCCTCCCTTATTTTCATAGATGAAAATAGGTGAAAAATCAGGACTCTGCTTGTCAGACTGAGGTCAGGTTCTGTGTACAAGTTTCCTTCTCATATGTGAGTTACAGTACCAAATGCATGCTTATTGGGAGGATTCAGTTCCTGGAGGCTATAGAGCAGAGCACAGATCCTGTACACTCATTGGCTGGTAATTGTTGCTAGCAGTGGCTTATATTCAGTCACCTAAAATTGCCTGCCATAGCATTCTTCATGCTAGAAAAACCTGCTGTGAACACAGGCAGAATTCATGGCTATAATTATGTAAGATAGTCTTATGTAACCAAAGAAATATATAGAAATGACACTTTCATCACCTTAATCTAATCAAGAGAGTAACTCCTCAGCTCTGTGCACTTGCTCAGGGGAGGAGGTCATGTATGATGTGACACTAGTGGCAAGACTCTCGGGGTCATTTATAACTGTGCCTTCCATAGATGCCTAAAAAAGAAGAAAACCTAAAACTCTCCAGAACTTTCTAAATGGTAGCAATGCTGCTCTGCCTTCCCCTCCTCTATCCATGGTATATGCATGGTATT
>CAJQZJ010027982.1:8429381-8500849 GCA_907164525.1 Lophiomys imhausi | reverse complement strand
TGCTGCTCTGCCTTCCCCTCCTCTATCCATGGTATATGCATGGTATTCTGAACAAAACTGCAGATCACACCATTGCTTTCAGAAATAAAAAATATTTTATTGGCATTGTAGGTTCTCATACTTTTGTACATTTACTATATTACTTTAAATAAAGGAATAAATCTTGAGGAGCAGTGTGTATTTCTAGTTGTCCCAAGGGTCCTATGAAGGACTGCCTGTCATCACCTATATTTATATTTCTTCTTGTGAGGCACAAAACTACTCCATATTCCAGGCTCCATGAAGGCAGCTAAGGCCAGACGACTTAATTTGAGCTCAAAGAATATACATGAAGTGGAGGTAGATCACCTTATCCATAGGTTCTAGAAACAAACCATGTGAGTTCTTCTCTCCTGTATGATTTTTCTTTTCCTAATCTTATATAAAGGACTTTGGAACCGGGAAAAGGGAAGAACCATAAAGGTAAGAATCTTTAAATGATTCTGACCAACTTGCTGACTACCATGGCATTGATAGGATATTTATATTGTCTTAAGTCATTGAGACTTATAAATACATTCATCACACCAGTGAGCATTTAATCTTAGCATGGAAAATTATTTACCTCCATAGGTCAAAGTTGTAATTAATGTGGATAAGCTTAACAGGAAGTTTGCAGGCTTAAAAAAAAAGACACCAAGAGATTATAAGATAGGAGGGCCCTGTTCTACTGTCAAACATGTCAACATCTATAGCACTGCTAACAAAGATTACGTAGCTGGCTGAGCATATACCTTTTATTCTGTAACTGAAAAAAGTAGCCAGTAAGACAGTAGTGCACTCACCATTATATCACTGGCTGTCTTTAAGTAAATTGTTGAAAACAAAACAAAATAAAACCAAACCTGATAAGCTCAATGTTACCTAGTTCTTGAAGAAATGAAAGAGCATGAAATGTTTAAGAACAGTGAGGTATTGAATGTTTAGGAAAGCTAAGTAACTCTGGGTTTGTCGTAGACACACATAGCCAAATAAGAAAAATGATTTCTAAGAGACATTGATTTTCTGTGTTTTTCCTTGAATCTTTAGGAGATAGGGCAAACATTGCTTACATCTTTCCCTGGGAAGGAATTTTATCAATAGTCTCTTATGGAATAGAAGCGCAAACTTTAATGGTATTTTCTAGCAACTAAGAGGGAGGTTTTTTTGTATACATCAGGAGTTCAATAAACATGGAGAACTATAATAAAGTATCTTCATTTATCTGAAGTGAATGACAAGATTGACGTACTTTTCTGGGAATAAGCTTCAGGGTAGATTTACATGGTTCCTATATTTAGATGGCTGTGTTTGGGCAGAATGGGTGAACCACAACTTACTTCAACCAATTAGTCATTGTCACTATTTGCCTGTTGCGAAATTGCAAGAAGGTTTACTAAAATATATATCACCCTAGAGATCTTGCCATATCATTATATAATTATGCTGATATAGTTGTGTACAGTATTATTTTAAGTGGTATGCATTCATGTTAATATCAAAGATCAACACTGGGTATCTTCATCAATCTTAATTTTCAAGTCAAGAACTTCACTGAACCCGGTGCTCACAATTTGGATCAACTTGGTATCAATGCCCTAATTCCAAGGCTACCTCAGAAGCTTCAGAATTGAGAGATCCTCTTGATTCACCTTCTCAATGTTGTGATTACAAGCATTAGTGACTGTTGTCAGCATTTATGTATGTATGTATATATATATATGTATATATATATATATATATATATATATATATATATATATATTTGACTGTTGTGAGGATTGAACTCAGGTCTTGAAGTTGTGTGTCAAGTACTTCAATGAACACATCATCTCTCCAGCCCAGGGTACTTTACTTTTGAGGTTCTGCATAAGAGGAACAGAGAGAGAATGTTCTCCACTGGCAAAGCTGAGGAGAGATACTTCTATAGTAGTGTGCCTGCCATGCTAGTAGAAAAATTATTGTCAGCAACAGTATTATGAAGAATCACAGTTAACTGGCAATTAGTCACTTACACATTTAGGTAGAAACATCACACTCTTTTCATAATGTTGGATTTTGATTTAAGAAAGCCTCTTCCATAGATAGTAAAATATTTTAATTAATATTAAGATATTAAGTTAAGTGATGAACAATGAAATAAATACTGTCTTTTCACTTTTCTCTTGCTTTTTAAGAGTTTGTGCGAATGTCATTAGAAGAAACAAACATCACAAATGCAGAGTTTGTCATTTAGCCTATGAGCCGAGAGTCAGTGGGAGGTTCACTCCTTCTGTATCTTGAACACATGGGTTCTCTTCATTCATACATATCACACATAGCACAAATTCTCTTATTGTAATCTTACTCTTATTGCTCATGGTTGGGGTGGCATTCATCGCTCCATTCCAACTCATTGGCTTTAAAAATACATCTGTAGTCCAGAAATTTGTTACTAAAGTGGCCATGTGCACAATTCTGTTTCACTTGATTCCACTTTATTTTGCCAGACACAATTGTGCTCCTTGCTCATCTTATATTTAAGAAGGCCAACAAAACAAAACAACAGCAGCAACAACAGCAATATCAAAACTCCACCCTTATTTCAATGTGTTAGGTCTGCCTGATCTCCAGGTCCTCTCAGCAGGCCTCAGTTTCTACCTGTTACAGGGCATGCCTCACCCCCAGGAGCTTTTTTCTATATAACCCATACATTTTGGGGGGGTCTTTCTCTCTTTCTCCCTTTGCCTCTCTTTCTCTCTCTGCCTCTCTTTTCCCCACTCTGCATATTTTCCCAGCTGTCTCTCATTGTCTCTCTGTCTGCATGTGTACGTAGGGATTTCTTTTTCCCTCTCCTATCCAATAAACTTGCCTTTATATGACTTAATTTGGATTGGATCATTTCACCAGTACAGAAAGAATCAATTAACAAAGTAAATCACAATGTTTCCTCTTTCCTATTTTGTTTCTATATCAAGTCTACATGAACACCCATCCCTAAGAATTATTTTACTGTGGGATCCAAGATGGCGGCGGCCCGTGCAGACGCATTTTGATCTTGGGGAAAACAGCCACAAAGCCACAAAGACTGTGCAAAAAAATCTGAGTGACTGGAACCACCTGGGTTTCACCCAGCTACCCAGGGACCATTAAAACTCCCTGGGCAGGACTCTCCCTCCCACTCTCCGACACGCACGTAGGCTGCTGAATCCGGGAATCGGGAACCGCACCAGGAGAGACACAGAGTAAGATCCATTCTAATACCCAGCAGGCAGATTCGGACCCACGCAGGGATACTCACGAGCCTACTGGACCCCCCAGATCCCACGCAGGCGTTCGGCTATTTAGCGAAAGGTTTCGGACCCATGGGAGTGCAACACACTCTTAGCAGCGCTCGATGGGTGCACAACGGCTGGGCACGCAGCAGCTGAGGGTTCCACAGGGCATCAGCCCAGCGGTCAGTGAGTCTACAGCTGCATTTGGAAAGCCCAGACATATCTGTGCGCCCCCAGAGGGGTGCTGGACAGGTGCCCCTATTGGATTTACAGTCATTGGGAAAAAAATCCAGCAGCTTGATTGAGCTGCGGGACACCCTTCCAGCTAAATCAATCCTGTACAATAAAAAAGCCATCTGGAGGTATCACCATCCCAGATTTCAAGCTGTACTACAGAGCAATAGTAGTAAAAACAGCATGGTATTGGTATAGAAACAGACCAGTAGATCAATGGAATCGAATTGAAGACCCAGAAATGGAACCACACGCCTATGGCCACCTAATTTTTGACAAAGAAGCCAAAACCACAATGGAAAAAGGACAGCATCTTCAACAAATGGTGCTGGTCCAACTGGATGTCCACTTGTAAACGAATGAAATTAGACCATACTTATCACCTTGTACAAAACTTAAGTCCAAGTGAATCAAAGACGTTAACATAAGGCCGGTCACAGTAAATATACTAGAAGAAAAAGTGGGAAAAACCCTCAAACTCATTGGCACAGGTGACAACTTCCTGAACAGAACACCAACAGCTCAGGACCTGAGACCAACAATCAATAAATGGGACCTCATGAAAATGAAAAGCTTCTGTAAGGCAAAGGACACTATCATTCGAACAAAACAGCAGCCTACAGACTGGGAGAAAATCTTCACCAACCCCACATCTGATAGAGAGCTAATATCCAAAATTTACAAAGAACTCAAGAAATTAATAATCCAATTAAAAAATGGGGACCGGAGCTAAATTGAGAATTCACAAAGGAGGAATCCCGAATGGCCGAGAGACACTTGAAGAAATGCTCAATATCCTTAATTATCAGAGAAATGCAACTCAGGAAGACTGAGATTCCATCTCACACCTGTCAGAATGGCTAAGATAAAGAGCTCAAATGACAGCACATGCTGGCGAGGGTGTGGAGAAAGGGGAACCCTCCTCCATTGCTGGTGGGAGTGCAGGCTGGTGCAACCACTATGGAGGTCAGTATGGCGATATCTTAGAAAACTCGGAATAGCTCTGCCTCGGGACCCAGTCATTCCACTTCTGGGTATACACCCAAATGACTCTTCACTGAATCATAAGGAAGTTTCCTCATCTATGTTCATAGCAGCCTTATTTGTAATAGCTAGAAACTGGAAACAACCTAGATGTCCCTCACCTGAAGAATGTATTTAAAAACTGTGGTACATCTACATAATGGAATATTACTCAGCTATCAGAAACAATGAAATTATGCAATTTGTAGCCAAATGGATGGAACTAGAGAAGCTCATCCTGAGTGAGCTAACCCAGACTCAGAAGGGTGTACATGGTATCTATTCACTTATAGTAGGATTTTAGCTATATAGTACAGGATATCTATACTACAACCAATGCACCAAAGGGAACATGGACATAGACTTTTTATTTTTATTTTGTTTGTTTGTTTTTTGGTTTTCTCTCCCTGGCAATGAGACACTTTTCAATGGTGGTACTGCCTTGTAGGCTCCCAGTGTATGAGAAGGTTCTTGGCCCTCATATTACTTCTGATCTGGGGCAAGGAACTGTATGTAGGGACACTCCACTCTAGAGGAGAGGAATGGAAGGGTTAGGGGGTAGAGGGTGGGAGGGTGGGGCTGGGAAGGGGGGAAAGAAGACAATATGATGAATATGTAACCTGAAGCAACAAATAAATAAATTTATTTATTAGGAAAAAAGAATGAAAAAAAGAATTATTTTACTATGCTGAGTGAACATTACTTTTTTGTTTTTTAAATGTAGTGATCTATACTCAGAACATTTTGAAGAAAAAAATCTCATTATAGAATTCTCACAATAGATAATTGGACTTGTTAATACCATTGTATATTTGAAATAAAACAACTAGGATCTAAAGAAAGTGAGAGACAGTCATGACCATAGAAAAACAAATGATTGAAAACATTATAACTTTCACATGTCCTGACTTTAGTCTAAAGCTTTATGACATTATGGTATATTTTTCTTAAATCAGGTCTATTTACCTGAATTATATAGTAGTTCTTGGGTCTAAGTTTTGCACCAGATCATAATAGCTTTAAAATAAAAATAAAACTTTCATTTTATAACTTTAAAATGAAAGGTCTAAGCACAGAATATCTTTTAAGTTAGTGATTATCAAAATTACATATTACTTATATAAAGAGGACCAGATGCAAAGCTGCTCACTTCATGTGAATATTCCATTTATCATTTGCTTCCCAGGTGACCAGCATCATTCTAATACAGTCATCCCAGTCTCAACTGGGGATGTCTGGCCTATGGAATCTTGACTTTGATAGTGAATATGTAAATTAATTCTATTTGTGATTTTATTTGAATTTAATAGTTGCAGAAGATTAGGACTTTGATATATGTCATGCATATATAAAAACTCATTACTATACATTTCTATTGTTAATAATTAGTATTGCACTCCTAAGGAAACACACACTTCTGTTTTAGACTTTTATAATGAAGCCAATTCTGAAAATATTTTAAAATAATAACTGACAGACTCTAAGAGAGAGTGCAGCTTTCATTGTATTATAAGCCTGTTTCATATAGCATGTTACATACAATACTATCTTTAACTTAATGTGTATGTATGTTTTGTTGTTGTTGTTTGCCTACATTATGTATGTATGCCATGTGTGTGCCTAGTGCCTTCTGAGGTCAGAACAGGTTCATGGAAACTCTGGAACTAGAGTTATTAATGGTTGTGAGCCCCCATGTGGGTGTTGGGAACTGAATCCTGGTCCTTTTTAAGAGTAACAAGTGCTCTTAACCACTGAGCCACCCCTACAGCCCCAGTTAATATTTTATATGTGAAAAATAACAAATGCTGTTTGAAAATTGTGGTCAACATGAAAAGAAATTGGGTCTTGATAGGGTGAAAGTGTAACTCTTTATATTGTAGGAAAGGCTCAGTCATGATGACTTTTACACTTGTCATACTGCCCCTTTCCATTATAGTTACTGTTTCCTAAAAGGTGAACACTAATTGGCCATTTAAAACATAGTTATCAAGTAAGGTCCAACTGACAGACTGAATGAGTTAATTTTCTATCAGTCTACCTACGTATCTTCTTGTGTCCTTGCTTAAGGGATAAAAGTTGACTGATGAATACAGTGATTTATCTGAAAATCATTTTGGGTCAGGTACTTGGGAATTTCAAGGAAGAAAATGCCCAGCTGTGTTTATCTGTTCCTCTGCTGACTGAGCCCTGTATTTAAAAAGGGGTCGTGCTCTGTTTACCTCTGAATGGAAACATATTCAATCGTATTTTATTTTATAAAAATTGAATCACTTTTATTTTGATTTTTTTTTCTGAACAACAGAAGAAGGCTCCACACATCTGCTGGTGAGTCCTGTATTTGAAATAACATCTTTTTGTGGATTTGGATCTGACATGGCAGCTACGTTCCTAACTAGATATGCAACAGATACCCTTGTTTCAAACATGTAAAGTTTACTCAGACTTCAAGCAGCTGTGCCACCCTGGAGTACTTGCACTGTCTGGATGGGGACTAGAATCTGCTCAGTCATATGCTAAGTTGCTTTGGTTGTCAATATTGACCCTGGTAGCAACATTTATCTCATTTTTGTGTTTTATGTGCATAATTTATTTCTAAAATAATTTGCATAAAAAAGTCAAATTCTACAAATTTATTTCAGCATAAAATATTCATTAATTCTCAAGTCCAATATCATATTAACAAATCTAATTTAATACAACATAAAAATTAAGTCTCATAACAGAGCCTGATAAGTCACACTTCTTTAATTATTACTTTATAGTAATAACAGCTATCTATCTTTATTCTTATGTTACTCAATTTAATTTTTTATGTGTTTGTGTTCACACCATAGTGCACATGAGAAAGGCATAGGACAACTTGTGAGAATCAGTTCTAGCCTTTCACCATGTGGGTTCCAGGAAGCAAACAGAGATCGACAAGTTTGACAGCAAGTGCCTTTACTGACTGAGACATTTAAAATGCTGTATCATTAAATTTTAATAGCTACTTCATTATCATATGCCTAAGATACCTTTAAGAAGCATAGCATAAATATAATAAGATAGTCAATCTTGATGCATTTCGATTTCTAGATCACAAATAAAATATAGTTCTAATGATGAATTAAGGAACACATATGATTTTACTCTATACAATGAAATTTATTTTAAGGAATTGTCTCATGATCATGAAATATGGTGTATCTCAAAATCATAGATCACAGTCCAGATATTTAGCAAGGAAGTGATGCAGTCTCTTGATACAATTTCTACCATGGAATATATTGATGTGTCAATTAAGGCTTTCTGCTGATTTGATGACATCAATTTGCATCCCTGAGGTTAATCTTCTTTACCTAAAGTCAACTGATTGCTGACTACCCTCATTCATAAAATACCTAATCAGTAATGCTTAAATTAATATTCAATTGAGTAACCAGACAATACATTCAAGCCTGTTCACACATTACAGTCCTAACCATACTGTCTCAAAAGTATCATTTGTACTGAACTTGTTGTTCACCAACTAGGTAGTATTTATGAAATCTGTAAAGAATTTATAAAGTTGTTGAGTGTTTTCATGATGCATAGTTGGTGATCTGTGCTTTTATTTAAAAATATTTCTTTTATTGTTTCATTTTTAAGATAGCTTATCTACAGAAGTTATTTGAATGCTAAGGATACTGTTGAGTGCCTTAAAAAATTAATTTATCATTGGATATTTGTCTGTAACAGTATGGGATCATTTGTTCATACTTCATATTGAAATCCAATACCATTTTATTTATTTTGTTCAATTAAATTGTTTTAGTTCTGTCCATTTGGAACTCTTTCAGTTGTCCCTTGAATTCCACTTCACAACTTCAGTAACTGAACAGGTTGCCTGTTACAGCTTCTTTATACAATGAAATTGCAACAAGTTCTAGGTTCATTGTTTCTACATCTAACTCCAGTAATAGGAACCATGCGTCTCTCTATCTCTACAAGTCTGTGCGTATATTTATGCATGGATTGATTTAGTTGTCATACTATGTTCATTTTTAAATTTCTATGCCAAGGAGAAACTCAGCTCCCATTATCTACCATCCATTAGTGTGATCTCTCATTTCCAGTACACATATATAACAATATCAGAGTCATTCATTGATACCATTGTTTGAAACAACTACAAAGTAGAGCAGCTTTGTATAGCTCCACGTGCTTAATTTTGTACATTTCATTCTTTTTCAAAGCTCTTCAGCAAGATGGGTTTACACACTTGTAACAGTTTGTCTTTGGCCTGGTATATTCAATCCTAAAGTGTGTGGTTCTAATCATATGTATTGTGAAGGTTATGGGTTTTTGACAAAAGCATACTGGCATGTGTCCACATGAAAGCATTTAGCACAAAGATCTTCACTATTCTAAGAAATGCCCTATATTCTAGCTGATCTGTCAGTAACTTTTTCCAAATACATTTAAAAAGTTATTTTTATTTCTTTGAAAAAGGTTTACATGAAGACAATTCATCTTTATAATATCCACTCCCTCATTTCCTCTGCAGTTCCTTCATTCTTTTAACTGCACTTGTATAGTATGCACCTACTTTGGAGTACCTACTGAGTATGATTAATCAGTGTGTGTGTGTGTGTGTGTGTGTGTGTGTGTGTGTGTATTTTTTTCCTGTTTTAACATCTACAAATTTTTGATGAAACATAACTAATAATTTCTTACAATCCGTTTGACTTGGCACAGTTCTGCCATTTTTGTTACTCACACAGAAGTACATCAATTGGTGTACCTATATGTACTGAAGATAAATGGGTGCCAAATATCTTCAAAATTATATAATAATGCCATTATATAATTATATAATAATATATAATATTATATATTGTCATATATTATAATATTATATAATATATTAAAATATTAATATAATATATAATTATATAATAATGCAACCATTGAATATAAGAAAATTATAGATTAAAGAGAGGCATTAATTTATCATTAATGCAGACATACCTCTCTGTAGATTGGCAAGAAAAACCCCTTGCTTCAACTGTAGACAGAATGCTGTCCAAAAAAGACAAAATTTGGAAGCAGGTAAGTCGACAGCCTAGCTCTGCCAAGACAGGGTAGGTAAGTCCTTCATAATTCCTGCTCTACAGTGAATGTCTGTCAGAGAAATGGGGCCAAACGGCTGAATATTGATGCTGTAATGTATGGAGAGAAAATAGGAACTGTCCAGGCAGCCACTGGTATGTCATTTCTTAGTTTTGGAAGCTGCGGGCCCTGCACTTTCTATATAATCGTATATATTTATCCCTCTCAGGTCCCTAGGTGGTTGAAGACTCATAGTTAAATTTTGAGTTGTTTAGGAATCAAGAGGGTGTTCTGGATCTAAGAAGATATTTTTAAAATTATGAGGCAAGTTAGTATGAAAGCTGAGTTAGATATAGAACTTTAAACTCATGGAGATGGTTAGATAGTAGAATGTTAAAATCAGGTACCAAATACATATGGACTGGACATTGGGAATGTATGCTAAGCCATATAACTCTCATAATTGTGGCCTATTTATTTCTGTTGTTTTGTATTGTATTTATTGTTATAAGAGAAAGAACCATTTGTTGGACTGAAAGGGGGAGCTGTTGGGAGGGGATTGTGATTGAGATGTAACTTGAAGAAATAAAAAATAAATTATAAAAAAATAAATCCATGATAGGATTTAAAAAAGAGTAATGATTTTAATTTTTTAACTTTTTTTTACAATAATGAAACAATATGCTTTCCATTATCAAAGAAAAACAGTCCTGAAATATAGAAATAACATCTTTTATTGATTATATAGAGATATGTGAACAAACATACCCTGTCAGGCTGAAATGGATGATGTGAAATGTTTGAGAAATTGGTTATAATCCTGTGTGTTGAAATCAGTTCCAAAAAAAACAGGAGGGAGTTTTGATGGATGGTCACTCCGGATTGTCACTAAGGCATTAAGTCACCTTTTAATTGCAGTCTCCAACCAGCTTACTAACAGGAGAGAAAACTAATGTTGTATTTCAACATTCTTGAAATCTTATATTTAATATATGTTCATGCTGTATTGTGTTCCATGGTCTATGGGTCAGCCCCTTTTAAAAAACCCTATCTTCCAACAAGTTTGATGGCACTAGTTTGCAGATGATACTACCTAGAGAAAATATGTAGTTTTTCAAGTCTCATAAAGCTAGTAATTGTAAGTCATGACCCAAGTCTGAGCAGAAAGCCCATGGTCCCACCACGGTGACTTCAACACAGCATCATTCTTTCTGCTTTGGAGAATCTAGGAAGCTGAAGTCAGCATAAGTTTTAATGTGTTGTTCTAATTAAATATTTTTGGCTTACTTTCTAAATTATGTCTCAATTCTGCCTGCCATCTTTTCTCCAGTATGGCAACCACTGAAAAGAAAAAAATATTTTTTTTCAAATAGTGAAAATAGAGAAAGATGTTTAATGACACAAGAAACTTAGGGCTATCGACTAGAATAAGTTTTGATTTTTAGGGGGAAATGCTGGAATGAAGATACATGGACAAAGGATAATTGTTGACATCATTGGAAATCAATTCAAAATTCACTTTGAGTAGGTGGTAATACTTATTTGCTCCATTATCCCTTACAATTAATACTCTTTAAAACAACTTAAATCTATATTTGGCCTTCTTAGGTGAACACACATACATAAATACACACACACACACACACACACACACACACACACACACACTCAAGCAAACACAAGAACAATAACATTATTAATAAGGTTACAACTACCATTTGACCAAGGTATACCATTCCTGGGTGTATACCAGACAAACTCTGCATTGTCTAAAGAGATATTCCTACGTCCATTAGTAGAGGGTTTTTGTGGCAAGTTTAAAAGTTTGTTTTACATGTATTCCCTGTGTGTATGCACACGTGCAGGCACACATATCATGTGTTTGTTTGTATGTATGGGTATATAAAGATGTTCAACTGTAGAGGTCCACTTTATCCTTTACTATGTGGGTTCTGCCGAGGAACTGCAGTTGTCAACCTTGGCAGCAAGTGCTTTTATCTGTTGGGCCATCTGGCCAACTCCAAACATATAGTTCACACTGACCTTAAATTCAGCATTCTCCTGCTTCTGCTTCCTTAGAATTTCTTACCAGCATTGCCAACAAATCATCGGTGTGGTAAATTTTAGGTAGATAAATTTTTTGGTAGTAGAAATTTTATTCCTAGTAACCATGAACCTCAAAGATTTTGCAAGGAATCATAAAAATAATAGAGATGAAATTAAAAACAAATATCTCATAATATGGAAACAAATGGGAAAAATTAGTAAATAACAGGAAGGAATTAGGAAGACTCAAAAGACAAAAAATATATAGTGCTCAATATATAGTTCAAGAAAAGAACAAATTCTAGACACACAGAAAATTACTCAGAAAAAGAGAAAATAATAATTTAGTTGCATGGATTTAGAACATAAGTTAAATCAGCTAGGTCATTCATACCTAGATATATGGTGGCCAAATACATAGTACTTCAAATTATCCCATTACACCATTACAGAAAAGTGATGTCATTTACAAAAAGAACAAAACTATGCCTTCCTTGGTACTCAGAAATTAAGCATAAGGCTCATGTTGTTTCCCTAATTTCTTTCTTGGCCCATTTACCTTTTGTGTGAAGAAGGGCTACTGATTTTTTAAAATTAATTTTGTACCTAGCCACCTTGCTGAAAGAGTTTATCAGCTGTAGGAGTTCTCTGGTAGAATTTTTGTGGTCACTTATGTATACTATCATATAGTTCAAATAGAGATACTTTGACTTCTTCCTTTCCAATATTTTTCCCCTTGATCTTCTTTAGTTGTCTTATTGCTCTGGCTAGAACTTCAAGTACTATGCTGAAGAGATATAGGGAGAGTGGGCATCCTTGCCTTGTACCTGATTTTAAGGGAAATGCTTTAAGTTTCTCTCCATTTAATTTGATGTTGGCTACCAGCTTGCTGTATTTCTAGGTATTGCCCTTGTATGACAGCTCTCTCCAGGACTTTTAACATGAAAGGGTGTTGGATTTTGTCAAATGCTTTTTCAACATCTAATGAGACAGATCATGTGGTTTTTTTCTTTCAGCTTGTTTAAATGGTGGATTATGCTAATGGATTTTTCTATGTTGGACCACCCCTGCCTTCCTGGAATGAAGCCTACTTGATCATGGTATATGATACTTTTGATGTGTTCTTGGATTCGGCTTGCAAGTATTTCATTGAATATTTTTGCATCTATATTCATAAGGGAAATTGGTCCTAAATTCTCTTTCTTTGTTGGGTCTTTGTGGTAACTGTGTTGAAGTCTCAGGGTAACTGTGGCCTCATAGAATGAGAGGGGGTTCGGGCTGGGACAGGGGGCTGGTGAGTTTCTGGGAAGCACAGTTCAGACACAACTTGTCTGGCCACTTCTGCTCTTCCCCTGACTGCGGTCCCTTTATTCTGAATCTGAGTTCTCCTCTCTATATGCCTGCCTACTCTAAACTTCAGAGAAGAAGAGCGTCTTCATTGTTAAAGTTACAGTTGGAGGCAGAGACTCTTATTTATAAATGAGAAGGGGTTAGGAGGCACCAAACCTTCTTGAGAGTGCAGAGCCCTTCCTGTGTTTTCCGTGTAAAAGTTTTGCCTGAGTCATCCTGTGAAAAGACTCTATGTGGAGCAGAGGATGCTCAGTGATGGACACGGGGAGTGGGAAATAGTTTCCTCCATTCTGTTATGCTGTATCTCTTTTAGAGGACACCCATGGCGAACAATATCAAGTCCCCTGTGAAAAATAATTAATCCCCAAATTATATTAATCTGGGGGTTGAGTCTCGCTGAGTTCTCAGGAGGCTAGGGTACTCCCCCAGCAGTCTGTCAAGAATGAGTGGCTTCTTTACTTTGCTATGCCTGGTCACTGTCCTATAGCCCAGGATTGGCTCCTGTTTTTAGAAACTAAAGTGACTACCGGGCTGGAGGCCACCTTGACACAAACGCTCAAGGGGAAGAAGTCTGCGGTTCAACATGGGTTTGAGCCAAGCAAAGACAGCACCCAAGGCCATAGGAGTGGCCATTTTCAGGGTTTACTTTCCTTGTTTATATTTACTAATTTTGTCGCCACAATCAAGACTTTGAAGGAATGCTCACCTGGGACCCCACCCACTTTTCTTTCTGTCAGTGTGTCTAACCATTGCTGCAGTCTGCTGCTTCAGCCCCTGAGTCCTGTGTAAGTGACCGTCCAGGGGCCTGAAGGTTTTACACGAAATGCTCGTTATTCTTCGCTTAGTCATGCCTCACCTGTTGTTTGTTTGGTTTTGTTTTGTTTTTCTCTCCTGAATCATGTGGTTAAAATCCATATAGATTAAGATATGTGTCGAGTCATAGAGTAACTCCTTATTTTAAACATCTGTGGCATGCTTTAAAAATGAAACAATTTAGTTGAAAACAATACAGTTATATGAATCTACTACTAGGTAGAATATGGAATTCATTCTGTTGTTGCAATTTTTAACACACAGTTTTAAAATGTACTCTTGTAAATATGTTCTAGTTTGGGGATTTAGGAAGAGAAGCATTATGTGCTGTTACAACTTTCTAAACACAAATCCTAAGGTCATAAAATCCTCTTCACACATGTAGAAATTGTAGGTTTCACAGGAATTATACTTCTTTAAGACTACAAGCTGAGTAAGAAATGTTAACAATACAGTCTGTCTCATTCCAAAACTTCTCACGTGTTCTGGTTGTAACTAATCTAAAATAAACAATCCTGCAACATATCTTTTAAAAATTGTATTTCCAGTTAGAATATATCAACAAAAGGAAAGAAGTGAAGGGAGGATTATGTTTGAATTACTAAATTGTCATATTTTCATTATGTCTTTACTTTGTTCTTTCTCAAATTCATTTGCAATATGAATCTCTCTCTCTCTCTCTCTCTCTCTGTCTCTCTCTCTCCCCTGTGTTATTTTCAGTAATTGTGGTTAAACCTAGCACCTCACACATAAGAAGCAACCTTCCTCTAGACTCTATTGGTGAGGAATCCTCCACTGTAAAGTGCTAGGCAGTTTTTGGCCACAGGTTGAAACACATTTGCCTATCCTACGTGTGTGTGTGTGTGTGTGTGTGTGTGTGTGTCTGTTTGTGTGACTGTGTATAACCATAGGCATGTATCGTCAGAACTTATGGACTAGCCAAAAAAATCTTCACACTAATAACCAGGAATATAGTGCTCTTTTAAAAGTTACAGTAGGCCATTAGACTTTTAAAAGTTGAGAGAAAAAGATCTGGAAAGATCACTCATTTAGTAAAACAAGGGATCTCAATGGTTATGTTTCCTTTCTTCTCTTGTGACCTATAGGCCCAAACTTAAGAAATTCTGTCATTCAAAATGTTAAATTCAGTAAAATCCCATGAGGAAGAAGAGGAAATGGTGCAGATTAGGATGGTTTTGTACACTTGAAGCATGACGACTTGTCGTCTTGTGGTCAGTCAGAAGGTGAGTTCAAGAAATACAATCAGCATTTTCATCTTTTACAGTGTTTACTATATCACAGTGTGTTCTACATTAACTTTAATGCCCATGAAATTCATCTAGAGAGGAATTGCTACTGAATTTACCTACTAGATGATCTCAATAAAGACACTGTTATTGTTAAATTTTCATACTGAAAATATTAAACACATTTCAGCAACTAATGTAAAATACAAGTATATTTAGTTTTAAAATATTTGTTAAAATACTATTTAACTTTAAGTTCTAAGATTTATTTATTTCTTGTGTATGGGGGTGCCACATATATGCAGGCATCAGAGGACAGCTTGCAGGAATAGGTTTTCTTCTTCCACCATGTGCGACCCAGGAATTGAATTCAGGTCATCACCCCATTAGCAAATGCTGTTATCCAATGACACATCTCACAACTGGATATGTTTAGTTTATCTTTAAAATACATTTTCAATCTAAAGAAGAAATGCAATGTACATTGTTACCTGTTAAGAACTGAGAAAAACATCATTCTGCTGCAGAACTTGAGTGTTCTTATTTCACTTTAAAAGAATTCTTCTTAGATACTAGATTCTCTCCACAAAGAGGTAGATAAGTTTAATTATGAGTTAGGCTTTTCTCTCAGAAGTGATCTCCACATATTATCATTCTTTGGCCATGAGTTCACACTTATTCACGTATAGTTGTCAAGTGACACAGATATAGCTTAAATTCTTTTATATAATCATAGAATTCTTGAACTGTCAAGAAGAATACTCATAGGAAATAAACTATTCAAGATAAACTGCTTAAAATGATATTAAAAATGTTACTGACTCCCATTGGAGGAATACACATCACAGTGTTGAGTGCTTGCATGTGCCATGTGAATGAGATTATCAATTGTGATTCCACATTCTTACCACATACACAGCATAAATACATGGTTAGGCTTCTCTGTGTAGAGCACAGCACAATGCATGTGTTCTCATACACTAATAAATCATCTTGTTTCTATCGAAATAATAGCAAAAGAATTTTAATATTTTATCAGTGACCAAAAAAAGAAAAGAAAGGAAAAAGAAAAAGAAAAAAAGAAAAAAAGTCAAGAAAAAGAGAAGCTTCTTTCAGCTTACTAAAATTCAAAATATATTCTCTGTTGTTTGATTTTGAGTAGAAATAAAAATTATGGGTCTCTTAGGGTGAGATTTTTACAAAGAATTTAAAAATAGATTCAAGGTTGTTATGATTCATAGTTATATCAGTTATGAAGTGTGAGAAACATCATTTTTGTCCAATATTCCTGCAGTGCTGGGGTTAGTAATTGAGAAAAGAGGGAATCCATGGGCAATAAGCATGTATTACTTACAATATTAAGATGATACATATACCATGAAGTAGTGTCAGTGGAACATAAACAATATCCATTACAAATATACACACACTTCAGGTAGGGATCAGATTCCTTTTTAAATAACCAATACTTCCCTTCCATTCATCAGTTATTCCCATTTCAGTTAATACTTTAGTTATCCCTATTTATCATTACTAAAACATTAGACTTTCTTAGGTTATGGCTCATAGACTGGTGGAGAATAACAGTGAAACCAGTCTAAAAGAAACAATCTGCTACACTGTTGTACATACACTATGACTGCTCCATGCTTCACTACCATTAGCCACATTTTCACTGAAGCACTACATAAGTATTTCATAATATTTTCAGATAATTGTTATGACCATAATAATTGATAGCAGTTACTAGTGTGTCTCCTTGAATTAACTTATTCTTAAGTGATTTGGAATTAATTAAATTTTATTATAATACAAAGTTTGTAGCAAAAGTTTTTTATAATGGAATTATATTTTATTTTAGAAAAGATTTTTGATGAAAGATTTGATAAGTCTATAAACTTCTATAATCCACTTAAGTAGAATTTAATCAGCATAGTATAAGACACTTTTCATGGGAAGTTTTCAAATACTATGATATTATTTCAATGAATTTTTTAGATCTTGATTCAAGCATGCATTTATGGTACTAGAACTGAATAAATCACCATTTCTTGGGAGAATGTTATTAGCTACATATTATTATGTAACTTCATGCTATCATATAGGAATTCAACTGTCACAGTAAAGATGAAAGGCATTATAAAGTCAGAGAAATGAGAGTTTAAAATGAACACAGCTTTTATATCAAAGTTAATATTTAAACAAGGAATTAAAATAGTCATATACTTGTAACACCATTGAAAGAAATAATACTGTCTATGGCTGTATAGTAACTATTATGTATACTGCATAGTTCCATAGAACATATATGTCGAGTAATATATTAGAACCTGTCTTAATTAAGATGTCTATTACTGTTATAAAACATCATGATCAAAATAAACTTGTGGAGGGAAAGGTTTATTCACTTACACTTCTAGGTAACAATCCATTACTGAAGAAAGTCAGGGCAACCACTCAAGCATGGTAGGAACCTGGAGTTAGGAGCTGATACAGAGTCCATGGAGGAATGTTGTTTACTGGCTTACTCATGTCTTACTAAGCCCCATTTCTTAAACACCTCAAGGAACATCTGCCCATGGGTGGCCTCACTAGCAAGAGACTGGGACCTCCAACATCATCAATCAAGAAAGTAAACTACAGGCTTGCCCACAGGCAAATCTGGTGGGGACTCTTTCTTCATTAAGTTAAAAAAAAAAAAGCTTACTCCTTGTATATGTAAGTTGTGTATGTGTGTGTGTGCGTATGTGTTAGAAATACAGTTTTTAAAAGAAAAAATACATTTTCAAGATGATAATGTGCTCTTGGAGGGCACATGCTTGAAAGTATAAAATACATATAAAATGTATAAGAATATGTCTATGTACACATGTACACAAATCACTCTCCATCAAAGAATCTTCCATCTGTAGCAGATGGAGTTGGTTGGATATGTCCACCACTGGTCAAATTCAGAGAACAGACCTTGAATTTCCCAATCTCAATCAATTTATCTACAATACAAACCCAACACGTAAGGCTTAGAACATTGCATAAAAAGGTGAAAAAATATTCCAAAGGTTTGGGGACTAAGACCTTGAATTTGATATAGTATTTTCTATATATGACAGGCTCTCTGCACTGTATATGACAGGAAAATTGAAATAACTTAGTTGCCTGCATAATGATAACACCAGTTCACATCCCAGTTGAGGTGGGAAATATCTCAAAGGGCCTCACACCTAGATGACTAGCTATAGGCACCTAAAGACTGCTGTAAAATGGAGTCTGTCTTTTCCAGGAATAAGGGTGACAGGTTATCCATTCCCTGGTCAACCTTAAACACATATACATATGAGCAATAATAACTGGACTCAGCAGGATATCTCTGTTTCTATCTGTGTGTGTGTGTGTGTGTGTGTGTGTGTGTGTGTATGCATTCATGAATTTGAGAGCACAAACAAGGACTGTAGGACATGGAGTGGGAATGAAGGGGTAAAATATTGCAAACATAGTGCCCATTTAGGATAATAATATATATGTAAATATGTTTTATGGAATTTTCAAAGAATTATTGAAAATATTTTAGAAAACATTAAATTAAAAAGAGATAATGATGTCTCAGGGATTCAGAGAGTCACTTGAAGGTGGACCTGTCAGTTTTAAGTTGTTATGAGTGTTGTAGTCTGGGTTTGCCTCTGATGAGCGTACAGTCAGTTCTAGTGAGTAGGGTATGTTGATTTGTTATCTGACAGAAATTGGTTTATATTGACTTACAGAACAAAGACACTGGGTAAAGACTTCTGTCCTATAGAAAAATGTTTGATTTTTTTTTTTCTTTTGGAAGTGGATAGAGAATTTGGATTAAAGCCTAAGTCCCTTGCATTCAGTTGTGCTGGTGATTTATTGTGAAATGAACTCTCAATTCTGCATTTTAGGTTCATGTTCACTCAAAGGGAGGACACACTACATGTTCTTCACATCCGTGTATCCTGATGCTGAGTAGAAAAAGTATCATAATTTTATTATTGCTTTTCTCAGTCTCCCCACCCAATTTTTCTTGTCATTTTAGAATTCTTTTCTATTAGGGTAATTTTACTTTCATACTTATTTTTTGTTTTGTTTTCTTTCCATTTCTCTGGGAGTTATTAGCTTGTATGTTGGTGTCCTATCATTTGATGCTAATTATTAAGAGTCTGCATTGAAAAAAATACAGAGTTCCATTCTGAATATTAACTCTCCCTCCCTCCTTGACCTTGGTAAACAAGGTGTACCCTTACATTTAGAAGGATTTAGATGCAATTTTCAACTATTCTGGAACCAGCATGACACACCTGAGTCTAATTGCCCTCCTAGCTAAAATTGTAGCTGTTTCTCTTAAGTTTAACTTAGAAGAAAAGATTCCCAGTGGATTTTGTATTGACTTCCCTCTAGTAGTTTGTCTTTTCCTGCCCATCTGTTTACTAATAAAGCATGAAATATAATATACTGCATTGCCACTTAAAAAAAAAGATAGGACACCAAGTTACCCTTTATCTCATAAAATGCTCAGAACTGTCTTCTGCGCATACTATTTTGGAGAGTGAAAACTGGTGTGTAACTCTCTTTGGAAAGGGAAATTAGCAGCTGTAGAGTATTATTCAGAATCAGTGTGATTGTGTATCTAGAAAATGAAGTCCTACCTTAACTGTTTAATTAAAGATTGGAAGAAAATATTTAAGCAGGTGTTAATCAAGCCTTTAAAATCTGTTGCATACCCGCCTTTCCAGGTGCACTTCAGCATTTCTACTACCTACAAAAGAAAGCAGATATTAGGGAGAAAAATAAAGTCTAGCTTGAGTCCTGAAACTATATTTCTTTTTGTTTTTTTTAGTTTTATCCATTTTTTTTACATTTAAATTTTTTGTTAGTTTAATTTTTTTTATAAGTACTTTATTTTTTTTCAAGTTACATCTCAGTCACAAACCCTTCCCTATTCCCCCTTCCTGTCCCACCCTTCCACCCTCTTCACCCCCCCAACAGCTTCTCTTTTCATTCCAACAAATGGTTCTTTCTCTTATAACAGTAAATTCTATACAAAACAGCAGAATTAAATGTACCACATTTATGAGAGTTAAATGGTCCAGTATACCTTCCCAGTGTCCAGTTCATACATATTTGGCCCCTGACTTTAACCTTCTACCTTCTAACCATCTCCATGAGTTTAAAGTTCTATAACTGACTTAGTTTTCATACTAACTTGCATCACTATTATAACCATCTTCTTAGATCTAGAATGCCCTCTTGATTCCTAAACAACTCAAAATTTAGCTATGACTGAAGAATTTCACACTAATTACCTAACACACAGTGAAAACTTTCTTAAAAAATATAGTAGTTTCACATCTGCATAATGAAAATCATATTATTTACACACATACATATGTGTGTGTGAAATACTGCAGTTAAATATATATTAAATAAGTATGCATTAAATATATATTTAACTGCATTATTTCATGTTGCTTTGATAAGTTTTGACATATATGTGAAATAATCACTGCAAATCAAATAATGAATATTACTCTTTTTATTATAAAACTGGATAAATATAGAAAAAGTATGCAAAAAGTTTGTTTAAGTCAATTAGACATCACACTTTAAATGGTTCCTGATCATTCATATTACAAAAGAGAATATTGCCTATCTCAAAGATAGTACTTGTGACCCACCAAATTTTACCTCTATCTTGAAAACATAAACTCTAGTTTTTAGTAATTGTTTAGTTTATTTGTAAATCTTCTAATAAAATTTCATACATAAAATCTTATTACATTTCTATACAAATTTGTATAGAAATCCTTCAATATATGGATTATGTATTGTATATGATATAGTAGTGAAGTTTCATCAGTGTATCAGTTGATTTTGTAACTGTGAAAATAATATGATCATTTTATTCCATATTTTAAGTAAATTATATGAATTTATATATGAATGAGGAAAAATGTCGCATTTAAAAAAAACTTATCTTTTACACAGGAAAGAGTAGGAGGCAAAGACAAGCAATGGGCAAAAAGTATTACATTTCTCAGTAATTCTACTTTTAAGTATAGTTATCACTCACTGTAAAGGTTTGATTTGAGGACACCATGGAAGTTACTCTTATGGCCTTCTATGCAGGTATCAAGATTGCCACATAAAGACTGAAAAAGATTACATCTTATGCCATTTCCTATATAGGAAATTCTCAGCGTGTCAATCCTATAAATACACAGAGTGATATTTGTGATTATTTGGGGTTGTAACTTTCAATGCAATAAGAAATTAAGGGGACTTATATGTAGGGATGATTATACAATTCTATGCATCTACTAAAATTACACTAATTGTTCATTTACAATGAATGTATTTTGGTGGTTACAGTGACATTTATTTATAATCTCAGTACTTTGGAAACATAACCAAGATCATGAATATAAGGTCAGCCTGGCCTGCATAAGGAGATTGTCTCAAAACAACAGTGAAAAGGGAGATAAATTGAAAGTATGAAAATTATTCTTTTATAACACTGCTGAAATATGTACTAAAATTAACATACAAATTCCCTTATTGTAAATATGTCACAAACATATTTCATGTCAACCACTTCAGAACACTTCATTCTACAGAACTGAATCCCAGAGTTTCAATTAGAAAGCAATTGTAGTTCTTAACTAACATTTGAAAAATGGATTTTTTTTAAAAGAAACAGACATTTCAGTGAGATGGGACTAATGCTTCTTTCCCACTTCATGATTACCAAGGCTAAACGCTCTTCAATGATTAGGCAACACTGCTCAAATTGGTCAATTATCGCCTCTCTCTCATCCCTTCCTCCTGCTCCTGATCTCAGACCTCTTCTATTCTTTCCTTATGTATATTTTGTCTGATACTACTGTTCTAGCCTTTCTGGATTAATTTTGCCCCTTTCTTCCCCTCCTTCTTCCAGTCTTTGTCCACATTTGTAGTAATGTTCAACCATACTAAGGCATTGTGCATGCCTCCACACAATTTGTAGCTGTGGAATTTGTCAGGAAGTCAAACGGACACCCCACCACACACACACACACACACACACACACACACACACACACACACACATACACAAAATATATTTTTGATGAATTTGTTATAATCTTCCAAATAGTTCTACAATAAAAGTGGGTATATCTGCTTAGTGTAATTACTGTTTCATTTTTTTTCATTTGAAAACTTCAATATTGTTTTGTGGACAATTTAATAAATATTGTTTATTATGTAATTAGTACTTCTACAGTAACCAAATTATAAAAGATTATATGTGTATGTGTGTGTGTGTGTGTGTGTGTGTGTGTGTGTGTGTATGATTGTAAATGTACCAATTTAAAGATAAAAGAAAATATTGAGTGTATTAATGTAATATTTGGTGCTTGGAGAAATGGAGTAATAAAGTATCTATCAGGACCTTAGATCAAGATTCATTATGAGTAGACAAGCAAAATCCTCAGCCTGGAAGACAGGTTTGCCCATTCTTGGAATCCTAGCTCTGGGAATAGGCAGAATACCAGAGCTTTCTGGGCAAATAGCCCAGCTGAATTCATGAGGTTCAGGTTCAGTAACAGACCTTATATCAAATGAGGGAAAGATCCATAAAGGTATAGATCCAATGCCAACTTATGGCTTTCATATGTATACATTAATGTCTACACTACCCACCAAAACATGTACAAAATGATATCAATGGATTTAAATTTTCACAAATATCAGAATGCATTTTCAAACATAGATGAGTTTTTAAAAAAAAAATATTAAGCGATAAGAAATCATATAAATGTTTTCTGGTTAGTGTCTTAGGATTTCTTTTGCTGGGAAGAGACACCATGACCATGGCAAGTCTTAGAAAACATTTAGTTGGAGCTGGCTTACAGTTTCGTAGGTTTAGTTCATTATCATGGTGGGAAGGAGGGAAGTACACAGTAGACATAGATGCTAGAGAAAGTGCTGAGAGTTCTACATCTGGATCTGCAGGCAGCAGGAAATAAATGATGGGCTTGAGCTTCAGAGACCTCAAAGCCTACCTTCTAGTGACACATTTCCTCCAAAAAGCCACACCTACTCCAACATGGTCATACTTCCTAATAGTGCGACACCCTATGGGCCAAACATTCGAACACATGAATCTATGGGGGCATGAGACTAGGGCACTGGATTTGTAGGAGAGGAGGGATAGTGAAGATCTGAACCTTGCCTACATCCTTCACTGGCCTACTTGCTTCTTAGACAGGTTTCGTTGAGAGGTTCTCAGGGAATGTCTATTGGAATTCAGGCCTGGTGTAATATGAAGAGTATGGAGAAAGGTTGAAGGAGAAGATCTGCATGATTTCTGAATCCACATGCAGATAGGAGGGGAAGATTTCAGCAGGTGGTCTGCTACAGAATTGGGGTTGAGACAAAGGAATAGGATTTAGTAACACAAGACAAAGATCTTAAAATATCCTTTATGAATATGATAGAAGTCCTTAAAGAAGAAATTGAAAATCCCTTAAAGAAATCTATGAAAAACAAAGAAGTAGGGGAAGTAAATGAATAAAAAAGTTCAAGACCTGAAAGTGAAAATAGAATCAATACAGAAAATTCAAACTATGGGAAATTTGGAAATTAAAAATTTAGAAACTCAAACAGGAACCTCAAAGGCAAGCCAAATCAACAGAATACAAGAATCAGAAGAAAGAATCTCAGGCATTGAAGACTAAATAGAAGAAATGGATTCATTGGTTAAAGAAAATGTCAAATATAAATTAGTCCTGGCACAAAGCTTCAAAGAAATTTGAAACAATGAAAAAAGCCCAAATATGAGAATAATAGGAATAGAAACCCAGCTCAAAGGCAAAAACAAAGAAAATATTTTCAACAAAATCATAGAAAAAAGTCCCCACCCTAAAGAAGGAGATGACAACGAAGGTACAAGAAGCAAATAGACAGCAAATATACTGGACCAGAAAAGAAAGCCCCTCAGTACATAATAATTAGAACACCAAACTTACAGAAGAAAGAATATTAAAAACTGTAAGAAGAAAGACCAAGTAACATAGGAAGGCGGGTTTATTAGAATCATACTTGATTTCTCAATGGAGACTCTAAAAACTAGAAGGTCACATATAGATTACAGACTCCAAGAGACCACAGATGCCAGCCCACATTACTATACCCAGAAAAACTTTCAATGACAGTAGATGGGGAAAACAATATATTCCATGATAAATCTTAATTTATCAAAATCTATCTACAAATCTGGCTATACAGAAGACACTAGAAGAAAATTTCAAAACTAAAGATGCTAACCACATCAAAGAAACAAGGAGTACATAATCACAGACCATCAAATCAAAAGAGGGAAACATACACACACAAAACACACACACACACACACACACACACACACACACACACACACACACACACTGAAACAACAAAATACCAGGGAACAACTACTGCTCATTATAATTCTCAATGGTCAAAGATCTCAAGTCTTCTAATTAAAATAACTGGCAGAATGGATACAAAAACAGGTTCCATCCTTTTCTTCCATACAAGAAACATACCTTGACAAGACTAGAAATCACTTCAGTGTAAAAAGTTGAACAAAAATAAGGCAAGCAAATGGACCTAAGAAGCTACATGGTGTTAAAATGGCTATTTTAAAAATATCTTCTTAGATCCAGAACACCCTCTTGATTCCTAAACAACTCAAAATTTAACTATGAGACTCTAGATATCTATTCTTCAACTACCTCAGAGACCTGAGAGGGATAAATATATCTGATTATACAGGAAGTGCAGGGCCTGCAGCTTCCAAAACTAAGAAATGACATACCAGTGGCTGCCTGGACAGTCCCCATTTTCTCTCCATACATTACAGCATCAATCTTCACCTGTTTGTCCCCGTTTCTCTGACAGACATTGATTGTAGAGCAGGAATTATGAAGGACTTACCTACCCTATCTTGGCAGAGCTAGGCTGTTGACTTACCTGCTTCCAAGTTTTGTCCTTTTTGGACAGCAGTCTGTCTACAGTTGAAGCAAGGGGTTTTTCTTGCCAAGAGATAGGCTTGCCACTAATTCAACCATCTCACACTGGAGATTCTTTGATGCTCACCTTCTACTTGGAGTAGAATGGGGGTGCTGTCAGGAGCTGACTTGTCTTGATATAAAAAAAATCTTAAGTTAAGAAAAAGTCTTTGATGATATTTTTAAAATTGTGAGGCAAGTTAGTATGAAAGCTGAGTTAGATATAGAACTTTAAACTCATGGAGATGGTTAGATAGTAGAATGTTAAAGTCAGGTGCCAAATACATATGGACTGGACATTGGGAATGTATGCTAAGCCATATAACTCTTATAATTGTGGCCTATTTATTTCTGTTGTTTTGTATTGTATTTATAGTTATAAGAGAAAGAACCATTTGTTGGACTGGAAGGGAGAGCTGTTGGGGGGGGGAAGAAATACCTTAAACTAAAAAAAAAGGGGGGAAGAGGATGGGGGGTTGTGGGGGAGGTGGGTAGAAGGGTGGGACTGGAGGGGGAGTAGGGAGGGGATTGTAATTGAGATGTAACTTGAATAAATAAAAATAAATTATCAAAAAATGGCTATTTTAATATCTCACAAAATAGTCTTCAAACCACTAATCAGAAAAGATGGGGTAAGAATACTACATATTCATCAAAGTAAAAATCCATCAAGAGAAGATTGCAATTCTTAACATATACACACCAAAGACAAGGGCACCCAACTTCATAAAAGCAATACTACTATTGCTTAAATCACATATTGACTCTCACTTATTTGGAGTGGTAGATTTCAATACCCAACTCTCACCAATAGATAGGTTATCCAGACAAAACATTAAAGAGAGAAATGCTGGAGCTAACTGACATTACAAACCAAATAGACAATGTGGAAAAAAACAAATATTTATAAAACAATTCACCCAAAGACAAAAGAATATACCTTCTTAGCACCTCATTGAACTTTCTCAAAAATTGACCACATACTCAAACACAAAGCAAGTCTTGACAGAATAAAATTGAAATAACACCCTGCATCTTATCTAACCTCTGTGAATTAAAGCTGAAGATCATCAATAATAGAAACAACAGGAAACTTACCATCTTATGGAAACTGAACAACTCACTACTGAATGAAAAATAAGTCAAGGTAGAATTGAGGAAAGAAATTCATTACTTTCAATAATTGAATGAAAATGAATGCAAAACACAGCCAAACTTATTGGACACAATGAAGGCTCTTCTAAGAGGCGAGTTCATAGCACTAAGTGCCTACATTCAGAGAGAGAAAAGAGAGAGAGAGAAAGATAATAGATAGATAGATAGATAGATAGATAGATAGATAGATAGATATCATACTAGTAACTTAACAGCATTCTTGAAATCTCTTGAACAAAAAGAAGAAATCACACCTTAAAGAATAGATGGTTAGAAATAAACTCAGGACTAAAATCAATAAAATAGAAACAACAACCAAAACTATACAAATCACCAATGAAATCAAGAGTATTTACAAATCATTTTCCAAACTAATTAAAAGGGTGAGAGAGAATTTCCAAATTAACAAAATTATATATAAAAGGAAGAACATGACAATAATTGCCAAGGAACTCCAGAGAACCAGAAAAGCATACTTTAAAAACCAGTATTCCAAAACTTGGTAGCAGGGAAGTCGACAGCCTAACTCTGCCAAGACAGGGTAGGTAAGTCCTTCATAATCCCTGCTCTACAACAAATGTCTGTCATAGAAACAGGACCCAAAGGCTGAAGACTGATGCAGGAATGTATGGAGAGAAAATGGGAACTGTCCAGGCAGTCATTGGTATGTCCTTTCTTAGTTTTGGAAGCTGCAGGCCCTGCACTTCCTATATAAGCAAATATATTTATCCCTCTCAGGTCTCTGAGGTGGTTGAAGAATAGACAGCTAGAGTCTCATAGTTAAATTTTGAACTGTTTAGGAATCAAGAGGGTGTTATAGATCTAAGAAGATACTCTTAAAAGTGTGTTGCAAGTTAGTATGAATGTTGAGTCAGATATAGACCTTTAAACACATGGAGATGGTTAGATAGTAGAATCTTAAAGTCAGGGGCCAAATATGTATAAATTGGACATTGGGAAGGTATACTGGGCCATTTAACTCTCATAAATGTGGCATATTTATATATATTGTTTTGTATAATACTTACTGTTATAAGAGAAGGAACCATCTGTTGGACTGAAAGGGGAAACTTCTGGGGGGAAGAGTGTGGAAGGGCGGGATAGGAAGGGGGAATAGGGAGGGGTTTGTGACTGAGATGTAACTTGAAGAAAAAAAATAAAGTATTTATAAAAAAAAACTACAAAAAAATAAAATAAAAACCAGTATTCCACAAAACAAAAACAATTTTTTCTTTCTTTTTAAAAAATTATTTTGTTTATTTATTACTTAAAGTTACATCTCTATCACAGCCCCCTCCCTCCACCCTTCTAGATCCCACCCTCCCACCCACTACCCCTTCTCCCACCTATCCTATTCCTCCAGGGTGGGGTACCTCCACATATCAGCCCACCTAATTTCATCAGTCTTATGAGGGCTAAGAACTTCCTCTTGCACTGGGGCCCTGTATAGTAGCTCCACTACAACACTGCAAAAGTGTCCCACTAACAGGTATAAAAGTCAATGTTCCCGTTCCTTTTGGTCTGTTGGTTGTAGGATAGTTATCCTGTTCTATATGGCTAAAATCCAGTTATAAGTGAATACATGCCATGTGCATTTTTCTGGGTCTGGTTAGCTCACTCAGGATGAGCTTTTCTAGTTCCATCCATTTTGCTAGAAACTGGATGATTTCCTTGTTTCTGATGGCTGAGTAGTATTTCATTGTGTGGATATACCACAGTTTTTAATCCATTCTTCAGTTTCTAGCTATTACAAATAAGGCTTCTATGAACATAGATGAGGCAAATTCCTTGTGATTCAGTGAGAAGTCATTTGAATGTACCACAGTTTGATTTTTTTTTTAATCCATTCTTTGGTTGAGAGATATCTAGGTCATTTATATTTTCTAGGTATTACAATTAAAGCTGCTATGAACATATTGAGGAGATGTCCTTGTGGTTTGGTGAGGAATATTTTAGATTTATGTGCAGGATGAATATGGCTAGGTCTTGAGGTAGAGCTATTCCAAGTTTCCGAAGGTACTGCCAGACTGACTTCCATAGTAGTTGTACAAGTTTGCACTCCCACCAGCAATGGAGGAGGGTTCCCCTTTCTCCACAACCTCGCCAGCATGGGCTGTCATTTGAATATTTTATCTTAGCCATTCTGACAGGTTTGAGATGAAATCTCAAAGAAAATTATGAGGCAAGTTAGTATGAAAGCTGAATTAGATATAGAACTTTAAACACATGGAGATGGTTAGATAATAGAATGTTAAAGTCAGGTGCCAAATACATATGGACTGGACATTGGGAATGTATGCTAAGCCATATAACTCTTATAATTGTGGCCTATTTATTTCTGTTGTTTTGTATTGTATTTATAGTTATAAGAAAAAGAACCATTTTTTGGACTGAAAGGGAGAGCTGTTGGGGGGAAAAAAGAAATACCTTAAACTAAAAAAAAAAAAAAAAAAAAAGAAGGGAAGAGGATGGGGGCGTTGAGGGGGAGGAGGGTGGAAGGGTGGGACTGGAGGGGGGAGTAGGGAGGGGATTGTGATTGAGATGGAACTTGAAGAAATAAAAAATAAATTATTAAAAAAAACTATAACTCCTAATGAAATAAAAGCAGCAATTAAATTTCCCTAAACTTAATAAAAACCCAGGGTCAGATAGTTTTAGCACAGAATTATACCATACTTCAAAATTGTATTAATGCCAATACTTCTTAAATTGTTCCAAAAAATAATAAAAAACCCCATTGCCCAGTTCATTATTATGAGGTCATAGTTACCACAATACGCAAACAACTTAAGACACAACAAAGAAAGAGAATTAAGACCAATATTACTTATGAACCCAGATGAAAAATTGTCAATAAAGTACTGGAAAAATCAAATTCAAGAACATATCAAAAAGTTCATCCACCATGATCAAGTAGACTTCATCTAATAAATTCAGGGATTGTTCACCATAAATAAACTAATAAAAGCAATCCATCTTATATGCAAGCTGAAAGACAGAATGCATATAATCGTCTCATTAGATGCAGAAAAAGCCTTTGACAAAATCCAACACTGATTCATGATGAATGCTCTTGGGAGATTTAAGAATTAAAGGATATACTTGAGCAAAGTAAAAGCAAGCCCAGAGCCAACATACAATTAAATGGAGAGAAACTCAAAGCAACTCAACTCAAATCAGGAACAAGAGAAGGTTGTCCACTTTCCATATCTGCTAGATATAGTACTTGTAATTTTAGCTATAGCAATATGACAACTGGATGTCTGGAGGATAGAAAGCTGAAAGGGAGAAGTCAAGGTATCTTTATTTTAAGATGACAGTATAACAGTATACATACATGGACCTCATAATTACACTGAGAAACTGCAACTGCTGATAAACACATTCAGCAAAGTAGCCGGATACAAAATCATCTAAAAAAACAACACCAGCCCTCGAATACACAAATGACAAATGGACTGAGATAGTAATCATGCAAACAATATTTTTATCATAACCTCAAATAATATAAAATACCTTAGGGTAGTTTTAACCAAGCAAGTGAAAGATTTGTATGATAAAAATTTTAAAATACTTAATAAATAAATTGAAGAAGGTATCAAAAGATGGAAAGTTACCCCATACTTATGGATTGGTATGATTAATTTAGTGAAAATGATCATTCTACCAAAAGCGTGGTAGATTTTATCTACAGATTAATGCAATCCCCATCAAAATTCCAACACAATTCTTTACAGATGTTGAAATTGTCATTTTCAGCTTCCTATGGAAACACAAAAAACTAAGGATAGCTAAATGATTAATAAAGAACTGCTATAAGTATCACCCCCCAAATCTCAAAATAGAAACTTTCATGCTTCCATATATGTGTATTTTGTATATATATATAAACACACACACACACACACACACACACACACACACACACACACACAATGAAATAAACCAAATAGTTGGGGAGACAGAGTACCCTCTGGACATACTTTATCTCCAAATGAAGTTTCCAGTGCTGGAAATGGGTTACATATAATTGAGTTGTTTGTCAAAAGAGTCACATGGGAACCCCAAACAACCCAGAATCTTCCCAGTGTTATAATTTACACTCCACAAACTGACATCAAGGCCATATTTCTGAAGAGTACCACACAAGTCTTTGAACAAGAAGGACTTGAGCTGGTGAGTACTTAGAGACTTCACCTTTATATTCTCCAGTCTTTCTTATTGGAAGTTATATGGCATGGTGCTACAGGGAAACAAACACCAAACCAGCTACAAACCTTTTCTCTAAAATGGAATCCTGCCTGAAGGATAAGCTAGTGCAATGGTGCCACAAAGCTTGTGAGAAAAACCAATCAATATCTAATTTGACCTATGGCCTACCCCTCGAGTGGCTTTACCTGATACTTTGATAACTATGAGCCCAGGAACTTAGGAAAAAAATCAAATATTATTGTTCTACTAAAAGAAAATATAATAAAATGACTCCTAGTGAGATTTTCCTATGGACTTAGAGTAATGTCTTGCTCAGCCATTATCAGAGAAACTTCTTCCTGAAACAGATAGGAACAAATACAGAAACCCACAACTGTACTTGGAGAGACTGAGAGACTTTGGAATGCTCAGCCTGAAGCAAGGTGTTTCCATTGAATTTCTTCCCTCAGAGATCAGAGAAGTTAGAAGTGTAAGAGCAGGAAGTGATGGAGAGCAGCAAGGAAATAAAGTCTTCTAAATCAACATAATCAGTATCAATGCACATATGAACTCACAGAGACTAATGCAGCATGCATAAGGCCTGCAAGAAAATGAACCAGACAGGGTCTGATAGCTGAAAGCAGTAGATCCATTCCCTAATCCTTGACCAGAGCCTATGTCCAATTGATAACCACTTGCAAATGAAAATTTAGGTTTATTTTTTTCCCACATTTTCCAAGGTAGTCTTACCTGGGAAACAAACTACACTTAGGCTAAGGTAGATATCTAACAGAAAATAAACTCATCTTTGGAGGTTCTTTGTTGTGTGGTGTCATGACAGGGATGTTTAAAAAATCTTACATACGTATTTATTTATATTTAATAAATATTATATAATAATATTTATTATTATTATTCTTATTTTCCTCATTTGTATCCCACAGGTATATATTATGGATTACAGTTTCTTTTTGTGGGATTCTTGTGTGTATGAATGAGTGGGTCTTTGTATCTGTGTCTGTTTCTTGTGCCTTTTCTTCTACACTATTGCTCTACTTGTTTGTTTTGGGATATTACTATGAGTTAGCTTTTGTTTGACCTTATTATATTTTATTTTGTCATTAGCTCCTAGAAGACTGTTTACTTTCTAATGAAAAATAGAATGGGGTAGATCTGAACCACAGTGAATGTAGGAAGGAACCAGGAAGAGTAGAGGGAGGGGAAATTGTAATCAGGATGTATCATATGAAAAAAAAACTATTTTCAATGTAAGAAACAAAGAAATACTTATAATATTTCTACTTTTAAAACAATTACTTACAGTTATATTTTTGCGAAAAATTCTTTCAGAACATTGCTAATTACTTTTCCATATTGAACATATCATGAGGTACTGTACTTGTTCTAATTATCCAATAAATGTGAAAATAAATTTTTACACCTTATTATCTAAATGTGATATTTAAATGTTTCTCATTTGTTTTAATTCTCTAGCTGATTTGTCTCTCTCTTTCTGTCTCTTTCTTCTCCCGTCTTTTTCCCTCTCTCTGTTTATCTCTCTCTCCCTCTCTGCTCCTCTCTCCTTCCATAGTGTGATTATGAATCAGAAGTAATGAACACCTTCCCTTTGGCCCCAGGTAAGCTGAATATGGAAGAAATTGGCTAAGAAGGAAATTGGCTTTGTTTCTAACACTTCCTTGAGCATGCATCTACAAACACATTATGTGAAGCATGAATGTGAAAACATGTGACTCACATGGGAAAAAATTTGTCACAACACTTTCAATCAACATGTACCTATACACATCTGGAAGAGCTGAAGATTACCCAGCCAGTTCCATGCCAGTGTAAATGAATAGGTAGAACTCATCAAAACTGGGCTGACAATCTTTGTGAAGCTGCACCCATTTAGAACATTTCAACTACTTTAATTATCCACTCTATCAGGCTAAAACATGCCATTACATTGAAATACCTATGTCAAAGAGCAATAAAATATTTCATCAGTAAACATAATTAATAGAATACAGTAATAGTAATAAGCATTAATATTGTAACATCATTTAAATAATTATATATTTTAGTGTTCTAAATGACTCATCATGGTGGAAAGTGATTAATTCTTTTAATTAGCCTCACTGTTGTGATGAAATACCCTGCTTCGCCACTTTCCAAGTGCCAAAAAATCAAACATCCAGGAATAATTCCTGTTACTCACATAAAGCTCTACACCTTACATTTCTCTAAATATTGGTTTCACATTAAAACTCACATAACAAACATTTTGTCCTTTATTTCTAATGTTCATGTGATCTAATAGCTATCTTGTATTATTTCATGTTCAGCAGAATATCTTTGAATGAACGTTAGAGACATCATCTGTAGACTTCAGTGATGCAACTTTATTCTTTTTCTTTTCCTTCAACACAACTAGCTATAGTTATTCCCTTGTACAAGTCATAGGTCCGTAAACATAAGTTTATTCACAAATATTTAGTATCTAATTTAGAAGGTTATTTTAGAATTACATAAGGTAACAATGCAGCATATATTAAGAATTCAACAAATGATGCAGAGGTTGCATACTTTGTATGATCTCTCCTGAAACACGCTTACCACAGAGATGTTAACAGTGGTGTGGCAGTGATGAAGCTCTGATAGAGACACACAGAGGACTGTTGTCACACTTGTTTTTTGCCCTTCTCCTGTTATCAGGATCTAGTATAATAATTTTATGAAAGATAATTTCATAATGAGAAATAGATAAAAATTATGACCATTGAAATATGCCTTTTTCATGAGGTCTCATTTATGTATTGTTTGTCTTAGAGCCTGAGCTATTGATGTTCTTCTCAGGAAGTTGTCACCTGTGCCAATGAGTTTGAGGCTTTTCCCCACTTTCTCTTCTATTAGATTCAGTGTGTCCAGCTTTATGTTAAATTCTTTGATCCACTTGTACTTAAGTTTGGTGCAAGGTGATAAATATGGGTCTATTTGCATTTTTTACATGTTGATATCCAGTTAGATCAGCACCATTTGTTGGAGATGCTTTCTTTTTTCCATTGTACAGTTTTGGCTTCTTTGCAATAAATGGGACCGCATGACACTGAAAATCTTCTGTAAGGCAAAGGACACTGTTATTAGAACAAAAAAGCAATATACAGATTGGGAAAGGATCTTTACCAATCCCATATCTGACAGAGGTCTAATATTCAAAATTTATAAAGAACTCAAGAAATTAAATACCAAGAAACCAAATAATCCAATCAAAAGCTGGGGATCAGAGCTAAACCAAGAATTCCCAAGAGAGGAAGCTCTAGTGATCAAGAGACACTTGAAGAAATGCTCAAAATCTTTAATCATAAGAGAAATACAATTCAAGACAACTTTGAGATTCCATCACATGCCTGTCAGAATGGCTAAGATCAAAAACTCAAATGACAGCTCATGCTGGCAAGGTTGTGTAGAAAGGGAAACACTCCTCCATTGTTGGTAGAAGTGCAAACTTGTGCAACCACTATGGAAATCAGTCTGGTGATATCTTAGAATACTTGGAATAGCACAGTTCCTGTGCACTCCTGTGCATACATCCAACAGATTCCTCACCAAGCTACAAGGGCATTTCTTTAACTATGTTCATAACAGCTTTATTTGTAATAGTTAGAAACTGGAAACAACCCAGATGTCCCTCAACTAACAAATGGATAAAAAAAATAGTGGTACATTTACACAATGGAATACTACTCAGCTATCAGAAACAAAGCAATCATTCAACTTGCTGCCAAGTGGATGGAACTAGAAAAGCTCATTCTGAGTGAGCTAACACAGACCCAGAAGGATACATATGTCGTATATTCACTTATAAGTGGATTTTAGCCATATAGTACAGGATAACCATTCTGCAATTAACATACCCAAAGGATCAGGAACATTGATTTTGTTACCTGTTAATGGGACACTCCACCCTAGTGGAACTGTCATGTATGTCCCCAGTGCAAGAGGAAGCTCTTAGACCTCATGTGACTGATGAACTGAGGAAGGCTGATACATGGTGGCACCCCACACCAGAGGAGTAGGATATGTGGGAGAGGGGGTGGAGGTTGGGAGAGTGGGACCAGGAGAGGGTGGAGGGAGAGGGCTGTGATGAAGATGTCATCAGAATTAATAAATAAATGCTAAAAAAAGAAATATGTCCTTTTACAACAAGCTCATGATAATTTTAGTGCATGCAAAATTAATAATCAGTAGACTTTCCTGCACAGTTATTTTATCAGTACTCTTTCTCACAACAATTTCAGTGATTTTGCTTTGTTTCTTCTTAATTACTTGCTAATATAAATGAATGGACACAAGATAAAAAATGAAGACTGCATTTGTTATCATAATATATGAATCTTAGAGAAGTTTCACATGGGTGACTTATTTTAAGAAGACTTTATAATGCAGAGAAGACATTCACTCAGATATACAGCGTACATTATTTTATTTACTATAGCTGTAAAGCCAACACTGCGCTGGGGAGGATGTCTGCTCATCCCAATTAGGGACAAACTCGAGGAAATATAATCAGGGATACAGAGTGAGATCATTGGGAATGAAAATAAGAAACTGAAATAATATCATGTAATGAAGACTTCAGAGCAGAGATGCAAAATCTGAAGGGCTCAAAATACTCTCATTTGACTATTGAAAATATACTTGTATGCTGGGCGGTGGTGGTGCACGCCTTTAATCCCAGCACTTGGGAGGCAGAGTCAGGCAGATCTTTGTGAGTTCGAGGCCAGCCTGGTCTACAAAGCGAGTCCAGGACAGCCAGAGATATTCAGAGAAACCCTGTCTCGAAAAAAAAAACAAAAAAAAAAAAGAAAAGAAAATATACTTGTAAGCCTGCCTATCACCATGTCTCACAGCGCAGACAAGTGGAAGACACCCAGAGGTATGCCATCCTTGTAGCCCACCCACAGTGGGAACCACTATGATGTGCAAATATTTTGTTGACAGGTGGGAGAGACAGAAGAGAAATGGAAGAGTTTTAGTATCATAAAGAGAGGTGGAATGGGAGATGCAAGGGTGGAGAAGAATAGCTGGATGTGTGTAGCTTGCCCTTTCACCTGAAGCCATGGTAAAGTCCCAGCCCGGGCTGTGGCTAAGGACCATATCTGGGTTATTGGCCATGCAACAACAGGAGTGTGTATCAATGTCCATGGTTTGTGTTATCACTAAAATCCTTATGGATATCCCTTGTCTGGGTTGTTTCCTGGAACCATGTTGCACAGAGCTGGCCACACTGCTCACTGGCTTCAGCACTCTGGAGATCAGGTCTCACCTCTCACCAGATGAAGCACTAGGGAGAGAAGGCCTGCTCTTGACCTGGGTAGCATAGTAGAGGTTACCCCAAAGCAGGCAGTGCAGGTTAGCCTGCCCCTAGGGTGTGCATGTTGGCCAGAGAGAGCTGGCCCCAACATACATCTGCTGTGAAGAGAAAGGGGAACTGCAGCATTTCAGGGAGCTGGTCCCAGGTCATGAGAACAGGAGAGGAGGCTCTGTCCCTTACAGGATGCAGCATTTGAGAGAGCAGGCCCTGCACTTGGCAAATAGAGATATATGGGTCTGGGGTATGTGCCTCGGCCATAAGGACATGAGAGCAAGAGAACTGACCCTGCCCCCTTGCCAGCTGGAGCATTGGGTGACCAACCCTAGGTAGTGCTGGAGAGTTTGACTTGGATGGATGTGTGGGTGTAGGAGAGTTGGTGGACTGACAAACTCAGCAGCCACCCAGGCCAGATCCAGGGCTTTGAGTTGGCCGACTCCAATATCTACCTCAACTATGAACTGATGAAGCATGCCAAAGGTCTAGTTCTGCAAATCCAAAGCTACAGGATCTCCATGATACATGGCAATAATAGGATGTCTGAGAGGAGTTCAGGTGAGAATCTGGTTTTGATTGTGTTGTAGAAGCCAGAGGCCTTGAACCAGACCAATAACTCTTTGCAATGAACATTTGGGAGTAAAGATATGTGGACAAAAGAATATACCGCGGGACACACTGTGACACTCTACAGCTTCCATAATGAGATTTTTTTGTGTTTTGTTTTGTTTATTTTATTTTGTTTTTTGTTTTCTTTTGGGGAGGTTGCAAAGGATGGGGGGCAGATATGAAGGGACAGGGTGATGAGTGGGATTGGGGTACATGATGTGAAACTCATAAATAATCAGTAAAAAGTTAAAAAATAACTGTATGTAAGAATATACTGAATTTTGGTAAGCCCTTCATAATCCCTGCTCTACAACAAATGTCTGTCAGAGAAACAGGACCCAAAGGCTGAAGACTGATGCAGGAATGTATGGAGAGAAAATGGGAACTGTCCAGGCAGTCATTGGTATGTCATTTCTTAGTTTTGGAAGCTGCAGGCCCTGCACTTCCTATATAAGCAGATATATTTATCCCTCTCAGGTCTCTGAGGTGGTTGAAGAATAGACAGCTAGAGTCTCATAGTTAAATTTTGAGTTGTTTAGGAATCAAGCGGGTGTTATAGATCTAAGAAGATACTTTCAAAATTGTGTTGCAAGTTAGTATGAATGTTGAGTCAGATATAGACTTTTAAACTCATGGAGATGGTTAGATAGTAGAATGTTAAAGTCAGGGGCCAAATATGTATAAACTGGACATTGGGAAAGTATACTGGGCCATTTATATCTGTTGTTTTGTATAATACTTACTGTTATAAGAGAAGGAACCATCTGTTGGACTGAAAGGGGAAGCTGCTGGGGGGAAGAGGGTGGAAGGGCGGGATAGGAAGGGGGAATAGGGAAGGGTTTGTGACTGAGATGTAACTTGAAGAAAAAAAAATAAAGTATTTAAAAAAAAGGATATACTGAATTTTTAAATGATTCTATATTATAACTTATGGATAAAGTGCACTCTTTACAAAATATTTTCCTGATTTTTATGTTTTATGGGTATTTTTATTTCAATAAAGAGAGAGAACATTTGAAATATTGTTTTAAAGAAAATATGATATACTATAATTTTATGGAAGTAATAGAAAGGTGATGACACCACTTATACACTATTAACACTATTAACTAGTGTAATTTTTTTTTTCAAGATTAGCAAGTAAAAGTAGGTTTGCCTTCAACAATTTAACACTCCATGACTTTGTCTGTAGTGATTTAGAATTTCTGGTACTAGTCTAATGTGTTTTAAGTCCACAAAAAATATATATTGAATATAATTAGAATTAAATTACAATAAATTTTTAACACTTTGGCATTTTCTTCTATAAATGCAGCTCCACTTTTTCCATTTAGTACTCCAATAGAAATCTTATATGGTAAAACACTAAGACAGGTTGCAATTAGGAAGTTAATAATATGAAACAAGGAAGAATATGAAATTGGGTTGAAATTCTCTACCCAAGCAAGCAAAACAAAACAAAAAACCCAAAAAACAAAACAAAACAAAAACAAACAACAAACAACACCAAACAAAATAAAACAACAACAACAAAAACTTGTTCAGGAGCCCAAATAAGAATGGAAAAATGGTTAAGCAAGTGAATAGTAACACTTGATGTTCAGTCCTTTTGTGTTCAGCTATTTAAACACCTTAAAAGTTTGAAGTCAGAGGCTGAACTTCAGGGCTTTACTGAAGCCCTGGCTGGAACAGTTCATGGAGCTGAACCATTTTAGTTAGAAATTTTTAGTTGTTCTGGTTGTAGATTTTTGAGAAACAGTTATTGAGAAAGTCTACGAAGCTGGATCATCTGGGCTACTTGTCTTCTTTGGTGTCTGATCCCTTTTCTTCCAAAGTTTCAGTGGCCCAGTTGTCCCTGAACTCCTTAGATTGATGCTTTTAATCTCCTGGAAAGATAAGAACAGAGCCCTGCCCTAATCCTAACTCTGGGACACTACTTCTTTTTTTGACAGGTAATATCTTTCCTACAGCAAATTGGTTTTTTTGACGATATAAAAAGTATTCTCTTTCAAATGAGATTTTTAAAAAGTGGTTTTCATATTTTGGAATTAAACATACCTTTAAGTGTATATATTTTGAGGTCACAAAGTATATTGATACAAAATTAAGATTATATTTGGCCACATTGGTATTGATCATAAATTAAGGTTAACTCTTTTTGAGGTGTTTTACCTATGTCATGCTTAAAAATGCAAGGTAAAGTTTTGGCCTTTTGATAGCAACTGTCACAAACTGTTTAGGATAATTAAGAAATGTAAACTAATAGTCATTAAAACATGTCATTTTTTATGTACTTGTGTAGTGTATCAAAGATGTTTTCTAAATTAATCAGAAATCAAGTTGCTAAGAGACAAGCAACATTTGCTTATCCAAATATATGGAGATAGATAGGTGGTCTTAAAAAACCTCAAGAGATCTGTAGAATATGGCATTCAAAGGTGTTTTCTTAACTTAAGATTTTTTTTTTTTTAATATTGAGACATGTTAGCTCCTGACTGTAGCCCTATTCTACTCCAAGTAGATGCTAAGCTTCGAAGAATCTCCATTTGGAGATGACTTCATTAGTGGCAAGCTTGTCACTGGACAAGAGAAAGCCCTTGCTTCATCTGTAGACAGAATGCTGTCCAAAAAGGACAAAACTTGGAAGCAGGTAAGTTGACAGCCGACAGCCTAACTCTGCCAAGACAGGATAGGCAAATCCTTCATAATTCCTGCTTCACAATTAATGTCTGTCAGAGATACTGGGCCAAAAAAGTGAAGATTGATGCTCCAATGTATTGAGAGAAATTGGGGACTATCCAAGCAATTAGTTGTCTGTCATTTCTTAGGTTGGGAAGCTGCTTGCTCTTCACTTCCTGTTTACTCAGACATATTTATCCTTCTTATATCTCTGATGTGGTTGAAGACTAGATAGGTATAATCTCATGGCTATGTTTTAAGTTGTTTAGGAATTAAAAGGATGTTCTAGGTCTAAGAAAATGTTTTTAAGTTGGCAATGCAAGTTAGGATGGAAACTGTGTTAGGTACAGATCTTAAAACTTATTGAGATAGATAGAAAAGAGAATATTAATATCAGTTGCCAAATATGTATTAGCTGGGCATTATGAATATATGTTATACCCTATAGTTTTCATAATTGTTGCCTAATTGTTTTTATTGTTTTGTATTGTATTTACTGTTATACGAAAAAGAGCCACTAATTCAACATCTCCAATTGGAGATTCTTCCTTGTTCATCTTCTACTTGGAGTAGAACAGGGAGTGCTGTCAGGAGCTGACATGCCTCGATATCGAAAATATTAAGTTAAGAAAACATCTTTGAATGCCATATTCTACAGATCTCTTGATTTTGAAAACCACCTATCTATCTCCTTATATTTGGATAAGCAAATGTTGCTTGTCTCTTAGCAACTTGATTTCTGATTAACTTAGAAAATATTTGTGATAGACTGCCCTAGTACCTAACAAAATGACATGCTTGAATAACTATTAGTTTGCATTTCTTAATTATCCTAAATAGTTTATGACAGTTGCTAACAAAAGGCCAAAACTTCATATTTCATTTTTAAGTGTTACCTAGGTACAAAAGAGTTAACCTTAATTTTGTATCAATATACAAAGATCAATACCAATGTAGCCCAATATAATCTTAATTTTGCATCAAAGATCATACCAATTTAGCCAAATATAATCTTAATTTTGTATCAATATACAAAGGTATAAGAGCATATTCAATAATCTTTCCTTTTTCTTTATCATTCCCATATTATGTCTATATCTCATTTTTTCTCAAATCTTTTCACCCCTACATAGGAGAGAAAGAAGGATACAGAAAAGAAAGAGAGAAGTCTCTGGGTCTAACCTCCAAAACCTATTTAACAAGACCATTTAACAGCTTGTAATCTTTCCCCCTAAATAACAAGAAGTAACTATAACCCCTCAAATAAACAAAGGAGGGAAAATCACCCACCCCACCTTCTGGAGATGGGATGTCGCTCTCTTAAAATGAGTTCCTGCTGATTTGGGATGTAGTAAACCTGTTTGGGGCCCAAATAGAATGGAAAAATGGTTAAAAATGTTAATAGAATCATTTGATGCTCAGTCCTTTTGTGCTCATCTATTTAAATGTCCTAAGAAGTTTGTAGACAGAAGCTGAACTTCAGGGATTTACTGAAGTTCTGGCTGCAACAGTCTGTGGAGCTGAACAATCATAGCAATTTTGAGTTGTTGTGGTTGTAGACTTTTGAGGAAACAGCTATTGAGGAAGTCTGCAAGGCTGGATCATCTGGGCTACTTGTCTTCTTTGGTGTCTGATCTGTTTTCTTCTGAGGTTTCAGTTGTCCAGTTGTCCGTGGATTTCTTAGATGGATCCTTTACATTTCCTGGAAAGATAAGAACAGAGCCCTGCCCTAATCCTAACTCTGTGGCACTACTTTGTTTTGGCAGGTAATATCTTTCCTACAGGAAATTGGTTTTTTTGATGATATAAGAAGTACTATCTTTCAAGTGAGATTAAAAAATAAATTATTCTGATATTTTGGAACTAAACAAACCTTTAAGTGTATATATTTTGAGATCTCAAAGGACAATTTGATTTGAATTTCAGCATGGCTTTTATGAGTAGCTTTTAAACTTAAATCCTTCCAAATCCTATGTGCCTGTCTCTGCATTCTAAGAATTGGGATCAAAGGCATGTGCTTCCCAACTGATGGTTGAATTAGTGGCAAGCCTATCTTTTGGGAAGAAAAACCCCTTGCTTCCACTGTAAAAAGAATGCTGTCTAAATAGAACAAAACTTGGAAGCAGATAAGTTGACAGCCTAGCTCTGCCAAGACAGGGCAGGCAAGTCCTTCATAATTTCTGCTTTACAATCAGTGTCTGTTAGAGAAACGGTGACAAATGACTGAAGATTGATGCTGTAATGTATGGAGAGAAATTGCGAACTGTCCAAGTAGCCACTGGTATGTCATTTCTTAGTTTTGGAAGCTGCTGGCCCTGTACTTCCTGTATAATCAGATATATTTATCCCTCTCAGGTCTCTGATGTGGTTGAAGACCACAGCAGTAAATTTTTATTTATCACACATATATTTATCAGTACTTAACAATTACCTAACAATTGTCTATAAAATTCCTAAATCCTAAACCCAAACCCTGACTCTGAAACCTAACACCTAAAGCTTCTTAGTATCTAAAATACAAACATTTAACATTAGCCTAAGGTTTCTCAAAAGGATATTCTTCTCTGAGCATGGGTCCTGATGGATGGCTGGTCTTCATACAATTTTTCAGTTTTAAAGTTTCTTTAAGTCTCTGAATTTCCTTAGTCCCTTTTCAGTCTTAAGACCAATTAACACATGAAAGTTTCCCAGGTGGCTCACCGATTCAGATGCTAATAGCCTGCAAAGACCCGAAGTTCCTGAGCTCAGCATCTGAGCACTCCTGAATCTCAGAGAGAATCCATCTCCTTTCCATACCTGAAATGGGTCAACATCAGAGGGTGAAACTTTCCCATGAGATTGTGATGCATGTTTTTTTGCCAGTGGAGGAAAACGTTGAGTGAATCAGGAACAGGAGAGAGAGCCCGCCCAGTGTTCACATGCATCCTGCCTTATATATCCTCACCTGTCAGCAGAAGCTTTTGTGCACTTTTAAAGCTAGTTCTGGGGGCTCAGTCTTTTTCAAAAATGCTTTTGCAGAGGGGCGTAAATTCACAGGTGGTCTGCAGATGTGGACAGGTGCCTCAGGGCATGTCATTCAGATGCTTTCACAGAGAGCTGTGAAATGACAACAGACCTCCAGAGGGAGGGTGAGCACCCCAGGGGTCATGTCCTGCTCCCAACCCCAAGATCAAAGAGGTCCTGGTCCTTGGTGAGTTCCTAAGGATATGACACTTCAAGTTCCCTATGCTATATATGCTAACACTAAACCTACCACAGAAGACTATATAGCTAGAGTCTCCTAGTTAAATTTTGAGTTGTTTGGGAATTAAGAGGGTGCTCTGGATCTAAGAAGATGTTTTTAAAATTGTGATGCAAGTTAGGGTAGAAGCTGTTGGATATAGAACTTTAAACTCATGGAGATGGTTAGATAGTAGAATGTTAAGTCCGGTGCCAAATACATATGGACTGGACATTGGGAATGTATGCCAAGCCCTATAACTCTCATAATTGTGGCCAAATTATTTCTGTTGTTTTGTATTGTATTTGTTGTTATAAGGGAAAGAGCCATTTGTGGACTGAAAGGGGGAGCTGTTGGAGGGGGGGAAGATATACCTTAAACTTAAAACAAACAAAAAAAAGGAAGTGGATGGGGGGGTTGAGGGGGAAGAGGGTGGGAGGGTGGGACTGGAGGGGAAGTAGGGAGGGGATTGCAATTGAGATGTAACTCTAAGAAATAAAAAATAAATTAAAAAAAAGACAAAGGGCCTATTATTGTACTAAAATGGGGCGCTGTCAGGAAGTAAAAAGATACAACTCAAATTAAAAAACAATTAAAAAAAAAGCAGATAGGAGGGGGAGGGGGAAGAGGGTAGGAGGGGTGGGACCAGGAGGGGGAGGAGGGGGGCTTTGACTGAGATGTAACTTAAAGAAATAAATAAATGTTAAAACAAACAAACAAACAAAAACAATCCCTTAACAGAGAGTTTTACATTTGCCTTCTGTGCTTTGAATTTGAACATCTTATATACTCTTGAGGTGAGACATAATTTCTGAGTATAAAATATACACGGAGAAAGACCTGGAAACAGCAAAACTCTCTTTAGTGCCCTGTTCTAAGCCAAGTGACAATCTACATCAGTGGGTTCGATTTCTCATCACACTCAAATAGAAATCACCTGTTCTCAGTGTAACTAAAGGTCTATGTCAAAGTAACTGAAGTCTTTGTGCAAAGGCAACGAGGGCTTAAAATAATCGGCAAGAGCCTTAGTGATGTTTGCTCAACAGCAAGAAGCTCTTTAAATGGAAAGTGTTTGCTGGCTACTTGCACTGGACAGCAGCAGATTATATTTCAGGCGTCTTATGTAGTCTCATTGGACTGGATCCCATGAATTTAAGTTAAACGTTATGGTCAGGAACTCTTCCTTGGCCTCAAAGACAAAAGACACTCTCATCATTTCAGTTTTAAAGTTTCTATATTTAAAGCAGTGAATGATGACAAAAGCAACTCAGCAGAATACTCCAGATAAACAAGAAAATCTACTTTTGTCAGGATCTCTGAATCCATTTGGCATCATTGCCACCATAATGGATTTTGTGGTTTTATCTTCTATGATTTTTCCTGGCTAGGACAACATGCTCTGTGTACATGGGCAGGATTTCCTCTTCCTTCTCAGTGTACAGTGACCATGACACTCTATGATGGTACATATTTTCTAGGAGTGAAATTATTGAATCCTATTTTATTCCATTTTGTTTCTGTGCTTGATTTTAAATATTTCTCTAGCTCTATTAGAATGTGTTTTCCCAAGAACTTTAAAAAAAAATCATCAGCAACATTCCAACATTCTTCCCTTTTTGAGAATAAGAATACTTTTCTGGAACTGAAAACATCTGAATTGGAAGTCAATTACTGACTCTGTTCTCCCATTTCCAGCAATTTTGTTGTTGTTATTGTTGACAAATATTTTAAATATTTTAGTTACCTTCTTTCCTCCTGGGTTCTGACTCATTTTGTGCAGTTTTCTCTTTGGGAGTTACACTATTATTTATACTGAAGCTGTGGCTTCTGCAGTGTTTTGATAAGAAAATAGGCATGATATCAGGCAAAGAGAACATTGCAAATAAAACAAGACACAAATACCTTATGATTTATGCATCTAAAAAAATTCAATCCTGATTTCATCAACTGTATGAGATCTCAAGTTATTTAAACGCTGATACTACAGAGTAAAGATTTGATGATTAACAATTGCAAAATTTAGTTAAACAGTTCCCTTTAGGTTAAAACAGATTGACCTTTAAGAGTAAGGAAGCTCTTTGCCAGTTTTGAGTCATAATTGGAAAAAGAGTGGCAAAATTGCATGTGTTCCATCATGTGATAATTTATTAACCTTTAACCCACATTAGAATTAAGGAGCTGCTCCACATAGTGGTGCTTCTGAAGGAGAGTGAGCTAATGCATCCACCAGAGTTCAAAGAAACTGGAAAAAAGTCAGGAACACTAGCCGGGGTTACGATGAATCCCTGAAACATATTAAAGATGCAGGGGTTCAGGTTAAAAAACACTCATATTCATGTTTAGAATTCAACTGTATTGGAAGTCCACAGAAAGTAACTTTTTGAGAAAATGCATAATTATTCTGGATAATAAAGCAAACAAATTTGAATTTGGTAAGCTCAGTTGTATTTCTTTTGTTTGGGGTATAAAATAAGTTAATGTATCACTGTCTGGAAAAAAATCAAGATGAGTCATTCACAGGGCCCTTAAATATATATTTCTAAGTATGTATTGCTATGAACATTCATTTTTCTTTCACAAATAAATTTTTAAAAACTTTTAAAAATTGTAAAGTTCTTTTTAAAAGTGTGAAGTGACATCTCTTTTTTTTCCACATGACACGCATTATAAACAGAGGCTTTGGGTTAGATACACATCAGTCAATTTCAATTTCATGTTGAAATTATTTTATATTTTCTATTTAATGATCTTATTGAAAGGGATAGACTACTTTATTACTTATTATAATACAAATTATTATACTTATTCTATATGCTATGCTATATAAATAGTTTATTTTATTTTCAAAACAACCACTCTATATCCATAAAATTTAACTGTCCCTATATCAAAAGGGTTACAGTTAGGGTTTACTGGCACTTTCTAAGTAACATTATCCAGTATCCTTAGATAATTAGTTTTGTTTTAAAGCAGGAGAGAATTCTATTAAAAGGAAAAAAATATATCTAGTGGATTAAAATAAGAATTTTGTTTTATGAACTGAAAATATCTCTGTAACTTGAAACATAACACCCCTAAAACACAAATAAGCCAATTTCTGCAGATGTCTCAAACCTGTAACAAGAAGTTCCTTTGCTTAGGCTTGAAAATTACAGCATCTGAGTTCTTATTTTTTCAACTACACCTCATATAATTAATTCTGGTCCTAAATTAAGCACTTTTAAAATAAAACTCAGAAGTCTACTTTGGCTTTCCATCATTAAAGAGCTGACATTATGTCAGTGAGTGGAACAAATACAATGCTTTTACTATTATTAAAGATGATTAAAAGAAACCCCAAACACAACAAACACTATTAAGAAAAATAACTTGCTTACCCATATCTATCTTTGAGAGAAAAGACAGCTTTTTCAAAATGCTAAAACCTTCATACCTGTTCTCAACAAGCAAGGAAGCAGGAATTATAAAAATTTGCACACATACTGCTTGTCTCTTAAAATAGCATTAGATGTATGTGAAGACTCCAAACTAAAGCTTCCTCCCACCCCCACATCCCAATCCAGGACATTCCAACCACAAATGCCTTGAGATACTGGCTGAATCAGTTCTCTTCTAAAGCTGTCCATCTGGCTTTGAGAATGGCTGTGATCTGAAGACTCAAGTTGACTTACTCGCTGCGCTTCCTGCCAGCTTCTATGCACTTTGTAGGTGGAAAATTGTTGGTCTTTGTCCCTTCCAGCTTGCAAGTAAAAATGAAGCTGCCAAGAGATAAACACATTCTAAGTTTATCATGCTATTCTTGGCCTCAAACTACAAGCCATAAGGCAGCTATTGCTCAAGGTACCGTGTTTACAAGTGTTCAGTCCTCCGCTCTTTCAGAGACCCAACAAGATGGGATTTCTTCCTGCCAGCCTATATTTTCTTTCTCCAGAGCTTTCAAATTTCTCAAATGCTTTTTAAATAGTGGGAGAGAAGGACCACTTCTGGAAAGCATCTTCAAGTTTGAAGTATCATTAAAATTTTGATTATATTTTGAGGTTCTCCCCCAAAGGCACAATAAACTGTTAGACTACATGCTTCGTTCGATTCGTATCAATACTTTGTACTTATTGTTTGACTTCATAGTGGACAAAGATGTATAGAAACATCCCTTTATGGAAGTCTTTTAAATTGTTTTCTGATACTTCCTTTGTCACAGCTTACTCTTTGTGGTTTGCAGTATTTCATTTAAAAGAACACGAGTTCTTATAAAAGTCTGACGCCTCTTTTATTTAATGGGATTTTTGCTCTTCAGGTGGATATATTAAAAATAACCTAATCAAAGTTTAGAAATATTCTCAAAACCCAAGAATAACAGTTAATTTAGAAATGGAGTACTGAGTTAACTTTCTTCACAAATGTCTTCCTGGCTGCTTTGGGATAACAGGATGTATTGAGTTCATACATCTTAAATATAAAAGAGGAGTATAGCTATAGCACATCCTATATTGGCACAGTTCATTGACATGTATTATGTATGATGTTACACTGTTTAAATTATTAGAAATCACATTAAAAGAAATTATAATAAGATAGGGCTTTTTACCAAATCTAGGATATTTGGCAAAGCTATAATAATCAAATTCAACTCTTGATTTACAAATAAGACTTTGAGTTGTCAGAGTTTTCTAACTATATTCTATATCATGATTTCTTTGCATTTCATTAAAAGTAACAATCTCTTTAGAGTTAAGTATAGCACATGTAAAAATTACTTATAAAGTAGAGCTTTTATTGTTTCCTTGGGCATAAGATATTAATTCATTCTGGAGATTTTTAAACTAATTTTAGTAATATATTTTTTCAATGGTTTAATGCTGCTACAAGTTAGATTCACTGATTACATGGCAAATAAAAAGAATATAGTATAAAATGTTCTTGTTCTAGTGTTAGCTCTGGGGGTATAGGAGGAAGACTTGTTTGGAATAAGCTATTTGGGGAAGACAAATTACATAAAATAACTCAAAAGTAATTATCATTTTTACTACTAAATGAGCAAAGAAAGCCTTATAGTTTGTCACTCCTATTGGTTACAATGTACTTTGTCACCTTCTGATGTACAGATGGAACAATGAAGGGAAATAGGTGATCACTCAATTTAAATCCTATGTGTCTGTGATTATTAGGATTTACTACAAGTATTCCTTTGGTCTATCAAAAATGAATGGCTTATAAATTACTGAATTTTGTTCCTCTGTAGAACAAAAGCTAAGATTAAAGTACTAAGAGAATCAGGTTTGGGTGAGTCTTCATCTTCTTGCTGTATCTGAATATGCTGAATGGATGAACAGAGGTCTAGGTCCTCTTTGATAAGGGAACTATATCATTTACAAGACCCTGTCCTTACGACCTAGCAACAGCCTAAAACCACATCACCTACAGCCATCACTTTGGCCTTAAGTCATGGTGTTCAGAGTCTGAGGGATGTAAGCACCCAGGCTATTGCACTTCCCTAGCAAAGAGGAGACAATCACATCCTCAATCAGGCATGTAAAGCAACTTACTTTTCCTTCACATGAGCCTAATGGGGTGCTCTAATTCTTCTATATTCTGAAGACAATATAATCAGAAGAATTTATTATTTCTTCACCACAGACCTCCTACTGTTAATTTACTAGTTTAATCTACTCTAATGCTGTCTTTTAAGAATTCTAATCTAAACTAGAGTGGCTAATTTTCTTATAAAGTTGGCTACAATTCACTGAAATCTGTATTTAATTGTTAAAATATGCAACATTGCCAGTTTTGAAGTCCAAAAAAATGGCCTAGATTCATAAAGAATAAAGAAGTGATAGGTTAAGGTCTTGCACACTGTCATTTAACTTTCTTTGGTTAACTGAATCTGGCCTTTCACACATTGTGTAAGAGATGTCCAGGGTATCATTATCTTGGCAGTATACAACAAAGTAGGATAGTGAGTAGGTGAATACCTAATGTGCTAATAGTTATAGTGGAGAAATTGCTTTATAATCTCTCTATTTGACATTTATTGAATTACTCATTTGTTTTAGACTCTCATTCTTGATTCAAACCAAATTTAATAACATCTAAGTGTCAGAGGCATGAAGAATTTCAACATTCACTATTTAAAAACTTAAATGTCTAAGGAAGCAGAAGCTCATAAATAATGAAACAAGGGGAAGAAAAACACAACCTATTTCTGAAAAAGTAAAAAGAACATTTAGGAGCTGGAAGCTAGCACAATGGTTAGGGGTGCTGGTTTTGCAAGCATGACCTGAGTTCATATACCCAGGACCTATATAGAAAGTACAACCAATTTTAAAAACATCTTCTTAGATCCAGAACACCCTCTTGATTCCTAAACAACTCAAAATTTAACTATGAGACTCTAGCTATCTATTCTTCAACCACCTCAGAGACCTGAGAGGGATAAATATATCTGATTATATAGGAAGTGCAGGGCATATTTATTTCTGTTGTTTTGTATTGTATTTACTGTTATAAGAGAAAGAACCATTTGTTGGACTGAAAGGGGGAGCTGTTGGGGGGAAGAGGGTGTGTTGCGTCGACCTCAACAAGCAAGAACGACGCAACTCGCAGAAGCTCTTCTCAAGCAGTTTATTCAGGTCCCTTGAAAACAGTCTTCTGAATGCCCGGGCAGACCCAACCCACAAGCTAAATACTATATGAACAGCCAATCAAGTAAAGCCACGTGGTGCTATCTTAGAGGCCCACGTATGCGGAAGCAAGCCAGATCAGCGGTCTTAGCCAAATATGGACTTGTTTACCACCGAGAGTGCTTACCATCGGGCTGGTGGAAGGCGGAAACCAGCACCATCTTTAGGGTGCGGCATGTCGCAGCTCTCTACAGTCGCCATCTTTAGGGTGTGGCACATCGCAGCTCTCTACAGTTCCTCCTTTTTTATTTTTAGAAATGTTGGTAGAAGTCCCTGGAAAGGCTTCATAATCCCCATATCTGGGGATTTCACGGTGGGCCTGAGCCTGTAGGAGGGCGATGCTCAAACTCTTACCCGTCTCTGGGTCAGCCTCCCCACTCGGGGCTGCCCTGTCTTAGGTGGCCGAGACTTACCCGTCAACTTCGTCATTGACTTGCCAGACCCTAATATCCATGGAACGAATACCTCAGTGGGCAGGGACTATGCTCAGTGAAGATTTAAGGCTTCATGGCAGCGAGCCATGCCTGAGGGGACTGACCCACCTCAATGGTGACAAGGGCCTGTATAATCATGGCTGCATTACACTTCTGTGTGGCTCTCATCTTTTAGATGCACCATAGGCAAACCAGAGAGGCTAGTATCATCAGTATCGCCAAAGAGCCTACGCACGCCCACTACTTAAAATGATCCATAGCCATCTGTATCCAGGAAGTCAAACCAGTAGCCAGACTTAGATCCACCCGAGTGGAGTTGATGTGGACGATTGTCGCTCTCAGCTCTCTCATCTTATTTTCAAATTCAGCCGAACAATCCTGTAAGAGGAACTCTGACAATTGCCTAGACAGATTAGCAGCCTTTGTTAAATTTTGATACTGTATGGAAGTAACACACAAACCCTGCATTTTCCACTCACACCCCAACTGTGCTAGTTGCCAAAGAGAATCAATCTGTTCTTGTATTAAATCTATGCGTTGATTAACTATCATAAGGCCTCCTTTGAGATGAGAATTCATGGAGGTCTGAGTATCCAATGCTTGTGCTACATTGGCTGAGATGTTATTCAGGGCATTGGCAGTCTGTATAGAACTAGACAAGGCAATTGCTGAGGCAGTAGCCCCCACAGCAGCAATAGTGATGGCAGTAACAATAGCTGCAGTGATGCCAAAATCTCTTTTAAGCCTGAATAGCATCATGGTATTAGGGGCCTCTACAGGAACTGGTACATATCAAGGCATTCTAGTCACCACAGCCACAGGAAAGGCTGTGGCATTCCAGCACAGAGCATAAAAGCATATGTCCGGAGTGCATACTAACTTTTCTTCACCCAAGGATGCACTCCCATTACTTACAATCCACAGAAAAGGAGGCCAGAGACATACTGGCGAGGCTGAAAAGGTCTTATTGCGGTAAGAATGAAATGAAGAATTCCAAGTACCAGAGCCACTACTGCTAGAAAAATCCAATTTGGTAGCGGACCCTAGGGAAAAATTATCTCTTTGATAAATACCTCCCCCAAGCATAATGACAGGTCCCAAATCCATGCAACTTCCATTTACCCCACACAAAAGCAACAAATCAAAAGGGTTGGTGGCAGTCTGCTGAGGATCCCTAGTAGATATATCAAGCATTCCTGTACAAGACTTATTCACTATATTACTAATCATGGGGCTAAAGGAAAAATAATCTTGTTGAACCCAAACTGCTCTGCTCTCTTGACATCCAGTCCAGGGAAAAGGTCCTTCCTCTCCTGTGGATCCTCTACAAAAAGGTACCCAGCGTGGCTGTCTGGGGACGTCCCGGTCAGAGACTCGTGTGGGCCACCATCCTTCAAGGTGAGAACAGTTGCCCGAAAACAAACCAATACCCCTACCCCCAAACCTCAGTTGTGGTAAAAAATCTGCTGACTGCTGAGACAATTTAATGCATTCTGTATCATCTGACCTATTGAAGCTCATTAAAAAGCACAGACTACCCTTTAAACTGACATTTCTATTACCCTCTATAGGGCTTTTCTGATCATCAAAGGGAAGGTAGTGTAAGCCTAAGCTTCTATTACTGCTAAATAAGCGTGGAAACACAGTTGCATCATGTCTGACCAGCATCAGCTTTGGGAATATCGACAGGATCCCCCATCTCGGCTCAGTCATTCCTGACATACTCACTGCTACTATCACCAGGATCCCCAGGAAGGTCTTCATGACGAATCTTCCTCACAAGGTGTTCAGGCACCCACACTGGATCTTGTTGATCCTGAGGAAAAACACAAACAGATCCTCTCGCCCATGTTAGCACGGGGTCAGGCCCTTGCCAAGAGCCTGTCAAAATATCCTTCCACTTCACCATGCCTTTAGGTGGACCATGGGAATCCTGATGTCTGTCCGCTGCTGAGCGGCCTTGAGCATCCAAATTGAAAAAATTTAAAGTAAATAAGGCTAAAGACATTCTCTCCTTGGGGGTACGGCCTTGGCCTATTCCTCCTTTCTGTTTTTGCAAACATTCTTTCAAGGTGCGATGAGCACGCTCCACAATTCCTTGTCCTTGAGGATTATATGGTAATCCGTGATTAAGCTGTACCTCCATCTGGTTGCAGAAGGAGACAAAGGACTGAGCCGTATAGGCTGGTCCATTGTCCGTTTTCAGCTGTTGTGGTTTTCCCCATGCAGCTCAGGCTTCTAAGCAATGCCCTATGACATTGCGAGCCTTTTCTCCACTCATAGGTGTAGCATGTGTGATACCTGAGCAGGTATCCACAGATACATGAACATATTTTAAGGTTCCAAACTCTGAAATGTGGGTAACGTCCATTTGCCAGATTTTGAGTGGCATCAACCCTCTAGGGTTCACTCCCACACTGGGAGGATGATGATGAATCACACACTGAAGACAGTCCAAAACCACTTGTCTAGCATCTGCTCTAGATAAATGGAATTTCTGCTGTAGAGTTCTTGCATTTACATGAAACAATTGGTGAGACTGTCTGGCTTGGTCCAGGAATGAGCTCCAAAAAATGCATGTCATCCTGGTCCATTGATCAACTTTATCATTACCCTCAATTAATGGTCCGGGTAATCCTGTATGTGCTCTGATATGTTGAATATAAAAACACCTTTTTCTTTGCCAGATTAAAACTTGTAACTCTTGTAATAAGGCGCATACAGTACTACTATTCTTAATAGGACCTGTTAATTCTAATACTTTCACTGCGTTGACCACATAGACTGAATCTGAGATCAAATTGAATGCAAATTGACATCTTTTAAACACCTCAATTACTATTTTCAACTCTACTATTTGGGGGGAGCCCGATTGAAATTGGCATAGCACGGGCTCTTGTCTTTCTATCAAATAGGCTCCACAGCCTGTCTTTGAGCCATCAGTAAACACATTTGGTGACCCTTGAAGTGGTACTGCTGAAGTAACCTTAGGGAATATCACTGGGTGCTCCTTAAAAAAATGATAGCAATGGATGCTTAGGATAATGGTTATCAATCACTCCTTCAAAGCTACATTGCAATATTGCCCAATTATCTACAGTGCCACACAAAATCTTAATTTGATGACTGGAATAGGGCACAATTATACTGACAGGAGCAACTCCAAAAGACTGCAAACATTGTTGGATACCATTCAAGGTTAAAGCAGCAATTGCAGTGGGATAATGTTCTATGGATTTTTTTGGAGAAATCTTCGAATAAGTCCATAATAATGGTCCGTCCTGCCATAACAATCCTGTAGGTTGACCCTAGGTGACAAATATCCACAATGCAATGGGCTGTCCTTCCTGCCATCTCTTTAGGAAGGCACTCTGTAACCTTTCTTCCACTTTACATAAAGCTTTTCTTGCTTCTTCTGTTAATTGCCTAGGAGAATTAAGTGCTGAATCACCTTTCAAAATATCATATAGGGGTCTTGTTTCATAATTTGGTAGCTTCAAATAGCCTCTTACCCAATTGATATCTCCTAACAACCTTTGAAAATCATTTCGAGTCTTTATCTTTTCTTCTCAATCTTTTGAGGTATTATCTTTTCAGGTCCAACCTTCACTCCTAAATAATTAACCACATTTTCCTTTTGAACCTTATCAGGAGAAATAAACAACCTTTTCTTTTTTAATAATTGAACTAATTCTTCATAGGCCCGTTCTAACATTTGTTCACACTTAGCTGCCAGTAAGATATCATCCATATAATGAACACATCTCAAATCTGGAAAATTCTTTCTCAAGGGAGCAAGGGCTAACCCCACATAGAGTTGGCACATAGTGGGGCTTCACTTACAACGACTGCCACCAACATGTCTTTCTCTTTTACGTTTTTCTTTTCCCTTTTTCTAATAGCATTCCTCTCCAACTGTTCTATTAGAGTGTGTAGCTCCCCTTCAGAATCTGTGCCCTCTGAGTCCTCAAAATCTCTAAAATCTCTAAGATCAGGATAGAGAGGGACCTTCTTTTTGCTTCCCTTTTCACTGTCTGCCTGCTCAGATCTTTCCCCTTGCAGCAGTTCCAAGGCTGATTCTCCCTCCTTGATTGCTTTACAACATCTCTGATCTTCTAAACAACTCCTTACCATCTTCCAAACTGGTCTTACTCCATGCTTCAGAGTACCTTGCTCCCAAGCAAAATCCAAGTCCCTGCCTAATTTGTCCCAGCAGGACACCGTAAGATTCCTGGACACTGCAAACCATGGAGTCACGGAGTCACATTCATTCAAAAATCTTTCTAGGGTTGACTTCTTAAGTTTCAAATTCCTAGCTAAAAGTAGCTCCTGAAGAGCCAGAAAAAGTGGATGTGACTGAGACGATCCCATTATTAAAAAATTTACTTACGAGCCGGGCGTGGTGGCTCAGGCCTTTAATCCCAGCACTTGGGAGGCAGAGGCAGGTGGATCTCTGTGAGTTCGAGGCCAGCCTGGTCTACAAAGCAAGTCCAGGACAGCCAGGGCTACACAGAGAAACCCTGTCTCGAAAAACCAAAAAAAAAAAAAAAAATTTACTTACGGTTCGCAGTTTCCCGTGAAACTTTACCTATTGTTCGCGATTTCCGCGAAACTTTACCTTTTGTTCACAATTTCCGCGAAACTTTACCTTTTGTTCGCAATTTCCGCGAAACTTTACCTTTTGTTCGCAATTTCTGCGAAACTTTATTGTCCCAATTTATCCCGGGAACTTACCAGTGCACTGCCCCTGACTGCAGGAGTTCTGAGTCTTTTCTGGTTCCCTGTACAGGCCACCACTTGTCGCGTCGACCTCGACCAGCAAGAACGACGCAACTCGCAAAAGCTCTTCTCAAGCAGTTTATTCAGGTCCCTTGAAAACAGTCTTCCGAATGCCCAGGCAGACCCAACCCACAGGCTAAATACTATATGAACAGCCAATTAAGTAAAGCCACGTGGTGCTATCTTAGAGGCCCACGTATGCGGAAGCAAGCCAGATTAGCGGTCTTAGCCAAATATGGACTTCTTTACCACCGAGAGTGCTCACCATCGGGTTGGTGGAAGGTGGAAACCAGCGCCATCTTTAGGACACGGCACGTCACAGCTCTCTACAGTCGCCATCTTTAGGGCGCGGCACGTCGCAGCTCTCTACAAGGGTGGAAGGTTGGGACAGGAGGGGGGAGTAGGGAAGGGATTGTGACTGAGATTTAACTTGAAGAAATAAAAAATAAATTACATATAAAAAAAGAAAGTACAACCAAAAAAGCAGTAGTGTCTGTCAATGCCTGTAACCCAGCAGTAGGCAGTGGAGACAGGCAGATGATAGAAGCATGCCAGCCAACCAGTCTAACAAAATCTGGAAAGCTACCTGACAACAAGAGAGACCTTGTGCCAAGGAAATTAGGTAAAGAAAGATAGAGCAGAACAACACATGTCCCATTCCAGTCCTACGCATACACACACTACATGGGGGGAGGATATAAAAGAAGAGAGTGTGAAAGACAGAGACAGATAAGGGAAGAGGTAGAGAGAGAGTGTGAGAGAGAGAGAGAGAGAGAGAGAGAAGTGAGGCTCAGAGAGTTTCTGTCTCAAAGAATACTGAAGAAATAAATTGTTAGACCTTGTATCTTGGGGAAGAATTTGGAAATCCTTGGACTAACCTCATGATTCAACTAATATGAGATATAATGTTAATAACTAGAGTAGTCACTTTTAAAAGAAAACTGTCAAAAGTAAAATGAAGATGAAACTTTTAATATCAAATATATTTATTAATAACTATAAGCACTTACAACAAATATAAACACTTATTACCTAACAACTAGCCCTAAGAATAACTATAAACCCTTATTACCTAACAATTAACTGTAGGGGTTAGATAAATTAGATTTAGAAAATATATAGGAGTTTCTGATACTGTCTCTTAATTCAGGGCATGAAGAGCATTATCAGCATGAAGTCAGCAAAAACAGGAAAGACTTAATAGACTGAAAAACAAGGTTGAAGTCAGGAAAAACAGGAAAGACTCAATAGACTTGAAGAAACAAAGTATCTGGCCTGACATTGTTTTCAGCTGCTAAGTGGGCGGAGCCCAAATTAAGCTGAAACAGAGTTCCTCCTATTTGAGGACAGTGCGTGGAGCCCAGAAAGAAGAAGAGTCCCCTGATGCTAGAGAGCTCCAAGAGTCCTGCTGAAAAAAGGGCTGGCCATTGATGGCCAGCTCTCTCCCTGAAGCAGAAAGAAGCCGGTGAGCAAAGAAAGCCTGAGCAAGACACCAAAAGGCCAAGGACTGGACCCTGTGGCTCAGCTTTTGCCTGGAGGGGTTTGATCTGTCCGATCAGTGGCCTAGGGGAAACTGTGCTTGGCTTTAAGGACTGAGGCAGAGCAGCTGAGTTCCTGATTCAAAAGAAGTAAGTTGGCCTGCAGATGGCTGGGGTCTCCCACAGAGAAGAAAGCATGAAGCCTTATTTAAGGTGAGACTGCAATAACCTACTTACCCTGACGAACCTGCATCTGAGAGATCCAGAAAAAGGAGTGCTAAGTGCGTTAAAGAATCTACGACAAAGACTGTGTTCCTGACGACTGAGGACCTGCCCCAGAGACTGTATCATTCTAAAAGGTTATGAAAGTAGTTGTTATAATTATCAATAGGTTTAGTGGATAGGTTAAAGGGGTTGTAAGAGTTTATAGGATTAATAGTTAAGAAATTGTTGGTGTTTGTTATAAGTGAATTTAGTAATAAATAAATAAGTGATAAATAATAATTTAAAAGTTCGGTTACAATTAACCCTATCAATTACTATAAATGCCTATTGTTTAACAACTAACCCTAACATTTAAGAAGGATACAGTCTCTGGGGCAGTTCCTCAGTCGTCAGAAACACCTCAGAAGTAGATACTTTAGGGCACTTGGTCAACAGTCTTTCTTTCTTTATTTATTTTAATATAATATTTATGTATTAGATCAAGTTACATCTCCATCACAGAGCCCTCTTTCTACCCCTCCCACTTCCACCCTCTCACCCTCTCCTCCCTCTTCCACCCATCCTACTCCTCCGATGTGGAGTGTCCCTACAAATCCACCCCTCTCAGTTCAACAGTCATATGAGGGCTAAGAGCTTCTTCTTGCACTGGGGGCCTACATGGCAGCACCCCTAGGGCAAATGGTCCCATTGATAGGTAACAAAATCTATGTTCCTGATCTTTTTGATGTGTTGGTTGTAGGATAGGTATCCTGTACTATATGGCTAAAATCCAAGTGTAAGTGAGTAGATGCCATGTGTATCTTTCTTAGTCTGGGTTAGCTCACTCAGGATGAACTTTTCTAGTTCCATTCTTTTGTCTACAAATTGCATGATTTCATTGTTTCTGATAGCTGAGTAGTATTCCATTGTGTAGATGTACCTCATTTTTTTTTTTTGTCCATTCGTCAGTTGAGGAACATCTGGGTTGTTTACAGTTTCTAGCTATTACAAATAAGGCTGCTATGAACATAGATGAGGAAAAATCCTTGTGGTTTGGTGAAGAATCGATTGGATGGATACCCAGAAGTGGTATGGGTGGGTCTTGAGGTAGGGCTATCCCAAGTTTTCTAAGATATCGACAGATGGATTTCTATAGTGGTTGTACAAGATTGCACACCCACCAACAATGGAGGAGTGTTTCCCTTTCTCCACAACCTCGCCAGCATGTGCTGTCATTTGAGATTTTGATCTTAGCCATTCTGACAGGTGTGAGATGGAATTTCAGAGTCGTCTTGAGTTGCATTTCTCTGATGATTAAGGATGCTGAGCATTTCTTCAAATATCTCACTACCATTAGAGATTCCTCCTTTGTGAATTCTCATTTAGCTCTGTTTCCCATTTTTTGATTGGATTATTTGGTTTCTTCGTGTTTAATTTCTTGAGTTGTTTATAAATTTTGGATATTAGCCCTCTGTCAGAGTGGGGTTAGTAAAGATCTGTTCTCAATCTGTAGGTTGTCATTTTGTTCTAGTGACAGTGTCTTTTGCCTTACAGAAGCTTTTCAGTTTGTTGAGGTCCCATTTATTGATTGTTGGTCTTAGAGCCTAAGCTACTAGTGTTTTGTTCAGGAAGTTGTCACCTGTGCCAATGAGTTCAAGGATTTTCCCCACTTTCTCTTCTTATAGATTTAGTGTATCGGGCTTTATTTTAAGGGCTTTGATCCACTTGGACTTAAGTTTTGTGCAAGGTGATAAGTATGGGTCTAATTTCATTCTTTCACATGTCGAAATCCAGTTACACCAGCACCATTTGTTGAAGATGCTGTCCTTTTTCTATTGTACAGTTTTGGCTTCTTTGTCAAAAATTAAGTGACTATAGGTGTGTAGGTTCATTTTGGGGTCTTCAATTCGATTCCATTGATCCGCTGGTCTGTTTCTATACCAGCACCATGCTGTTTCAGAAACCCTTCTTTATACAAAAGATAAATGGGCTGAGAAAGGAATTAGGGAAACAACACCCTTCACAATAGCCACAAACAATATAAAATACCTGGGGGTAACTCTAACCAAGCAAGTGAAAGACCTGTATGACAAGAGCTTAAAGTCCTTGAAGAAAGAAATTGAAGAGGACATCAGAAGATGGAAAGATCTCCCATGCTCATGGAGACTGGAAAAAACAACTTTCAATTTCATATGGAATAACAAAAAACCTAGAATAGCTAAATCAATCCTGAATAAAAAAAACAAAAACAAAAACAAAACGAAACATCTGGAGGTATCACCATTCCAGATTTCAAGCTATACTACAGAGTAATAGTAACAAAACAGACTTTCTTTAGGAACACCTCAGACATAGGTCCTTTAAGGTAAATTGGCTATTGCATTGCTATAGCAGCTTCTCTTTAAATGAGGCTTGAGGTTTTCTTCTCACTGGAATGCCTCTGCTGTCCATAAGCCAACTTACTCATTTTGTATTAGCCAGTCAGCTTTCTGTAACAGTTGTCAGGGATGGCTACAGTTCTATTCAGGCCACTGTTTGAACTGTCAAACCTCTCTAGGCAAAAGGTGTACCACAGTGTTTAGTTCTTGACTTTTTGCTGCCTTGCGGAGGCCTTCTCTGCTCACCAGCTTCTTTCTGCCTCAGCGAAAGCTGACAGAATTTTTTCAGCTGTTTGAGATCAGCTTTTCAGTCTGCCTGCATTATCTCCACCAGATGATACAAGCCATCTTGCATCTCATCATCTCTAGTGTCAAAACTCTCAGGTTCCATCCACTTCATCCTTAAATGGGGTCTCTCCTTGTTTTACCCAGCTTCAGCCTAATCTGGCTTCCACCCACTTCATAAGGCTAATAGCAGCTGAAAACAATACCAAAAGCTTCTTTTTAGTCCATATGCTGCCATGCCAAGTGTCCACAGATGGCAGGTTGATCTTTATGCCCCCTTTTAAGAGACTGTATTAGACCCTAGATAATCACTAAATCTAATTTATATTAATCCAATTCCCCTTACAATAAAAGAGATGATCATTTTATTTTCACTTCTGGGATTATCTTGGCACTTGGGCACCTTTAGGAACTTGAGTTTCAGTAAGCCGAGCTCCTACTTCAGTTTTACTTTATTCTGCATGTCATAATTATGACTTGTTGTAAATTATGGATATTAGCCCTCTCTTGGATGTTGGGTTGGTAAAGATCTTTTCCAAATCTGTAGTTTGCCATTGTTTATCACAATTAGAGGGTATATAGTGTGTCTCCTACCTAGCTCAGAAAGTTGACAGGAGAGCATTTTTTTTTCCTGGATACTTTAATAAATGAATTTTGGTAGAATAAGCTGACCAGACCACTAGTTTTATTTGTGCAAGAGAACAATTTAAAAGAATAAAATATCTAGAAAGTAAGAATAGGTTTCTCTCTTAAATACCCAGGCATAAAACAACAATTCTTGGTAGTAAGCATAGCATTTTTAGTATTTTGAAATAAAATTAATATAACACTTTTATGAACTGAGTACATAGCATACTAGAAAATTGTGTCCTGCAATCAAAGTGTTTGTGCTAGAAAAATTGTCACTAGTAATCTAATTTTCAAGAATCAATACGTTTTAAACATAAATAAAAAGTTCAAATCAACTATTATGAAATACCCATTAGAGATTTTAATGACATCACAACAATTGCTGTATATTTGGTAGCAATAGTGACATGGTGATTATTATGAACTTCACGTTTTACTTTTCTCCTGAACACTAGATACCAGATAGTCAAGAAATGACCCAAATAATCTCTGAGAGATAAAGCAGACTTATATAAACAGACATTTTGCATATATTAGCATATATTCTAATATATTTTTGAACATTACGTTAATGGAAAGACATGAGAAAAAATCAGAGACACTATTCATAAGAACATGTTAAAATAAATAGCACAGTGTCATAGACACTGAGCAACAAAAGAATTTAAGAGAGTGAGAATATAAGACATGAAAAAGAGATGGAAAATGAAAGCAAACATTTAGTGATTCCTTCATGTTTATTGGCATTCTCAGTTCTACCTCTTCTTTTCAGTAAGTGATCTGAATGGTAGCTTCCTTTCACTCACCAGCAAAAGGCTTCCTTCAGTAGTGTAATTTTAGCTAATAGAATTTTCTTTAAGAATAGTATTTGAAACACACACTGGTCTCATTCAGTTCACATTCATAAGGGTACAAAAGTATTCTGTGCATGAGTTTCTGGTCAGTCAACTATATCCTTACATAATATGACTTTTAACTTTTATCTAAGAACATTGTTGAACTTTTCAGAAATTACATAGAATTTATGTTGATATTACTGAGGAAAATATGCATGCTTTGTTGTTATACTTATCATTTATCTTTGACATGTTGAGAGGTTAAAAGATCCAAGAAGACACCCCACAGTAGAAACATTTGTACACTCACACAATTTAAAGTATAAGCTTTCAAATTATTAACACAGGCTACTTTTTTGCAATATAAACTCTATGATATTTAACAGAATCCTCCCTTATGAAAAGTCATATAGGCAGCATGTTTATCACTGTTAACAAATATAAGCTGTCCAAATATCAAGTAGTGAATAGATGCAATTTATTGGTTGCTTCTATATGTGGGAACAAGTCAGCCCTACCTGTCATATCAAAAAAGAATTATGTTGCTACTGTGTGCCTGTTGTCATTAATCACTACTCAATCTTTACCTGAAAAGGTTATGTTATTCTTTTTCTAAGACTTAGAATATTTCATTTAGGAAATAGGGTTTTAAGTGTTTGGTGCTTTGCCTGCCTGCATGTCTGTGCTTCACATGTGTGTCAGTGCTAGTGGATGCCAAGAAAAGGCATGGGACCTGGAGTTACAGATGCATACCTAGCTATGATATGCTATGGGGGATTAGGAATTAATTCTGGGTCCTCTGGAGGTGGAGCCAATGCTTTTAACCACTGAGCTATCTCTCCAGCCCCAACAAATGATTCATCTTTGAACAAAAGACCAAAGAATATCTTATTTATTTTGAAAACACATAAATGAAATCAGTTTGAGACTTTGTTTAAATTTCACAAACATGAGTAACCAAAAAACTAAGAGAGTTGCATTATGTGGAAATAGGACACTAGAATGGGTGATGGGAACTAACTGTCTCATGGACATTGAATCAGATATAATGTATTTTAAGCAGCTGAATCCAACTATGAACCCTTTAATGTCAGTAACTTAGTCAAGAAATGGTTCTGTGATCATACTTGTGACCTACAATTTGGTGCTGCTACAACTTTTGGTTCAGTACACTTACATAAACACAAACATCATCATAACAAATGTAAGCAAGTAGAAAGAGCTCAAGCTATGAGGTCAGATACCTATGCAACATTTCCCTCTATGTTGTGCTGGGTTTTGCTGAGAAAATTTGCTGAAACCCTGTAGATTTTTAATTCCCCACTCAAAGTGTAAAAGAAATCAAAACCCTCTGTCTTCTGACTAACATGATTGTTGTGACACTTAAATCAAATAATATACATGAAAACATTGTGAATTATACTGTGTAATTATAATTACCATTCTGAAGCATTGTATTTAAAGTTTCTAATTGAAAAAATCTTTATTAACAAACAGTTTAAATCAACTAATCTATACTCAGAATACATGACTGTCAATGAAGTCTTTGCTTAGGATCCTGAGATCTGGAAGTAGAGTAGCAATAAGAGGAGTCTCAATGCCTCTTATTTTCGTACAAAAGGTAATAACTTCCTCCTTACCTCCTTCCTCATGAGGTGATAGCAATTGTCAAATAAGAAAACATACACAAAATTGTACCTTTAAAGAAATTTATCTTTCAGTGTACTTAGTCATCATATTAAAAGTAATAAAGATGATCGACAGATGATGTAGATGTTGATAATGTTGTAGAATAAAATTTTCCATCTCCTTAAATAACAAAGAAAAGGATAATTGTGTAAAGCAGTGAATACTAGAAAGCAGTCAGTACAGAACAGCACTCTGAATGACAAAGGCGGAAAGAGTTCTGGCAATATGAGCAGCGTTCTTTGGATTCTATCATGCAAGTCCATGTAAATATGTATGAGAAATGTGCTCAAGGCCAGGGAAAGAATCGCAAGGGTGGGAGAGTGATCAAAAAAGTGATAAGAAGAGTTTGAATTAACATAGTCTACATTGGGGAAACCTTCCTTAGACATTACAGCATTATGTAGAATACTCAGAATGAATATTGCATAAGTACTCGGGCAAAATCACCACCAGACTTAGTGTGTTTTTAAAACTGACAAAAATTCATCACAAACTTTAAAAGGACAAAATTATTACAAAGTGACTTGTGTCATAAGCCAAAGTTTAAAAGCTTAAGGAAGAATGCCATAAGAAAACAAAAATATCTATCCTCAAGAATATTATCTAGCTTGCAAACAATATACACCACAATGAGAAAATAGATTAGTTAATGATTTTTGTTTTGGTTTCTTTAATATCTAAAACTGAAGTATTAGTTCCACCTGATTTCAAAGTCTTATAAAAATTTCCAGTTCGCAAGAGAATGTGATCCTGGCAAAAGTAACTGTGTGACATGCTAAACATTACAGAGGTAAATTAAAGTACATATAATTGTTTTAAAAATATTCCAATATAAATCAATCTTTAATGATAGATGATAGAAGAATTGGATAGATATGTAATAAGGCAGAGACATTAAGAAAGAAAATTTTCCTGTTTTATCACTTCCCTTTGGTCTTTATACCACTGTGTTCTACCCCTTCTCCTTTAACATTATCTTCCCTCCCTCATGACTCTCTGACCTGTGTGGGTATTCCAAATGGTATACAATTATCTTGAAATTCAAAAGTAACATCTAGCAGTGAGAAATTATGTGATATCTGATGTTCTGGGTCTAGGTTACCTCACTAAGAAGGACTGTTTCCAGCTATATCTACCCATCTGTGAATTTCATAATTTAATTTTTCTTTATAGATGAATACTATCCCCTTATGTAACTCTACCACATTTTTATTGTCTGTTCACCACTTGATAAACATCAACAGTATTTGTGGTTCCCCGGTATTATGAATAGGGTAGCAATGAAAATAGGTGAGGATATAGAGTCCTTTGCATACCCTGAAAGTGATATAGCTGGAAAAAACTCTACCACACTATCCAGATATACTTACATTTCTGGTGGGAGTTCAAAGTAGGGCAGACATACTGATTTCCATAATGGCGGCCCTAGTTTGCACTCCCACTAGCAGTGAATAAGTATTCTTCCTTCCTCAAAATGATGGTAGCATTTGCTATCATTTTTTTTTAATCTTAGCCATTTTGATGGCAGTAAGAGAAAATATCAAAGTAATTTTAATTTGTATCTCTTTGATAGAAATGGATGTTTAATTATTTTTTTTACATTTTTCTTAGACATTTGTATTTCATCTTTTGAGAGCTATAATGGCACAAAAGCATATTAGAAGAGGGAACATGAGTTTGGATAACTAATATTACAGACATCTTTGAAAAAATCCATATAGAAACCCATCACTATAGTAACTTCCTAAATTATGCACAAGAAAATATATAAAAAGAAGTTAAATGGAATTATTCTATGTTGTGGCAATAATGTTCTTAATAGACACCATAGTATGATACATTAAAAGCCTTGTGTCAGGAATGGGTTGTCTCTTTTGGAGTTAATGGCTAGTGAGGTCCCATAGAACCCCAACATTACAGACCGATTTCAAGTGCTCGTGGTTACCCTCAATAATTTACCAGTAACATCTTGTTGTTGAGGACACCATGCCCTTGAGTCATAGCAAATGGAGAAATCAAGATGATACTCAAGTGGAAACTTCATCCTTTGTGGATAGCTTTCATGGTGCTAAGAGTTGGTATGTATCCTAATGGAGTGGAAAAGTAATTATCAATCCTACCTAACTGTGAACTCTCCAAGCTACAACAGGAACTAGCCTAGCAAACATTCCTACTGGTGTAATATTGGCACAAATGTCATAAAAGTAACCGACGATGATAATACTGTTGTTGTTATTATTATTATTATATTTTGTAGGTATCCCAATTTGACACCATTTTGATGACCAGGAATATTTGATCCTGGGCCTTACTACTATTTCTTTGTTAAATAGACCTAGTACTCTTCTGACTCCAGGTGACTTAACGTGATCACTTAGATTAGTATATCTGACAAGCCTCATCAGAGAAGCTTACTTTTGCAGAAGGTGGTGATTAACGTAAAGGCCAACAATTGGATAATGTTCATAAAGTGAGAGTATTCTGAATTCTCAGGCCTATTTGAGACATCTATGTCATACCACTTTCTCCCAAGGCTCATGATCATTACAGAAATGTGAACTGAAAAAATGTATGTGCTGGATGTGTTAGGTGACAAAAAAAAGTTTTTCTAAACACAACGGGACAGTTGAACATACAAATTCATAGAAGCTGAGACAGCTTTCCCAAGATCTGTGCAAGCTTGAACTAGACAAAATGCCAGAATGAAGAGAGGAGGTAGGCATGAATGTTATGCCCAGCTAAAGAGCTATTGGCAATTACAATCTGCTGCGAGACAGAGTTACAATTCCTTAAGGATGCAGTCCCTGGTGGATTAACTACTTCCCAGTAAATGACACACATTCAAAAGAATATGGGCAATACAGATTGGACCTGATATGTATGTATGTATGTATGTATGTATGTATGTATGTATGTATGTATGTATAAAACAAAGTTAGGTGGGTTAAGAAGGAAAAATGGATTTGGGAATTGTGGGAAGGGAGTTGAACCTGGTCAAAATACATTGTATAAGTTTCTCAAAGAACTAATAAAAATTATAAAAAATGAAAAAAAAGATGGAAAGAAGGTCAAAATAAAGAAAGGGGAGAAGACAAATTAATGCTCATGTCACACATGAAATCTACGGGAAATTGATCATAGACTTAAATGAAAGAGCCATCCCATGAAAATGTTAGAAGAAAAAATACAATATCTTTTTAATTTAAATCAAGAAAATATTTCCAGTTTATGGTGATAAAGCACAACTTACAATTACTGATAATCATGAGGAATCAGAAAATAAACACTACACACTCTTTCTTCCTTCTTTCCTTTCATTTTTTTTAAATACTTTATTTTTTTTTCTTCAAGTTACATCTCAGTCACAAACCCTTCCCTATTCCCCCTTCCTATCCCGCCCTTCCACCCTCTTCCCCCCAGAAGTTTCCCCTTTCAGTCCAACAGATGGTTCCTTCTCTTATAACAGTAAATACTATACAAAACAACAGATATAAATATGCCACATTTATGAGAGTTAAATGGCCCAGTATACCTTCCCAATGTCCAGTTTGTACCTATACAATGTATTGTAATTATGGTTTCCCTCCCAACTTCTCTTAGAATATCTTCAACTCACTTACTTACCTATCAACTCTTTAGAAAACAAGCAAGCAAAACAGATTTTTGAAATGTGAAGAAAAGTACAAGGAACACACAGAAACCTAAATGTGCATGTGTGCATAAACATACACACACACACACACACACATACACAGTCATTTCAACACGAAACCAGAAACCATAATATAAGAAACAAACAAAAGACTGTAATGTAAAAATGCCCAAACAAATCAATATGAGACAACAACAAACAACCCTTTCTTTTTTTTTAATGTTTATTTATTACTTCAAGTTACATCTCCACCCCTCCCAGCCCCAACCTCCTACCCTCTCACCCACCCTTCCCCCAGTATGCATAAGTCTTTTTTTTTCAGTCCAACAAATGGTTCTTTCTCTTATAATAATAAATACAGTACAAAACAACTGAAATAAATGGGCCACAATTATGAGAGTTATATGGCTTAGCATACATTCCCAATGTCCAGTCCATATGTATTTGGCTCCTGACTTTAACATTCATTCTACTATCTAACCATCTCCATGAGTTTAAAGTTCTCTATCTAACTCAGCTCTCATACTAACTTGCATCACAATTTTAAAAACATCTTCTTAGATCCAGAATGCCCTCTTGATTCCTAAACAACTCAAACTTTAACTATGAGACTCTAGCTATCTATTCTTCAACCACCTCAGAGACCTGAGAGGGATAAATATAAGTCGACAGCCTAGCTCTGCCAAGACAGGATAGGTAAGTCCTTCATAATTCCTGCTTTACAATCAATGTCTGTCAGAGAAATGGGGCCAAACAGCTGAAGATCGATGCTGTAATGTATGGAGAGAAAATGGGAACTGTCGAGGCAGCCACAGGTATGTCATTTCTTAGTTTTGGAAGCTGCGGGCCCTGAACTTCCTAACAAACAACCCTTTCAAAAACCCCATTGAGTTTGTTTTGTTAGCCATCTACTGCTGGGCTTATACTAAAATATGGTTTTTATACCTGGTGTGATGCCATTACAGAAATCAAACCTTTCCTTTGCAAGGAGGTATCCATTGCTAATAGTTTCTTAGCTATGAATGGGAGCTCATTTCCACTTCCCCCTCTCAGCCCTGGGACCCCATCGAGCTTGAACCTGTACAGGCTTTGTGCATACTGCCATTGTCTGGGAACTCACATGTGTGTCAGTTCTTTGTGTCTGGAAGACACTGTTTCATTGGTGTTACCCATTCCCTCTGGCTCTTACAATCTTTCTACCACCTCTATATAGCTGCTCCCTGAGCCCCAAGGGAAGGGGTTTGATGGAGAACTCTCAATTAGGACTATATTCCAACATCTTTCACTTTCTGAACATTGTCCACTTGTGAGTCTTTATATTAGTTCCCATCTCCTGCAAGAGGAAAGTTTTCTGATGATGGGTGAGTGAGATATTGATTTATGATTACAGAAAAATGTCTTTAGGAATCATTTTATTGATTTCTTCCTTTAGCAAAACAGTAATATTTGTTTTTTCCTTAGGTCAATGCCCAAGTCTCAGGTTCTTGGTCACCCAAGGAGTGTCAGACATAGATTCTATCTTATAAAGTGAACCTTAAATCCAATCAGATGGTATTTGGTTACACTCACAAAGTTTCTGCCATTATTACACCAGTGTATCATGTAGACAGGTCACCATTATAGAGCACAGGTTTTGTAGCTGGGTTGCTTTTTCATTTCTCTTCTAGTAGTATTCCCAGTACCCTCTAGTTTCATGAACACTAATTAGTAGGAGTGAAGGCTCTTGCGAGGCAGAGGTGCCACTTTAACCTCTCAATTTTCAATGAGTTGTGTAGCAACCTTACTGTCAGTTTATGAAGCACATTAAATAGCCTTGGGACTAGTCTGCATTCTTTAGGGGATTTCCAAGGTGCTCCCTTGTCAAACAAATCCATTAGGTGAAATCCTTTGCTTTTACTTTGTGGTGAAAATGTCTAATTGGCCACCATCTCCCCTGTTCCTTGGTAATCCTGTTCATATTTCTTTCATATATGTATTTAATTTAAGAATCTTCTACAGTACTAGGTTTCTATGTGCCCCTTAAACTTCCCTTAGTGTTTGGGTTCCTTCCACTGTCCCCTTCCTTAATCTCTCTTTCTTTTCACTTCTTTAATCTTCCTGTTCCAGTCTTCCCCTCGACCATCCCTCTATAATATTCCCTCCCTTGGGTGACCTTCTTTTTCCCCTAGTCCCTCACTCAATGCCTAACCTCTGTTGTTATATGGATTGTGACATGACTATGAAGACTTAAAAGCTAACACCCATGCATCTGAGAATGTATGCCATATTTCTATTTTGGTGTCTGGGCTACCACACTCAGGCACTTGGGAAGTTTGTTGTTATTTCATTTATTTGGGTTTTGTTTTGTTTAGCTCCAGCAGACTATTACAATGGCTAAAATTAAGGTAACTTGGTGAGTCTACTAATTATTAAAGTATATACTGCTTACACTTATATATTGATAATGGCAGTGAGTGAGAATTTACAACCACTTTAGAAAAATCTTGACTACTAAAATGTAGAATATGTAGCCAACTATAAATGCAACCATGTCATTTAAACTTAGTCAAAGACATGATCTCATATAACCACACATTTGCACAAATTTGGACAGGAAATTTATTTAAGAGTGGAAAGTAACTTTTATAGTCATTAATTAACAAATGAATCAAAACTAAGTGACAGTATATACTTCTATGAAATAATAAATGTGATTAAATAGGCATATCCAAAAAGTTATATTAAATAGAAATGCTTTAAAATGCTATTTACAAAAATTTTAGAACATGCAAACTGATGTATAGTGGAAGGAAAAAAAGTGATTTTCAGAAAAAAAGTGATTTTACTATCAGGTAAAAGTTGGAAGATCAGATGATATTGAGATACACGAATATTTCAGATGTAATGTGTATTTCCATTATCTCTGTAGTGTGGATACTATTATGAGTCAGACTCATCAAATTTTATACCAATGTGGGTATCTTTTATTGCACCAATATTCCTCAATAATACTAAAAAATCAAGAGGAACATATCAGTGCCAAGCAACAAAGACTGTAGATGCTTTTATTTACATAATGCTTTTACATAGTTGCAAAGCAATCATTCACATCTTTAAAAAATATAATCAATGTGCCTAGACTGCTACCAAAATGTGACACTAAATTGGACCTAAGACTTACAACTTTGAAATGGTGCTGAAGAATCTTACTGTTCACATGAACTCAGTGATCAGTCTTGCTTGATAATTACTTTGATTTGAGACAACGAAAATGCACAAATCAGTGATATCCCCGTGCAAGCCCTCTGTGACCTATTGTGATCTGAGCCACATCTGAAGCAAAATGTCGTTATTCACAGTGATATCATAACCACCATATTTTATTGCCACCTCTGTTCTTATTTTCTGTTCCCTAGAATAACTTTGTGGCTTCAATTAAAGACAGTGAAAACTTTTGTTTTTCCCTGAGGTTGTCATACCAACAACAATTATTTAGATCTAATTGGTCTGTTGGAGGTCAGAATCAGCAGACTAAAAATGTATCTTAAAGATTTCAGATTTCAGTTCAGTGGTTAAATTACAGCAATCTCTTCATAGCAATATTCTGAAAATGTCTATTTGGATTTCTTCACTCTTCCTCAGCCCTCTTTTTTGTCCCCAGAGGAAGTTTCAGCCCATTAATAAGGATGAACCTCAGGGTGCTTGTGGCTTTAAATGATAGTGCTGTGCCTCTTCTTGAATTTACCCCACTGCCGTGCTGTGGGTGCTGGGGTAAAGCAGTGCTTCCGCATGCCTTTCAATTTTCAGCTTCTTGATTGTGCATGAAAAAAAATGAAAACACTGCATAAGTTGAAGCCACTCCACATCTGATCATTATAGCCCCAAACTTGCATCATGCTCCCAATTCCCTCCTTTATAAATCAAATGTTTCTTTGTTTTCAACTCTACATCTGTTTCCTTATGCTCCTGCATATTACACATGCCATGGTTAAGGGTTTTGGTCTGTATGTTTAGCAAGGGTAATAAAGTAGAAGTGCTGCAAAATGACCTGGTAATATTGAAGTCTCATTTCCAGCGATTTGCTGATTTAGATTTGAAACCTTTAGGTCTAAATGTTGATATGCTTTTCAAAAATTATAATATAATTTAACACATGTAGCATTTTATGGACATAATTGTGTGTTTGCTTGAGCCCTCCATATTTATCTACTATCTTTTTATTGGCATACACTTGCTTTATATTTATTTATGTGTATCCATGCATGCATATGTTGCGTGTGGTGTGTGTGTGTGTGTGTGTGTGTGTGTGTGTGTGTGTGCGAATTCACAAGAGGATGTTCATGTTTCACAGCATGTGTGTGAAGGTAAGAGGACAACTTGTAGAAGTTAGTCATCTTCCTACCATGTGGGTCCTGGGCCTTGAACATATGCTTGAAAGGGAGGCTTAATAACAAATGCCCTTATATACTGAGCCATCCGCATGGTTGAGTTTACTTGTTTCCTTTAGTTTTACTTCACCAACAAATGGGACTGGGCAAGGACAGAGGTAGGTGGGACTAAGGTGCTCAGGCGTCAGAAGCAGACAGGTTGATGGGTAGAAGAAGCCTCGGGTAGAAGTAGAAGAAGCCTTCAGGAGAAGAAACAAAGCACAGGAAGACACATGCCATGGGTTAGAAAAAAGAACCTCATTCCACATGGCCAGGAACATTGGCATAGCATGGAGAATAGCAGTCCAAGGGGACGTATGTGTATATGGGTACCTATTTGGGTAATAGAATTAAGAACTTGCTTAGATGGGCCAAGATTGCTCAATTCAGGCCAAAGCTTGTTAAAATCCATGATGTCTCTGTGTGCTCATTTATAATGGCTGGTTAAGGATTAACCACTGCCAACCAATTAAATATAACTTAAATACTAGTAAATAATTATTTCTACATTTTCCCATATACTTTATTTTTTTAAATTCTTCATATATTATTATTGATCTTGTTTTCCCCTCAACTCCACCTTAATTCTCCCCATTTCTCTACGCTCTTAACAATGTATTTTTTCTCAAAAAATAAAAATGAAAGATACATAGTTTTACTTAAATGAGTTAAAATAGTAAAGAGACTTGCTATAATACAGTTTGTCAGGGTTAACATCTATGCACATAGTTCATTAATTTTGAATTCCAGCCCTGAGTTTGATGTATCTTAAGTATGTGACAAGTTAACTTGGGACAAGTTAGCTAACAAGTTAATTTTAAACGTTTAGATTCTTCTCCTGTTGATCAGCAATGGTAATTTCCCATTCTTAGTATGAGTGTGAATGTTGGATAGGGTTAAGTGCCTTAAGTACTAACACCAGGGGGATCCAAGATGGCGGCGGCCGGCGCGGACGTATTTTGATGTGTCGGGGTCAACAGTCACAAGGCAGCAAGTGTTGCAGGACGCTGTACAAAAGGCACGAACCCTTCTAAATCTCACCCAGCTACACAGGGACCATGGAACATGCCTGGGCAGGATGCCCCTTCCAACTCTCGGACATGCTAGGAAGCCTCTGGACCTGGGAATCAGGATAACCCATCCCCCCCAAAAGGAGAAATACCCGGTAAGTTCCAACCTAATACCCAGCCAGCAGATTCAGAAACCACGCAGAGATAATCCCCACCCTGCTGGACACTCCCAGGTCTCACACAGACGATCCAATTATCTGGGAAAGGTTGCAACCCTTGGAAGTGAAGTAGCTCCACTGCAAAGTGCCTTCAGATCCCAGTCTGTGAAGTCACAGGCCAGCTTCCAAGCCTCGGGAGCAGCAAGGCTATTGGAGCTGAACTGCAGATTTACCCCCTACAGGAACCAACCCCGGGCAAACTGTGAGATATTTGAAACTGTCCTATATTGATCTTTTGTACTAGTAAGGGCCCTTCCATGGGGAATCAGAGCTTACTTGTGCACAGCTCTGCCACCTGAATTAATTAGGTCCCCACCTGGGAGGCGGGACTGAATGACTCTCCTTATAGGGGTGGAGTAAGGCAACTCCTACACCACAGTGCCCCCTTTGGACACAAGTCCAGAAGACAAAAAAAAAAAAAAAAAAAATTCCTCATGGCCAGAGGCCAGAGACAAAAAAAAAAAAAAAA
>CAJQZJ010027982.1:8395182-8429281 GCA_907164525.1 Lophiomys imhausi | reverse complement strand
AAAAAAAAAAAAAATTCCTCATGGCCAGAGGCCAGAGACAAAAAAAACAGAGCGAAATGTCTCCAACAAAAGAAAGCAACGCTATTCCGTCAAGCATGAACCACCTCACCACAACTGAAACACATGAAAAAGATGACAATTCTACATTATGGAAAGTGATAAAGTCCCTTCAAGAAGAACTTAAAACTATGAAGGAATTCAAAGAAGCCACAATTCTACAAGTCAAAACAACGAATAACATCATTAAAGAGCTCCAAGCCAAGGTGACCCAGCTTCAACAGGAAAAGGATAAAGAAATGAAAGATCTCCAGACAAAAACAAGCAAACTGGAGAAGGAAATGTACAAAACGAACACTACCATTCAAGACATGAAAATAGAAATGGAAACAATAAAGAAAACACAGTCAGAGTTAAAAGAGGAAATAGAGAATCAAGAGAAGAGAACAGGAACTACGGATGTGAGTATGAAAAATAGGATGCAAGAGATGGAAGACAGGATCTCAGGCATGGAAGATTCGATGGAAGAAATCAGTACAACATACAAAGAAAATGAGAAGGCTAAAAAAATCTCTCACCCACAACATCCAAGAAATCAAGGACTCAATGAAAAGATGGAACCTAAGAATTATAGGCATAGAGAAAAGAGAACACTCCCGACTCCATGGTCCAGGAAATATCTTCAACAAAATCATAGAAGAAAACTTCCCAAACCTAAAGAAAGAGATGCCAGAAAAAATCCAAGAGGCTTACAGAACACCAAACAGATTAGATCAGAAAAGAAACTCCTCTCGCCACATAATAATAGAAACTCCAAATGTAGAGAACAAAGAAAGGATATTAAAAGCTTTAAGAGAAAAAGGCCAAGTCACATACAATGGCAGACCCATCAGAATCACACCTGACTTCTCTTCAGAAACTTTAAAAGCTAGAAGGGCCTGGACGGATGTCCTACAAGCCCTGAGAGAACAGAGGTGCCCAGCCAGACTACTACACCCAGCAAAACTCTCTATCAACATAGAAGGAGAAAACAAGATATTCCATGACAAAATCAAATTCAAACAATATCTCCTCACAAACCCAGCCCTACAGAAGATCCTAGAAGGAAAATTCCAACACAGAGAAGATAACTACACCCAAGAAAACAGAGGAAATAGAAACCTCCACAGCAACTAAACAAAAGAGAAACACAAGACAGCCAGCTATACCAAAATAATGGGAAATAACAACCCCTGGTCACTAATATCCATCAACATCAATGGACTTAACCCGCCAATAAAAAGACACAGACTTACAGACTGGATCCATAAACAAGACCCATCTTTTTGCTGTATACAAGAAACACATCTCACTATTGAAGATAAACACTACCTCAGAGTAAAGGGCTGGGAAAAGGTCTTCCAAGGAAATGGACCCAGGAAATAAGCTGGAGTAGCCACCCTAATATCAAACAAAATAGACTTCCAATTGAAGTTAATAAAAAAAGACAGAGAAGGGCATTACATACTCATTAAAGGAAATATCCACCAAGAGGTCATCTCAATATTGAATATCTAAGCCCCAAATACAAAGGCACCTACATTTATAAAGGAAACACTTCTAAAACTTAAATCGCACATCGATCCAAACACTTTAATAGTGGGAGACTTCAACACCCCACTCACAACAATGGACAGATCATCAAGACAGAAGCCAAACAGAGAAATAATGAGTCTAACAGAGATCATGAACCAAATGGACCTAACAGATATCTACAGAACGTTTCACCCAAACACAAAAGAATACACCTTCTTCTCAGCACCTCACGGAACCTTCTCCAAAATCGACCATATAGTTGGACACAAAGATAGCCTCAACAGATACAAGAAAATTGAAATAACCCCTTCTATCTTATCAGACCACCATGGAATAAAGCTGGACTTCAATAGCAAAAGAATCAACAGAAAGTCTACACTCACATGGAAATTGAACAACTCTTTACTAGAGGACCACTGGGTCAGGGAAGAAATAAAGAAGGAAATCAAAGACTTCTTAAAATCCAACGAAAATGAAGACACAACATACCCAAACCTATGGCACACAATGAAAGTTGTGCTACGAGGAAAGTTCATAGCATTAAGTGCCTTCAAAAAGAAAATTGTGAGAGTTCATATTAGCGAATTAACAGCTAAACTGGGTGAATTGGAAAAAAAAAGAAGCAAACATTCCCAAGAGGAGCAGAAGGCAGGAGATCATCAAACTTAGGGCTGAAATCAACAACTTACAAACAAAAAGAACTATACAACGAATCAATGAAACCAAGAGTTGGTTCTTCAAGAAAATCAACAAAATAGACAGACCCTTAGCCAAATTAACTAAAAGACAGAGGGAGAAAACCCAAATCAACAAAATCAGAAATGAAAAGGGTGAAATAACAACAGACATTGAGGAAATCCAGAGAATATTTGGATCCTACTTTAAAAATCTATATTCCACCAAATTTGAAAACTTAAGTGAAATGGACAATTTTCTTGATAGATTCCACCTACCGAAGCTAAATCAATATCAGATAAACAGATTAAACAGCCCTATAACCCCTAAGGAAATAGAAACAGTCATTAAAAACCTCCCAACCAAAAAAAGCCCAGGGCCAGATGGCTTTAGCACGGAATTCTACCGGACCTTCAAAGAGGAGCTAACACCAATACTTTTCAAACTCTTTCACAAAATAGAATCTGAAAGAACATTGCCAAACTCATTCTACGAGGCCACAATCACCCTGATTCTTAACCACACAAAGACCCAACAAAGAAAGAGAACTTCAGACCAATCTCCCTCATGAACATAGATGCAAAAATACTTAATAAAATACTAGCAAACCGAATTCAAGAACACATCAAAAGTATCATACACCATGATCAAGTAGGTTTCATCCCAGGGATGCAGGGATGGTTCAACATACGGAAATCTATCAACGTCATTCACCATATAAATAAGATGAAAGAAAAAAACCACATGATAATCTCGCTAGATGCAGAAAAAGCATTTGAAAAAATTCAACACCCCTTCATGCTAAAAGTTCTGGAGAGAACAGGCATACAAGGGCCATACCTAGAAATAATAAAGGAAATATACAGCAGGCCAGTGGCCAACATCAAAATAAATGGTGAGAAACTTGAAGCATTTCCTCTAAACTCAGGGACAAGACAAGGATGTCCACTTTCACCATATCTCTTCAATATAGTACTTGAAGTTCTTGCTAGAGCAATAAGACAACTAAAGGACATCAAGGGGATAAACATCGGAAACGAAGAAGTCAAATTATCCCTATTTGCAGATGATATGATAGTATACATAAGCGACCCCAAAATTCCACCAGAGAACTCTTACAGCTGATAAACACCTTCAGCAAAGTGGCTGGATACAAAATTAATTCAAAAAAATCAGAAGCCCTTCTTTATACAACAAACAAATGGGCTGAGAAAGAAATAAGGGAAACAACCCCTTTACCATAGCCACAAACAACATAAAATACCTGGGGGTAACTAACCAAGCAAGTAAAGGACCTGTACAACAAGAACTTCAAGGCCTTGAAGAAAGAAATGTAAGAGGCCTTTAGAAGATGGAAAGATCTCCCATGCTCGTAGATAGGTAGGACCAACACAATAAAAATGGCCATCCTACCAAAAGCAATATATAGATTCAATGCAATTCCTATCAAAATACCAACACAATTTTTTATAGACTTGGAAAGAGCTAGTCTCAGTTTCATATGGAACAACAAAAAGCCCAGAATAGCTAAATCAATCCTGTACAATAAAAAAACATCTGGAGGTATTATCATCCCAGATTTCAAGCTGTAGTACAGAGCAATAGTTGTAAAAACAGCATGGTATTGGTATAGAAACAGACCAGTAGATCAATGGAATCGAATTGAAGATCCAGAAATAGACCCACACACTTATGGCCACCTAATTTTTGACAAAGAAGCCAAAATGGTACAATGGAAGAAGGACAGCTTCTTCAACAAAGGATGCTTGTCCAACTGGATGTCCATTTGTAAAAGAATGAAGCTATACCCATACTTATCACCTTGTACAAAACTTAATTCCAAGTGGATCAAAGACCTTAACATAAGGCTGGTCACACTAAATCTACTAGAAGAAAAAGTGGGAGAAACCCTCGAACTAATTGTCACAGGCGACAACTTCCTGAACAGTACACCAACAGCTCAGGACTTGAGATCAACAATCAATAAATGGGACCTCATGAAACTGAAAAGCTTCTGTATGGCAAAGGACACTGTCATTCGAACAAAACGGCAGCCTACAGACTGGGAGAAAATCTTCACCAACCCCACATCTGACAGAGGGCTAATATCCAAAATCTACAAAGAACTCAAGAAATTAAATGCCAAGAAACCAAATAATCCAATCAAAAAATGGGGGACAGAGCTAAATAGCGAATTCACAAAGGAGGAATCCCTAATGGCTGAGAGACACTTGAAGAAATACTCAACATCCTTAATTATCAGAGAAATGCAACTCAAGACGACTCTGAGATTCCATCTCACACCTGTCAGAATGGCTAGGATCAAAAACTCAAATGACAGCACATGCTGGCGAGGGTGTGGAGAAAGGGGTACCCTACTCCATTGCTGGTGGGAGTGCAGGCTTGTGCAACTACTATGGAGGTCAGTCTGGCGATATCTTAGAAAACTTGGAATAGCTCTGCCTCAGGACCCAGCCATACCACTTCTGGGTATACACCCAAATGCCTCTTCAAGGAATCATAAGGAAGTTTCCTCATCTATGTTTATAGCAGCCTTATTTGTAATAGCTAGAAACTGGAAACAACCCAGATGTCCCTCAACCAAAGAATGGGTTAAAAAACTGTGGTACATCTACACAATGGAATATTATTCAGCTATCAGGAACAATGAAATTATGCAATTTGCAGCCAAATGGATGGAACTAGAAAAGCTCATCCTGAGTGAACTAATCCAGACTCAGAAGGACGCATATGGCATCTATTCACTTATAGTAGGATTTTAGCTATATAGTAGAAGGTATCAATACTACAACTAACACACCAAAGGGAACTTGGACATAGACTTCTTATTTTTATTTTTTATTTATTTTTTATATATTAGTTATATTTTTTCTATTTTTTAGTCTTTTTTATCTATTGTATGCTTATTGATTTGTTTGTTTAGTAGTTCTCTCTCTCAGGCAACGAGATACTTTTCACTGATGGTATTGCTTCATAGATCCCCAATGAATGAAGAGGCTCTTGGCTCTCATACGACCTCTCAACTGAGATGAGGGACTGTTATATAAGGACACCCCACCCCAGAGAAATGGGATGGAAGGGTTAGGAGGTAAAGAAAAAAAAATGAAATGTGATGTTTCGGCCTTTTACTACTAACTGTCATGAACTATTTAGGATAATTAAGAAATGCAAACTAATGGTTATGCAAGCCAGTCATTCTGTTAGGTACTATGACAGCCTATTATAGTTACTTGCTAAGCTAATCAGAAATAAACCTGCTAAGAGACAAGCAACATCTCCTTACCCTAATATAAGAGATAGATAGGGCCTCTTCAAAAACCTCAAGAGATCTGCAGAATATGGCATTCAAAGATGTTTTCGTAACTTTAGATTTTTTTATATCAGGACATATCAACTCCTGACAGCACCCTCTATTCTCCTCCAAGTAGAAGATGAACATCGAAGAATCTCCAGTGGGAGATGATTGAATTAGTTGCAAGCCTATCTCTTGGTAGGAGAAGCCCCTTGCTCCAACTGTAGACAGAATGCTGTCCAAAAAGGACAAAACCTGGAAGCAGGTAAGTCAACAGCCTAGCTCTGCCAAGACAGGGTAGGTAAGTCCTTCATAACCTCTGCTCTACAATCAATGTCTGTCAGAGAATCGGGGCCAAACGACTGAAGAGCGATGCTGTAATGTATGGAGAGAAAATGGGCACTGTCCAGGCAGCCAATGGTATGTCATTTCTTAGTTTCGGAAGCTGCAGACCCTGTACTTCCTATAAAATCAGATATATTTATCCCTCTCAGGTCTCTGAGGTGATTGAAGAACAGATAGCTAAAGTCTCATAATTAAATTTTGAGTTGTTTAGGAGTCAAGAGAGTGTTATACATCTAAGAAGATACTTTTAAAATTTTGTTGCAAGTTAGTATGAATGTTGAGTCAGATATAGAACTTTAAACTCATGGAGATGTTTAGATAGTAGAATGTTAAAGTCAGGTACCAAATACATATGGACTGGTCATTGGGAATGTACGTTAAGCCATATAACCCTCATAACTGTGGCCTAATTACCTCTGTTGTACTGTATTGTATTTGTTATTATAAGAGAAAGAGCCATTTGTTGGACTGAAAGGGGAAACTGTAGGGGGAAATAAGATATACCTTAAACTTAAAAGAAAAAAAAAAGGGAAGAGGATGGGGGGTTGAGGGTGGGAGGGTAGGACTGGAGGGGGAATAGGGAGGGGACTGCAATTCAGATGTAACTTGAAGAAATAAAAAATAAAGGAAAAAAAAGAGATGTAACTTGAAGAAGTAAAAAATAAAGGAAAAACAAAACAACAAAAAAAGTACTAACACCAACAGAACAGTTATTAGATAAATTGTAGCAAGAAAATTAAAAGACAATTCAATGATTTACATGGTTTGCATCGACTGAATAATACAATCATAAGTGTAACTGGACAAAAATAAAATTTGTAAAGTGAGTTTGAAACTAAATGTATATAAGTGATTGTGGCATATCATTATAAATATCCAAACAAAATTTAAAATATGATGAAAGACATATTTAGTTTTAGAACACTTTAACTATTAAATCAGTGACTATTTAAATAAACTATTATGAGTTGTTTAGCTATCATTAGATTCTAACTATTGCAAATGTTGATAAAATGTCAAAATTAACTATAAAGTATACATCTGCATTTTATAAATACAGTTTATTTTCTCATAAATGAAAGTATTTATCAGAAAAAGCTTCCAAGTGTCCCTGAAGGCATGGGTTACCTAGTACATGTAGTCTAAATCTCTATTTCATGTACATTCATGTGCTGAACTTGCTTCAAACTCATAAAAGCACTTAGCTAGATTAAGCACTGGATAATGGGAGAAAATATAGTCAACCCACAAATTAAATGAAGATGAGATTTCTGTCCATGTGGCTCAGGAGTAAGCAATATCTTTACTGGGTATCTTATTCCAGAATATGAGAGTCTGTTGTTGTATTTACTGACATGCATGTTTGTGGCAAACTAATAATGTGAATTGATTAACCTTAAAATCATATAAGTTGTGAAATGTTGAGCTGGTGGTTGGAGCTCACACTCTGGAAGACAGGAGCAAGTCAAAACACTGGCACTCACACTCTGCTCTGGTTAGGAAAATGCCAAGGGATCTTTTCACAAGGGTAATCACAGATTGAGGCACAGTTACCTTAGCTGGCTCCTGATGTGCAGTATCACACCACATTTAAATTTCCATCTGTGCTGTCTGCAGCTATTGTTCTTACTGTGAACTTTTTTTTTTTAATTTTCACCGATGTAATAAGAATGGAAAGGCCACCTCTTTTAGTACAATGCTCAAGTTGATTTAACAAAGTTACAAATGAATGAGGTGTAACAGCCCTTCTATCAACCATGCAGTGAATTTCACTTTTAAAACAAGTACATGTAAATGAAAACAATATCATAAAGGCTACAGTGTCATCTATCTGGGATCAGTTACTTTTCTTGGAATGTATTCAGTACTCCGTCCCTATGCTGTGCTTCTATGAGAAACCCTATTCTTTCTCTGTTGCTTGTGAGAAATGGTGAACAATGTCTTTCCTGTGAGTTCGAAGGAGCTGATGGCTTAGGCATACATTCAACACAACCACATATGTATACAAATGAAGCCAGAGGTGTATGAAATGGAGAAGGAGAAAGAGAAAAAAGAAGAAAACTAGGAAGAAGAGGAGAAGGGGGAGAAAATGAAGAAATAAACAAAGATAGACCTTAATACATGTTAAACATAATGCTACTTAAATGACATTCTATTAAATATTTTAATTCCTATATCATATATATGATATCATATATATATGATATTGGTACTAATATCATAATATATCAATAATATATATTTAATATATTATATATATAATGTATAATATTGTATCCCAAGGCAGAATTCATAGGATGTTGCTGCTTTTAGAGGTTTGTATGATCTGCAAAGACCTATACTATAGTAAATTCTCAGTAATCCTGTTGCCAAGCAACTAACTGTTTATTCTTTTGGGTCAGAATTGGGGTAATGAGCTGGAGTTGCACGTCAGAGAACAGAGTCAATGGCTCACATGAACTTTGAGATTTTTGGCTTTATATTTTTTGTTTTTGTTTTTTTCTGAATTTAGTGACCTCCCAATTATCTGAGTATTTATTATGTTACTTTAAAGTTGTTTCTTTTAGGTCATTAAATTAACAATTACTTTTGGGGGGTCTTTATAAACATAGTCTAAATAATATGACAAAACTCCTGATCCTCAAGCCAAATATCTTGAGCTTTTTAAATAAAAGAAACATGGCAATAATGTGAGACTACTTTCCCTCAATTATTTTTCTAAATGCCAGAAGTAACTGACTAGATATTCTATATATTTTCAGAGACAACTCTTGTGACATAACATAGTTCTTCAAATAAAATGTTTATAAGGATGGATAAGTTATTTCTGTAGGAATAGCAGGGGTGAGTTCATGTCATTCCATTCTGATGAACTTGAAACCAGTTTCTAATCAACAAGATTGCCCTGTACAATAAACTCCTGATTATGACTGCTGGCATTCACAGTAACAGGACAAGAAGACGTGTGGCACAATTTTCTCATTTCAGCTATTCATTATCCTACTGCATTGAAGGAATCTTTATGTCTTTATGATCCTTCTCAAAATTAGCCTGATCAATTGTGCTAAATGTGCCCAGTACCACCAATACCATAGATGAATTCACAAACAACTTTTGTGGATTGTAAGTAAATGCCAGTTTGGCCTCAGTTCCTCATTTCTGTCAGAGTTCTCAAATTATGACATCTGTTTCAGGGAGTATTCACACTTTTAATATAATGCTCTCTACTCAGAGCCCACTTATTTTATGCACACTACTAAATATGAGAGATATATACAAAAGCTGATATCCTCAGGCCCTGTTATCTCTATCTGTTTACTCTCTTTGAACTCTGCAGATTCAATTTTTTTTTTTCTGCCAGTGCTAACTAGAAACCATATGATGTGTTGTGTTTAGTTGGAACAAAAATCTTTATAAAACAGTAATAGGAGAGAAAACATCAACAAAATTGTCTACTTTTTCAGTCTTCATAGTCTTTAGCTATGACATTTGGACTTGAAATTTAGAGAGAATCTATTAAGCTACAGTGAGAATTGTTTATCAACTCCAAAAGGCTTTCATTTGAAGAAATCCAAGTTCCCATTTTCATAACAAGTTTCAAATTCAGCATAAATGTCAAGGCTTACAGAACACTGAAACACAGCATGGATATTTATTTGAAAAAAATCACTTGATAAATTTCAGAATGTGCTGGATTGTTTATTTTTAAGGAACCTGTCAAACCATATTGTTGGATTAACTAAATAATACAGTTTCCATGTGATAGATTGCTATGTTCACTACAGCTATAATGTGGCTTTCTTACCACTTTCATTGTGTCTATGTGTTGGTTGTCAATTATGGACCTATTGTATGTGCATTTTAAGTGATGGGCTATTTCAAATGCAGGGAAGGGGGATACCTTCATAGTATAGGCATGTATAACATGCTCCAGCATGCATTTATTACATAGCACACATTCATTTCTAGTTTTAATAACACATATTAATTGGTTGAATTATGGATTTCTGTAAACACTGATCTAAAATGTGCATGTCAATAATATTTAAGTCAGAAAGCAACCTTGCAAAGGAGAAGAGGTAGTAATCTCACACCCATGTTTCTAGTAAGAAATATTAAGACAGAGAGAAATGAAGTAAGCTGGGTCATGTGCCTAGTAACAGCAGAGCTGGGATTCCAATCCTGGCGGGCTCAGTGAATTATATATTTAAAAGGTTTTCCAAAATAATATGCATGTATACTTTCCATCAATTAGACAGCCCAGTTACAAAGCCTTATCAGTCATAGTCAATTAGAATTTGGAGAGCTGTGTGTCAATTCTTTTGGACTGTATCACATTTTATTTGAATAGTGCTTGTGGGATCTGTGAAGAACAGGTTATTTTTCTCAACTTATGTACTTACTTAGAGTATCAACGTCAGGTTGTTACTTAATTGTGTCTTTTTCTTAAAAGTTAAAAAATTTAAAAAAGAAGACATGGAGGGGACATAGTGGCGTGTGAATGTGATCAAAATATATTGTACACACACATAAACTATCACAGTAAAACAAAATACTAAGACAGTTATTTTTTAGGACATATTAATCATCTTTCTTGTCATTGGGGAAATATTTCTTATGTGATGTACATATCTAATGTACACAAATACTTGGGTAAAATGTTTCTGTACACACACACACACACACACACACACACATGGATATGGCTATTAAATTAAGTTCAAAGTACATCCAAAAATGTCTCGAGTCAACTATATCATAGTGTGGGAATCTAAGAAATTATTTGCTTGTAGGAAAAGCCTAAATAGCTTTCAGATAGTTGAAAGATTACCCAGATGAGCAAAGGTGTTTCTTAGTTGTTCTCTGATTCCATGAACAGATAATGAAAAGAATCCCCATATGCTATTTTGAGGTTATTATCTGGGAACGTATATGAATCTGATAATTTTCATGTCCTGGGGTAGAATTTTTACTCTTCAAAGAGGCTCCAAATTTCCACATGCAACGGTTTAGGTCAGACATAAGTAAGGAAAATAAAGTTTATTTATAAATTTAGGGATATAGAAAGGGGCTGCACATTGGATAAAATGTTGAACTCTGTACAAGAAAAGAATAATGCCTTCATAACACTTCCCAGCACCCTCTGTGGCAGGGATTGCAGCATTTTTCATTGTTTCATACATTCCTTTGATTCACACAGGGTCCTACTGCATAGAAACAGCAATGGTTCTTTCTTACCATGCTTACTTCTAGTTGGCATCTTTTCTTCCTTATGCAGAAAAGTAAGAAAGCCTGGTAGAATTTGCTCTTTATTTGGACATTATTTTGAGAATTCCTCAGAAAGAATTTAATGCTTCTGTTAGCACAGTTTTAAGTGTTTTGCTAGGTAGCTGACTGTCATTGTGTCAGTCAGAAAAATTTATATTATTTTTCTAAAGAACAAATACCATATATTTTGTCTTAGAATTATTGGTATGCTTTTTTAATCTGTTTCAAAGTTTAAGTTGTTGCCACTCTTGTTGTATTACTCAAGTATATATTATACTAGAAAATCAATTATTTTGAAATTAATGAACTAATCCGTGTTTCAAGACAGTGGTGTGTGTGTTCTTTTCTAGTCAACAGTTTGTGAAATTTGGGGTGAAAGTCAATGGATATTGTGACCATGTGATAGAGTCGTAAATCATTTATCTATTTGGACTTGAGTATGCTACCTTATGAAACACACAGATAAACATTAACCTTTATGGTTTTAACAGTATTATATAGAGACTTGCACTACATGGGGATAATTTACCTGGAGACTGGATTTATATGTATTGGCTTTCAGGAAGAATGGAAAATATTTTCAAAGAAATAGTCCTCACGTTTAGCATTATTTAATTTTCAGCACATATGCCTCATTAACAAAGTTGATAAACCACAGGGAATGGAAGGAGAGAATGAGTCACTTGGAGGCCTTTTTACCAGAGGCTTTTTCAGCACATCCTTTTAGGTGTTTGGTTTTCCAAGCTCTTAATGTGGAGTGTCACTTGAAAACCAAACCTGATTCTTGAGTGAGAATATATTTGAGTCTTTGTAATCACGGGAAATTGGAGTGAGCAAGTAAAGAAAAGTGCAAACCTCTAACACTCACCTCATCAGATTATTGCCTCCTGAGCCATTGTGTCCTCCTTTGAGATGAATTGGAGAAACTAAGCCCATTATGCAGGGGAGATGCTTTCCTTTGGAGGGACTTGGTTTTATTTCTGTGCCTTATGTCTTCTTAGTGTTTACTGTTATTGTTTATTTTTAGTGACTTCTGAGGTAACGTGACACAATGCTCCAGTATCTTACATCGGGTGATCAAAATATTGGTATATTTCTTTCCTCTACCATTTACGTGTCAGTGGTAGGTTATACGACTGCTTTTAACTTGTTTGTTTCTAGATGTTGCTTTCATTTACTTGTTTTTCTCAATTTACTGGTCTGATTGAGATACAGTCTTTTGCTCATGTGATTAATTTTACCATAGCTGTGGAGCTGAACAATCTTAGTGATTTTGAGTTATAGTTGTAGACTTTTGAGGAAACAGCTATTGAGGGAGTCTGCAAGGCTGGATTGTCTGGGCTGCTTGTCTTCTTCGGTGTCTGATCTGTTTTCTGATGAGGTTTCCCTTGTCCAGTTGTCCCTGGATTCCTTGAATGGATGCTTTAAGCCTCCTGGAAAGATAAGAACAGAGCCCTGCCCTAATCCTAACTCTGGGGCAATTACCTTTTTTTTTTGGGGGGGGGGTGTCAGAAAATATTTTTCCTGGAGCAAATTTGGTTTTTTGACAATATATAAAGTATTATCTTTCAATCTGGATTAAAGAAGAAATTATTTTTGTTATTTTGGAGCTAAACAGACCTTTAGTGTATATATTTTGAGATCTCAAAGGACAATTTGTTTACATTGAGCATGCCTTTTGAGCCACCATGTGGTTGCTGGGAATTGAACTCATGACCTCTGGAAGAGTAGCCAGTGCTCTTAACCGCTGAGCCATCTCTCCAGCCCGAGCATGCCTTTTGTATGTAGCTTTTAAACTTAAATCCTTCCAAATCCTATGTGCCTGTCTCTGCATACTAAGTATTGGGATCAAGACCTGTAGTTCCCAACTGAAGGGATTAAAGATGTGCTCCCCCCCGCCCCTGGATCGAAGTTTTTCCCTATGTAGAGCTTGTTTTGTATCAGGCTGACCTTGAGCTCTGGCATCTGCCTGTTTCTGTCTCTAGTGTGTTGGGATTAAGGGTGTATTCTTCTCGAATGCTCCAGCCAGAACTTCAGTAAAGGCCTGAAGATCAGCTTCTGTCTACAAACTTCTTAGGACATCTAAATAGCTGAGCACAAAAGGACTGAACATCAAATGATTCTATTAACATTTTTAACCATTTTTCCATCCCTATTTGGGCCCCAAACAGGTTTACTACATACCAAATCAACAGGAAGTCATTTATGAGAGCGACGACCCAGGCCCAGAAGGTGGGGAAGGTGTTCCCCCCCCCTTTGGTTATTTGATGGATAACAGAAAATTTTGTCATTTAGGGAAAGAGACTACAAGCTGTTAAATGGTCTTGTTAAATGGATTTTGGAGGTTAGACCCAGGGACATCTCTCTTTTTCTTTTCTGTATCCTTCTTTCTCTCTTATGTAGGAGTGAACAGACTTGAGAAAAAACAGACATAGACATAGTATAGGAAAGATCAAGAAAAAAGGATAGATAATTGAATAAGCCCTTATACCTTTGTATATTGATACAAAATTAATACTATATTAGGCTAAATTGGTATTGATCATTGTATATTAATGCAAAATTAAGATTGTATTGGACTACATCTATATTGATCTTAGTATATTGATACAAAATTAAGAGTATATTTGGCCACATTGGTATTGATCTTTGTATATTGTTACAAAATTAAGGGTAACACTTCTTAAAGGTATTGTACCCAGTAATGCTTAAAAAGGAAATGCGAAGTTTTGGTCTTTTGCTACCAACCATCTTAAACTGTTTAGGATAATTAAGAAATACAAAGTAACAGTCATGCAAGTGTGTCATTTTGTTAGTTACTATAACAGTCTATCACAGTTATTATCAACAGAAATCAAGTTGTTAAGAGATAGCAACATTTGCCTATCTAAACATAAGAGATAGATAGGGCGTCTTCAAAAACCCCCAGAGATCGGCAGAGTATGGCATTCAAAGATGTTTTCTTAAATTAAGATTTTTTTGTTATCGAGACATGCCAGCTCCTGACAGCATCCTCTATTCCACTCCAAGTAGAAGATGAGCATCGAAGAATCTCCAGTGTGTGATGGTTGAATTAGTGGCAAGCCTATCTCTTGGCAAGAAAAACCCCTTGCTTCAACTGTAGACAGAATGCTGTCCAAAAAGGACAAAACTTGGAAGCAGGTAAGTCGACAGCCTAGCTCTGCCAAGACAGGGTAAATAAGTCCTTCATAATTCATGCTCGACAATCATGTCTGTCAGAGAAACGGGGCCAAACAGCTGAAGATTGTTGCTGTAATGTATGGAGAGAAAATGGGAACTGTCCAGGCAGCCACTGGTATGTCATTTCTTAGTTTTGGAAGCTGCAGGCCCTGCACTTCCTATATAATCAGATATATTTATCCCTCTCAGGTCTCTGAGGTGGTTGAAGAATAGATAGCTAGAGTCTCATAGTTAAATTTTGAGTTGTTTAGGAATCAAGAGGGTGTTCTGGATCTAAGAAGATGTTTTTAAAATTGTGATGCAAGTTAGTATGAAATCTGAGTTAGATAGAGAACTTTAAACTCATGGAGATGGTTAGATAGTAGAATGTTAAAGTCAAGGGCCAAATACATATGGACTGGACATTGAGAATGTATGTTAAGCCATTTAACTCTCAGAATTGTGGCCTATTTATTTCAGTTGTTTTGTACTGTATTTATTGTTATAAGAGAAAGAACCATTTGTTGGACTGAAAGGGGGAGCTGTTGGGGGGAAAAAGATCTACCTTAAACTAAAAAAAAGGGTAGAGGATGGGGGGGTTGAGGGGGAAGAGGGTGGGAGGGTGGGACAGGAGCGTGGAGTAGGGAAGGGATTGTGATTGAGATGTAACTGGAAGAAATAAAAACTGATAATAAAAAATTTAAAAAAATTTTTACCATAGCTTCTGAAAGCTCATGTTCCACACTTTCATTGACTTTTACACCAGCATATGATAAATGTATAAAGTTTTAAAATATACTTATATTCATACTTTTCAGTTTCTTCTCCAAATTTCTTCATGCCTTGCTCAGTGGAATTTTCCTCATTAATTCCAGCGAGCCTCTACTCAATACAATAAATTTTGAAACTTAAATTCCTCTCTAATTTATACCAGTATCTGATCAGGAAAACTGCTGGAATCAAGATCACCTGAAATAAATTAAAAAAAAAAAACAACTTCATATGATTGGATGAAAGTTTAAACTACTAAAGTTAAGCCTTGTCCAATATAGTCAATGTCTCTACTGAAGCTAGGTGCACTTTGCTTTAAATGTTCTTCATATTTCTGTCTACTGTTTCCTTGTTCTTTCCTCAGTGAAACGATAACATTGCAATAATACTCAAACGCTGACGCAACAGAAAACCTTGCCAGTTTGGCTCCCAACCTTGGCAAGCTTTCTGTTACAGTTGCACCAGCTTACCCCTTGAGTGGCACAAAACTCCCATACCCCTCCACAGCGTGTTTTTTGCAGGAGACTACAGAGGAAAAAGTAAGAGAGATGCTAATTTTAGACAGAGAATAGTAAATAGGACAACAAATAAAGGCTCTGGTTTGGCACATTGGAACTTTCTTTTTTTCCCCCTTTTAAATGTGTGATTCTTTTCCCCAAATGTTCCACTAGATTTATTTTTAAAGGTGTCATCTATTTCCATTCCAGTGCTATGTCATCCATAATTTAAATTTATGAGATAAATCTTGAGGTTCACCAGTGAAGCAGCTGGAGAATTCTAGCCACTTTGCCATTGAAAATGCAGATTTGCTGAAGGTTTTTGTGTCTGACAAACCCCATTGAAAGCATCTCACTCTCTCTCCTGACAAGCATCCATCAACATGTAATATTTATTCCTCTGTTTTAGTTTCACTACAAATAATTGGAGGTCCCTCAGAAAGAAGACGGATTCATGCCGAGGCAGCATCACCTTACCACTGCATGGATTTGAGAATATTCTGCAGAGATTTCCCAGGACTGTTGGAGAAATGGATGTGAAATAAATAAGAAGGAACTGAATTTCTTCTTCAGTTGTGCCATTGTTGGCATTTCTACAGTCCTTTTTCCATCACTATCAGAATAGAAATGATGTGTTCACAATTTTACTAATATTGACAAGAAAAATATTCTCACTGTCCTCCCTTTCCTTCCCTCTCTTTTTATCTTTTACTTTTTAATTATAATTTTTCCCAGACTTCCTCTATGACTTTGCATTTGGGGTCAAGATACACACAAATATCATATAACATTTTCTTTTTATTATTGATCTTTTACTGAGATCTGCTTTCAATGCTTATAAAACAAAGAAGTTTTATATTCAACCATAGAAAATTTAACAGCAAACCTGATGAACTCTGTCTGTCATAGAGGAGACATGGTTTCAAGTGTCCTTTTAGTCCTTATGGTTGGATTTCTGATTAGGAAAGGGGATGTTCTCAAGGGATTACTTTTTGTAGATGTATATGATTTCAACATTTAAAAAAAAGGAAAACAATAATATGGACAATATAAAAGCAAATAAGGTAATATGCTGATTATCTTTGATACAGAAAAAACTGTAAGTACATTTCAGATTTGCTTTTAGTTCTGTGATTTTTTTTTTTCCAAAGCTGGGCACTGAAGTTGAAGCTGACATTCTATTTTGTTACTTTATCAAAGTCAATTGCAGTTCTTTTTAATAGTTTCTGAAAGAAAATTAAACTGATATCTATAATTTTAACCATTTCAATATGGTTATTTTTTGAGCATTGATACCTAGTATTACTCATGTATAATGAGAAATGCACATGAGTAATTTAGAGTATTGCAGTAAAATTACCTCACTGTTTGCCATCAACATTGGTCTTTGATGATTGCATATGACTTCTCCCAGTTGTCACATTGCATTATGGTTAATTTAATCTAAAGTTGACATTAATAAGGAATACAAAATTTCAAACATACATACAAACACTGATGGATGATGAATTACTGTGGATGAAATGATGCTAATTAATGTCTTTTGGACTTTCATAAAGAGTGTCATGGTTTAAGAGAATTATTTTGTAAGAGGAAGACTAATACCTGTTATGGGAAGTACTTAAATTTTTAAGGATTTTCCTCCTTTAGAGAATTATTTGATTAAATGTAACATATTTAGGAAAGTCCCAGGGATTATCCATTTTTTGTTGTCATCTCTTTGGCCAATGCTCTTGCCTCCCTACAGCCACCTAGTATGATGTAATATTCTTCAATTATTTTAATTACTACCTGACAACTAATAGTAAAGCTGAGATTAGAATGCTAAGTGAAATGGATTAGTAAGTATATATTAAACATTGAAAGAGTCCAAATGTTATAGTAAGAGTTAAAAATTCTAGGTATAAGATTCTCTACAACAATTGCATATGATCTGCAAATAATTTACAGACCAATTCAGATAGAGCGAAGCACATATGCTTCATGGAAAGAAAGGGGCCTTATGGATCATGTTAGCTGTATCACTACCTGTGTATCACTGATGAATCTTTCCCATCTATAGACTTAAAATCAAGATCCAAGATCCCTCAGTTTTCTGAGGGTTTATACCCTACTTGAATGTTCTCATTAAATTTTCTGATGTATTTTCAACCTGAAAGTAGTTTGTTAAGATCAAGTACTTGGGGGGGCATGGTGGCACATGCCTCTAATCTCAATGCTTGGGAGGCTGAGGCAGGAGATCTCTGTAAGCTGAGATCTCTGCTATACAGAGATACCTTGGCTTGAAAAACCAAAAAAAAAAAAAAAGGCAATTAACTCATTGCATAGTGAATTGTAAACATGCAAGAAATATTCATTACTATTTTTGTTGCAGGCAGAAAAATAGAATAGCTTACTGAGTATCAAAATATGATAATCAAATATATAATATTTGTTGGAAGATTTTTCTATTCCAGGTATAGTTGTCATTGTATTGTATGTGTGTGAGGTTAGTTATCATGGTATCTTTGAGTTGTAACTGTGCATGGCCTATAAAAGATAACAATGCAAAATCTTACAGTGGCTTAAGAAATAAGATCCCAAATGCCATTCATTGATCAGAATGAAAGGAAAAGATGATGAAGCTTCTAAATTTTCCACCCAAGAGTAGCATGAAAGTCATAAATGACTTTGTGGGCATGTTTGGATATAATCTTAAACTTAATGTGAAAATATCTAGAAAGAAGAGGAACTAGTCAAGAGGAAAGGAGAAAAAGCTCTTTCATGCAAGGGAGCTGGAGAACAGAGCTCCTAGAGAAGGAGATCTCTCTGGGCCTAGAAGTATCCTGTGTTTCAGATGTGATTTGTGTTTAAAAGACCTTGAATCCATGAGCCCATAGTCAGGAAATGCAGCTGATAGCTTGACTGTGAGAATCACATTCAAATCCTCTTCATTTAATCCTCTTATTCTCAGAGAGATTTATATTTGAGATCCTTTCATAAAACAATGTAGTTCAAAGTAGAAAAAAGTTGGAGGCAAACAGTGATTATATCCCAAGAATTAAAAGTAAACTTTATGGTTAAAAAAAAAAAAAAAAAGCTTTAACATAGTCATGAAACTGGTTTACACAATTGAAAGGAAGGCAGGGGGCCTTGGGTCTTTTGCGTTATATATGGTTGATGAAATTAGATACATTGTGCAAATGGACAGAATAAGCCTGAAAGTTTGTGTTTTGCCCCAATCACACTTCTAAGAGACAGGGTGAGGGGTAAAATAGTGCTTGTTTATCACATGTTAAATATCAAGAGACATGCCTATATATTTTCTCCATGGATTTTCATAATAAATTGATTTGGTTTATTAATATACCCTGAATTTGTAAAAAATATAAGAAAAATAAAACACTTTATTAATGGATTCAATAACACCAAACTTTGGTTCTGTAAGGGAGACATATTTGCAGGTCATCACCAAAGCTTCATAACTTAAGCAATTCCATGTTATGGTTAATTAACTTGATAGTCTTTTATTTTCAAGTGGAATATTAATCTCTCTGACCAAGTCCATAGTTCAGACTCAAACAACTTGCAAAGGAAAGTTCTCAGTCATGGCAAAAGGTAAGAAAATCCTTAAAGTTCCCCAAACTCCTTATTTTGAACAATAATTTAAAGGATATCCATAAGGAAGATGTGGGCAGTCAAACTGCTTTCTTAAAATGGAAGTGTAACCAAGAATCTCATAATTTCACCCCTGTTTCTGGCCAACAAAGGTCTCTTTGACTTTAAAGAAAGTACTCAACTGGCCCTGTTACCTGTTTATAATTCTGTAGCACAAACCTTCTAAATGAAATATGTCTTGCGGATGATATCTTGCTTCCAATCTACTTGGTGCCTCAAACAGCAGTGTGTCTGGAAATACTAGTCTCTGCTACTAGAGCAGAAATCTTAAAGAGCCATGCAAATTGGATCCACCCGGTCTTTAACTTGGGCCAATTCTCCCACAGTATGTGCCGACGACACATTCTTAGTTGACTTGACTGCATAATAGAGATAATTTTAAGCACTTACTTATCTCACAGGGTCTACTGAAGATTAATTAGTTAATGTTGGCAGACCAAAGGTGCAATATATGTGCTAAGTATTATTATTATTACTGTGCCACTTATCTTTAAAGAATGTTGTTTCTAAAGTCATAGTGCCTATGTGCCATCTGCTCACAGCAGCCTTTACCATCTCCCTACTCAGAGATGGAATCCGGTATCTGAATAAATAGATGTGCTCAAAAAAAAAATCTATCACACCTCCATCTGTGCTTGTAGAATATGAATTCAGACACAGGCAGAGATGCAAATCGATCACAAGTAGAGAGGCTTCTCCAGTCTCAGAGTTACATTTAGAGATGTTGCTCTAATATCCCTGCTTTCCACTTCTGAATCTGCTCCCTCACGATGTGCTGCTTCCCTGAACTTATTCTTCTGCCTCAGAAATAGGGTGTCTCGTCAGAGCCCTAAGCTGCCTTCTCTTTTGTTCCCAGGAAGCTGAGAGAGAAAACCTCTCCAGAACACGTTCACAGCTGATCTTCTGCTGAAATTAGCTCTGTGTTTTTAAAGCTTTATATATTAGTATAATTATCAGAAGCTAATGAGATTTTGAAGGTTTCTATAAGAATCATGATTTTGAAACTTTCATTCTGCCAGAACTATAACTAGGTTACAGACAATATGGCATGATCTATGACCCATTTTTACTAGTGACTAAAGAATGATGATATAGCTTATGAATAAACACTCTTTTCCTTACATGATAGAGCTTTACTCCTATGAAAGCTTTGAAAATCAGAAAGATTTAAAACTTGAACAAATATTATTCAAATGTCCCACAGATATCACTATTATAAAATAACCATTCATTGCTTTGTAAGTAGTTATTGATATCACAATGATAATTGATATTTAATATTCTTACACAATAGGCAGTTCAGTGGAATTTCTTCTTTTCCTCCAACATACTTCTAAATTGTCCTTGAGCCAATAAAAAGAAAATTTGTCTTGTATCTGAAACTTATCTCATTTCATTCACATATCCTTGAGACTTCTAGTATTTTTTTAATATTTATCTATTACTTCAGGTTACATCTCCATCACAGTGTCCTCTTTCCACCCCCTCTCAGTCCTGCCCTCCCACCCTCTACCCCCTATCCCTTCCATCACAATCCTCTGGAGTGGAATGTCCCTACTTAACAGTCCCCCGCCTCAATTCAGCACTCATATGAAGGCCAAGAGCCTCCTCATACACTGGGGGCCTACAAGGCAGCAAAAAAAGTCTATGTTCGTGTTCCCTTTGGTGCACTGGTTGTAGTATAGTTATCCTGTACTATATGGCTAAAATCTGACTATAAATGAATAGATGCCATGTGTATCCTTCTGAGTCTGGAATAGCTCACTCAGGATGAGCTTCTCTAGTTCCATCCATTTGGCTGCAAATTTCATGATTTCCTTGTTACTGATGGCTGAGTAGTATTCCATTGTGTGGATATACCACAGTTTTTTAATCCATTCTTCTATTTCTAGCTATTGCACATAAGGCTGCTATGAACATAGATGAGGAAACTTCCTTGTGATTCAGTGAGGAATCATTTGGATGTATACCCAGAAGTGGTATGGCTGGGTCCTGAGGCACAACTATTCCAAGTTTTCTAAGATATCGCCATACTGACCTCCATGGTGGTTGCACAAGCCTACACTCCCACCAGCAATGGAGGAGGGTTCCCCTTTCTCCACACCCTCACCAGCAGGTGCTATCATTTGAGCTTTTGATCTTAGCCATTCTGACAGGTGTGAGATGGAATCTCAGAGTCATGAGTTGCATTTCTCTGATGATTAAGGATGCTGAGCATTTCCTCAAGTGACTCTTAGCCAAGGAATTCCACCTTTGTGAAATCTTTGTTTAGCTCTGTTCCCCATTTTTGATTGGATTATTTGGTTTCTTGGCATTTAATTTCTTGAGTTCTTTGTAAATTATGGATATTAGCCCTCTGTCAGATGTGTGGTTGGTGAAGATGTTTTCCCAATCTGTAGGCTGCCATTTTGTTTGAATGACAGTGTCTTTTGCCTTACAGAAGCTTTTCAGTTTAATGAGGTCCCATTTATTGATTGTTGGCCTTAGATCCTCAGCTGTTTGTGTTTTGTTCATGAAGTTGTCACCTATGCCAATGAGTTCAAGGGTTTGCCCCACTTTCTCTTCTAGTAGATTTAGTGTGTCTGGTAATTAGATAAAAGAAAACCAATTTAAAAAAATACTGGACTCAAAACTTACGTCCAGTATTTTTTAATTGTTTTTTTTTAATCTAATTAATATAACCCAAAGTACTCCATAACAACTTCATAGTGCCTATGGAGAGAATGAAGTGATTCACTAGATTTCTGGGATATCTTACATGTATAATTTGATCTCATAGAAGATGCAAGTCATATTTGAACTCAATTCATCTCATCTAAATTATGTATCCACCTTATGAATTGATTAGATTTTAGGATTATAAGGATAAATCAAATATCACACCTGGCTTCATCTTAACAAGATAAATCTATACCTAAATATATTAAAATGGTAAGTTCTGTATTAGGCAATTTGAGCAAGTCTTGAGAGAGCTTGAAGGAGAAAATGAGTCATTAGGAGAGTCAGGAGACTCTAAGAGAATGATGATATTTGAGTCAGTCCAAGAAAGCTGAAAACTGCTTTGTAGGAGAAAGGACATAGAAGGACTATTGTGTTGCCCTCATCCTATATTTTGAAGCACATGGATGCTTACTTGAGCTATTTGTCCTCACATATAAACAATAAGCCTACACATCCATCATATTTAAAAAAAAACTTTTAAAAAATGTTTATTTCCTCTCTCAAATCCCAGGTCCCTTGACCTTGTTTCTGCTCTTGTGGATGTACCTTTCTTAACAAGAAGGGTTTTGCTCAATTTTTACTATAATTAACATTTTTATCCTATTTGACATCATTTCAGGCCAAACAATAATCCATCTGATATTTCTGCAAAACTTACATTGCCCATGGAGAGGAAGCTTGTATAGTTTAAGCAAAGAATGCTATAGGGAAAAGGCAAGCCTGAAAATTCAGGGCGTGCATGAGTAAACCTGAGCTCTCTCTGGATGAACCAAAGCTCCCAATTCTCTCATGCACTGGACATTTGCTAGAATGATGTAACCAGCCTCATATAGCAGTGATACTGTGAAATAGCAAAAGTAATTTTACCCTAGCAGAATTTGCCAACTACATGGAGAACACTAATAATAGATGGGCTGTGCACACAAATAAGCTGATTCCCCAAACAACCATGGCATCCTTTCTTCTTAGAGAAGATGATCTAATCTGTTATTCTCTGGACCTCTATAACCCATATTTCATGAAATTGGTCAGAAACATTTTTTATAAACTTCCTGATTATTAATTTGTTTTCATAGAGTGAGCAAATATGTAAGTGGCTGCTTAAATCTTGGTGACTATAGAATTTATTTCCTTTACAAAATTATTTAATTCTGCCAGTGATGTGAGTATATACAATGTGATGGAGAGTCAAGGTTTCAGCTCCATTTTCTGATCTTTACTGGCACTAACATTATTGGATATTCTACATGTCTGAAACCTTATGTCCATCAGGAAAAAGAATGTGATGGAGTGGAGTTGGCTCAGAAGGCTTGCAACATGACAACTTATGCAATGACTCCTCTCTAGACTAAAAAAGGAGTCTGGACTCAGGGCTGTAAATTTGGCACTGTCCATAAGTTCTAAATTGACTTTTAAATGAATGAGGTAATGGAATACTCAGACAGAAGGCTCATCCATTATAAAAATACACCTCCAATTGGTCATTCTTTGGGTAGAAGCTTAGGAGTAGTACTAGGTAAACTTGGAAAGTTATTTGCTTACCAGGTCTCACTGATGTTTGAATTAACTGTGACAGTGATATAGTGTTCCTAGAAACTAAATTTAAAAAGCCAACATAAACAAGTGTCATGGCTTCATATTTTTCAAAATTAGCTGTTTGATCTAGTTAGCACCTCTCATTCTGTTGGTATAGTCCACTTAAAAACAACTTTCTATAAGGGGATAAAGAGTGAAATTGAAGCAAATTACACATATGGCAAGACTCTCTATTTATGTAATGGAATGAGAGGCATAAAACATAGAGAAAAGGAAACTGGAAGACAAGAGATAGTGCTAACTAACAAAATGGTCTTTTAGTAGACCCTAAAAATTCTCAGTTGGGTCATTAACAACAGTAGTGGCAAATTAAAGAGTATTTAAAAAGTATTCAAGATGCCTCCAGCTGACTATAACCCACATGCTTCTCTGAGCTTTCCGTGTTGGTCAGGGCCTGCTCAGTAAGTTGAGACTATGAAGTTGAATGCGGTTTCCATTCTCTTGTTTTTATAGCTTTTAGAATTTACTTTGGATCTGTTGGGACCTCTAACCATTTTCTAGCCAGAAGATGCTGCTATAGCAAATACCACAAAGATAATCTCATTTGGACAATCCTACTGAAACTATAAATGTCTTGCAACCAGAATTTAATATTAGTATGGCAGAGTGTATTCTTCACAACTGCACTGTAAAGTTACTGCTCCTAACTTTATGATGTCATCAAAAAAATGGAGGATTTAAAAAACTGAATAAATTGCATAAGATGGTGGTATAGCCAGCTCCAAACAAGATGATCTGGATGTATTCTTAGATTTCTTTCCTCTAAATTACATGCATACTATTAAGTTATTTTTTTAATTATTGAGATTATAATATAATTACATTGCAGTATTTCTACCTCCACTTTTCTCCCTCTATAACCTCCCATACACACCTCTCAGTTCTCTTTCAAATCCATGACCTCTTTTTCATTGTGTTATTACATTCATATATGAATGCATATATATGTTGTATTAACATATCTATCTTATCAATTTATATACATATAAATTCCTAAATACTTTCACAGTCTATATAGTTATTCTTTTAGGCCCTGGACAACAGACTGATATGATCTTGCCTGCAAGAGACCATCTCTCCTGCTCCCAACTTTTCTCAGTTTCCTGTAACTCTGTGTAAGGTTGAGCTTTCCCAGGCTTTTCCCTGTCTGTTTTGTCATATCCATTGATGCTGTCCTTATAGTTTCATTTAAAGTATATGGATATTTTTTGATATATCATTAGGAGCTCAAAACATTGCAGTTTTGGAGAGTATCCTTTAGTCTTCTTCTGATTCTTATTTTAGTTTTATCTTGAGAAAATAAACACTAAGGTGAGAATTTAGTATGTAAAATTATCAAGCTTTCAAAAGAAATTTGATGATAATCATGTAGTTACACAAAGTTTATAGCGAGGTTAAGGGATACTCTACCAGATTTGACTGTTCTTTTTTTTTTTTTTCCTTTCTTTAAGAGTTTTATATATATCTAAAAAAATATAGCTATAGAAAAACCAATCTTCCTCATATTTTGGCATTCAAATTCATTAGTAAGTTAAAGTCTTAGTGAGTATTCTGAAACACTGTACAAATATACAGTTATATTAATTTTCCCCCTTTAGCCCCTTATTTTAGGGTTGCATTCATAACCTGCCGTGTTCCTCGCTTTACAAAGCGGCAGAGTGTTTGTTTTACATGTGCCCTGAATTGATTCTATTGATATCTATTCCCGTGTAGAATTTAAAGATTTTAGAGACTTTTGTTCTTCGGGCGAAGGCTACAATGAATTCCCTTACTCCAATTTCTTTGTGGAAGTGCATGTAAATTCTTTACATCTCAAAAGGGCATTCCCAAGTCTAAGCACATCTTAAGTTTACAATTAAATATGTAAAGCTGCTTTTCTCCTATACTTACCAATACCAGTTTCAGTATAATTTAACATTTTATGTATGGATCCATTACATACATAGGAAAAATGCTACTTAGTAAGCAGGCCATCGTATGACGCCTGGATGGATGAGACACAGATTATTGTAACCTGTTTTTGGTCATCACCCACTATCTTTCATAATTCTGAATGATTCCTTAGAAAGGTTTTCATCACCAAAATTTTTAAAAGTGTTTTTAATATTTTAATGATTTTAAAGTTTCATTTGTATATTTTAAGTCTCTTAGGAACGTAGAGATTTTAGGAGGCCATATTCTTGTGGCAATAAAAGACACATTTATTAGTAAGTAGCTGTTTTTCCCCAGAATTATTTCTTGAAAAAATTCTTGATATGCATTAAAGAATGAAGTCTATTATGAAGTATATAATACAGTCAATTATTATGTTTTCATTTTTTTCACTTTTTCATTCCATAAGTCTCTTATCAGACAGTTGCAGCAGACAATTGTAGTAGTATTAACATATCTATCTTATCAACATATTCTCAGTTACTACTTTTCATTTCTTCAGAACTTAACTGCCAAATTTTTCATATTTATTTTTACATAAGAAATTTAGAATCAGCTTGTTCAAGTTCCAAAAATAAGTCTGTTGGTATTTTATTTGGAGCACAAAAATCTGTAGATTTAGTTTGAACTTACATTTTTACAATACTAAATCTCTGAGTCTTACATTTTTACATTTGAAGTATTTAAAATATATAGATGTCTAACTTTTTATTTTTTATTAATATGATTTTACAAATTGTTTATTAATTCCACAATTATATATTTGTTATTTTAATTTTAACAGTATTTTTGTGCCTCATTAATTTTCATACATTTATGTGTTTTGACTTTTGAGAAAAAATTTTAACTTATTTATTGTTTTTCTGTTACATAATCAAATAAAAATGGTATTGCAAATTTTTTATTTTCCTTTCCTCCTAAAATGTTTTAAATATCTTTTAATGGTCTTCTAGGATTACATTAAAACACAACTCTTAATAAATAAGTAGTGATAATAGTAAACATTCTTTTTTGTTACCTAGTTTAGTGGTGTTCTTATTATTTTATCATTATTACTGCTTTTTATTTACATAAAACGTGAACAAATACAAATTATCATTTTATTATAATACATGTAAAACATTTTGTTTATTTTTCAGACTTTATACTACTTTTTACATTCTAATACACATGTGGATATGTGTGTGTGCCTTACTTCACTTTCTGTGAACAAAACTACTTAATACTTGCTAAATTTTTACTATTCTTAGGATTTCAACCTTTTGTTCTGTTTTGAATAAGAAAGTGAAATCCAGCTGAAATTTCCCCATTCTTTTTAAAACAGTAAGTTTTCAGGTTTATAATATTAATATTGTGTTTGCTCTATGAAAGATAAATATGGAAGATATATGCTTCAATGCCTTCTGTAATATTTCACATAAATCTGGAAAAATGAGTTCCTCTAGAGTAGGTCAGAATTCGTTGCTAACACCCTTTTGTTTAGGATTGTGCTTGGCTCATTCGGGAATGGGTATCAACATTTTTCTTAACATTTTGCTCATGAAGATTAAAAAATTTAATTTTAATGCATTTAAACTTCTGTTCTCTGTGACTGATTTTCTCTTTTATCACAAGAAAGCAATTTATTTAGACTTTCAAATTTACTTCCAAAGTGTAAGACTTTTCTCATTTTCACTGCCTCCTTGCGTACTAACAGTTTCTATTTTTTCCTTTTATGTTCCTTATATGTGTTTCCTTCTTCTTTCTTTTCAAGATCAGTTTATATATAATTTCACAAAATATACAGATTTAGCTATCTATCTATATCTATATCTAAATCTATATCTATACATAGTTACAAATAATGGAAATGCATATGTAGTATAATTTCCCAATCTATATATTTGTGTAGATTTTTCTTTTTATGTTTTTTACATTATATTATTTATTTAATAACAGTTACAAATATTTGCATGCATTTGTGTACGTATTGCTTATGTTTATACTATATTCCAATTTACATATTATTAAATTATAAATGTCATATTTTGTGCATATCCATCAGCTTTAGAGAATTCTTTTATATAATTTTATTTTTCAAATGTTCTGAACTAGCAGTTCCTTATTACACATTTCTCTAGCTTCACTGTGTGATTAATTTGCTGATTTCCTTAGTGAAGTCCTCATTTCATTCACTTCACTCTGTCTTATAAAAAAACAACAATCAAAAGCAGATGTATTCTCTTTTTAGCTCAGTCCTTGTTTCTACAGGTTTCAATATGCAATGGCCTTTGACTGTACCTAGATGTTCTGTACATACAATCTACTGCTTCTTTATTTTGTAAGTTTAGGAGTTTCTATACATAGAACATCTAAGTTTTAAGTGGTAGGCATTTTGGGTTTTTCTTTCACACTATTCAAACCATAGAACATTTTAAAAACTCACTTCTCAAAGATCAATACCGATGTAATCCAATACAATCTTATTTTTGCACAATAAACAATGGTCAATACCACTTTAGCCAAATAAACTACTAATTTTGTATCAATATACAAAGGTATAAGGGCATATTCAATAATCTGCCCCTTCTTCTTGGACCTTCCTGTGCTATGTCTATATCTCATTTTTCTCAAGCCTATGCACTCCTACATAGGAGAGGAAGAAGGATACAGAAAAGGAAAAGTAGGAAGTCCCTGGGGCTAACCTCCAAAACCCATTAAACAGGACCATTTATCAGCTTGTAAACTCTTCCCCTACATATCAGAGTTTTCAGTTATCCTTCAATAACCAAATAACCAAAAACAAGGGCAGAGAAACACCTTCCCCACAATCTGGGCATGGGACGTCCCTCTCTTAAAGTGACTTCCTGCTGATTTGGGTCGTAGTAGACCTGTTTGGGGCCCGAACTCAAATGGAAAAAATGGTTAAAAATGTTAGTACACTCCTTTTATGTTCAGTCCTTCTGTTCTCAGCTGTTTAGATGACCTAAGGAGTTTGTAGGCAGAGGCTGATCTTGCAGGCTTCACTGAGGTTCCGGCCAGAGCATTGTGTAGAGCTGGACGGTCCCAGCGACATTGGATTGCCATGGTTGCAGGCCCCCGATGGAGACAGCTATTGAGGAAGTCTGCCAGGCAGAATCTTTGTATATTGATACAAAATTAAGATTATAGTTGGCCACAATGGTATTGACCCTTGTATATGGACATAATATTAAGATTGTATTGGGCTACATAGGCATTGATCTTTGTATATTGATACATAATTAAGAGTATATTTAACCACAATTGAATAGATCTTTGTATATTGATACAAAATTAAAGGTAATGCTTCCTAATGGTATCATACCTAGAGATACTTAAAATTAAAATGTGAAGCTCTGGCCTCTTGATACCAACCTTCTAAAACAGTCTAGGATAGTTAAGTAAAACAAACTCCTAGTCATGCAAACATGTCACTTTGTTAGCTACTATGACAGACTATCACAGATATTCTCTAAACTACCCAGTAATCAAGTTGATAAGAGACAAGCAACAATTGCTTATCTAAATACAAGAGATGGATAGGGCATCTTCAAACACCCCAAGAGATCTGCAGAACATGGCATTCAAAGATGTTATCTTAAATTAAGATTTTCTTTTTTTGATATTGAGACATATCAGCTCCTGACAGCACCCCCTATTCTACTCCAAGTAGAAGATAAGCATCGAAGAATCTCCACTGTAAGATGGTTGAATTAGTGGCAAGCCTATCTCTTGGCATGAAAAAACCCCTTGCACCAACTGCAGACAGACTGCTGTCCAAAAAGGACAAAACTTGGTAGCAGGGAAGTCGACAGCCTAACTCTGCCAAGACAGGGTAGGTAAGTCCTTCATAATCCCTGCTCTACAACAAATGTCTGTCAGAGAAACAGGACCCAAAGGCTGAAGACTGATGCAGGAATGTATGGAGAGAAAATGGGAACTGTCCAGGCAGTCATTGGTATGTCATTTCTTAGTTTTGGAAGCTACTGGCCCTGCACTTCCTATATAAGCAGATATATTTATCCCTCTCAGGTCTCTGAGGTGGTTGAAGAATACACAGCTAGAGTCTCATAGTTAAATTTTGAGTTGTTTAGGAATCAAGTATCTAAGAAGATACTCTTAAAAGTGTGTTGCAAGTTAGTATGAAAGTTGAGTCAGATATAGACCTTTAAACTCATGGAGATGGTTAGATAGTAGAATGCTAAAGTCAGGGGCCAAATATGTACAAACTGGACATTGGGAAGGTATACTGGGCCATTTAACTCTCATAAATGTGGCATATTTATATCTGTTGTTTTGTATAATATTTACTGTTGTGAGAGAAGGAGCCATCTGTTGGACTGAAAGGGGAAACTTCTGGGGGGAAGGGGGTGGAAGGGCGGGATAGGAAGGGGGAATAGGGAGGGTTTTGTGACTGAGATGTAACTTGAAGAAAAAAAAATAAAGTATTTAAAAAAATAAACAATAAAAAACTCACTTCTCTAAATTAAACTATTTTTAAAAATTTCTTAAATGCCTTATAACTTAGTACTTATAAAGATTTCTATATGGTATTTGACATATTTGTTATATTCATTAACAGTTTTTGGTCTATTTGACCCACTAAACTGGGACATATAAATTAAGGATTCTAATATCACCTTCTTTCTTCCCATCCTACCATGGATCTTTTGGTCTTTGACTATCCATATTGTTATTTATTCTTACAACTGTTATTATATCCACTATTGTTATTATCAGTGGATACAACTTAAGTTCATTGTATCTTGCTATGCATTAGATTATTTTTTCATTATTGGTAAAAATAAAATGAAGGATTTAACTCATTTAATACTATATTCCTCTTTATTTCAACAGCATTTTATTTCTTCATTTCTCATTTGCAGTTTTTAAACTGTGCAAATTGAGACCATTCCTGTGCATTTGTGTATGTGTGTGTGTGTGTGTGTGTGTGTGTGTGTGTCTGTGGTGTTTCAACGTCCTCTTCAGTGTCTGTGTGACTGCTTCTTATGATCTTTCAAGATAATTTAGTTCCTATCCAATTCTGCTTGAAACTTTAGAATAAAGCCTGGTGGTGGAGAGACACACCTATAATCCCAGCACTGGGGAGATAGAGGCAGGTGGATGTCTGTGAGTTTGAGAGCAGTCCTAGTCTATAGAACTACTCCCAGGACAGCCAGAGCTACACAAAGAAATGTTATCATGAAAACATAAATACATACATACAAAGGAAAATAGTATGTATATCATTTCATAATTTATTATGTTTCAAAAATATATTAGGAATTGTGCTAAGCAGCATTCTGAGAAGCACAAACCCGGGTGGACTCACTCAGCATACCCGGGGACAATGAAAGTCCCTATGATAGACTTCCATACACTCAGAAAAACAGAACAGCCAAACTTGGGAGCAGGAGCACTTCATACGAAGAACATTTGGGACCACAGCTGGCACTTCTAATCTCCAGACAGAGGTCCTCACAGGCTTCCTGAGCCCACAGCTTCCACAGAGTCCTGTCAGCACACAAAAGAGGACCAGTGGAGCCACCGGAATAGTAATTTAAGGTTGTTTCTCCTTGGGATTTACAACATGGCAGCATCTGGTTGACAGGTGGGTGGTTGAGCTAGAAAGCAATGGAGCAGCTCTTAGTGGTGGTACCATTTCTGGTTTCAGACACCATTTTGTAACACCCTGGAAGAGCGCTGTGCCCCTCAGCTGGGCACCAGTCTGCAACATTGAGAATCCCAGCCCTGGAGCTGGGTAACAATTCTGGGCCATTGCACAGCTGCCTGAGTGATGCAGACTGCTCTAGATCACAAAGGTTTTGCCCCAGAGGTGAAAACTGCTCTGGGGATCCACTAGGACAATCAGGGGAAGACCAGAATCACAGACCCAATGCATGGGCTGCCAAGGAACTAATAGATACACCCCCACGCTGGCTTAGGCAAGCTGCCCTACAACAAATTACTTCTGGTCAGAGAACTCAGGTATCTGGTCCCCAGAAGCCACAGCACCACCTTGCTTCCCCTGGAAGAGCTCCTCAGACAGATCTCATTAGCAATCACAACAGAGGCCTTTCTTGGACTGTGGCCTCCAGGAACCACCACTCAGTCCTGCTGCCCCTGGGAAAGCTCCTCAGAGAGGTCTCACTAGCAGCCACAGGGCACTTCCCTGACCTTTTGCCCTCAGATGCATCCAGCAACTTAGGTCAATCACTGAGTAGTGCCAGAGGTACTCAATCAGGCTTCTGGCCTCCTGGCACCTCTGTACCACCTTGCTGTTACTGAAAGAGCTCCTCAGAGAGATATCACTAGCAGCCACAGAGCCACCTCCCTGGACTCTGATCTCCAGGCACTTTGAGTTACCCAGGTCAACTCCTGCATAGTGCCAGAGACACTCAGGATTCTGACTTCCAGGAGCTTTTGCTCTGCACTGCTGTCTCTGGGAGAGTATCTCAGAGAAGTCTCACTAGCAGACATGCTTTCCTGGAGTCTGGCCTCTAGGTGCTTCCAGTAACACAGATCAACCACTGCATAACACCAGAGAAACCCAGTCAGACTTCTGGCCTCCAGACACCTGTGCACCACTCCACTACTCCTGGTAGAATTCCTGGGAGAAAGCTCGCTTGCAGCCCCAGAAGCTACAGCCTTACCAAGCTTCTCGAAGTGACTCTTTGGATTGCAGGGTCATTAAGGTCCATACAGGAACATCCATCCTCCATACCTGGACTCTCTACAGGGCACCAAACATAGTGGGTACCAGGACCAACCAACCAAGGACCAGGACAACCAGATGGCTAACAGCCAACAAAAGGAACACAACAAAAACCAGGGCAATATGGCACCACTAGAACACAGCTATCCTAGCACAGCAAGTCCTAAACATCCCACCACGGTTGAATCACAAGAATATTATGAAAAATCTATACTTATGAAAATGATAGAGTCCTTAAAAGAAGAAAATAAATTACTGAAAGAATCTAAGGAAATCACAATTCTACAGATGAAAGCAATGGAGAATTCTATTAAAGATCTCCAAGTTAAATAAGAGTGGGAAAGAGACAAGGCTATGAAATATTTGCAGGCAAAGACAACAAAAATTGGAACAGAAAATGTATAAAAACAGTTTAAGACTTGAAATTGGAAATGGAAACAATAAATAAAATAAAAGCAGAGACAATCCTGGAGGTGGAAAACCAAGGAAAGAGAACAGGAACTACAGACATGAGTATCACAAATAGGATCAAGATGGAAGACAGAATCTCAGGTATGGAAGACTCGATGGCAGAAATCAATACAACAACCAAAGAAATTGAGAAATCTAAAAATATTTCACCCACAACACCCAAGAAATCAAGGACTTAATGAAAAGACAGAACCTAGGAATTATAGGCATAGTTGAAAGAGAAGACACCAGATTCAAAGGTCCAGGAAACATTTTCAACAAAATCATAGAAGAAAATTCCCCAAATCTAAAGAAAGAGATGGTGATAAAATTCCAAGAGGCACACAGAACACCAAATAGATTAGACTAGAAAAGAAATTCCACTTTCCACATAATATGTGAAAGTCCAAATATACAGAACAAATAAAGAATATTAAAATCTGTAAGAAAAAAAGATCAAGTATAATGGCAGACCCATTAGAATTCCACCTGACTCTCCTCAGATACTTTAAAAGCCAGAGGGCATGGGCAGATGTCCTATAAGCCCTAAGAGACCACAAGAGCCAGCCCAGACTACTATACACAGCAAAACTTTCTATCACTGTAGATGGAGAAAACTAGATATTCCATGACAAAACAAAATTTAAACAATATCTAATCCCAAATCCAGCTCTACAGAAGATCCTAGAAGAAAACTTCCAACCCAGAGAAAATAACTACACCTAAGACAACATAAGAAATAGAAAACTCCAGCACAGCTAAACCAAAAGAAACACGCAAACACACAACCATCACGTACATCAAAAGAACAGGAATTAAGAACCTTTGGTCATTAATATCTCTCAACATCAGTGGACTAAACTTCCCAATAAAAAGACACAGGTTACAGAATGGATCCGTTAACAAGACCCATCATTTTGCTGCATACAAGAAATGCACCTCACTAACAAATATAGACTCTACCTCAAAGTTAAGGGCTGGGAAAAGGTTTTGAAGCCAACCCAACGGTTCTAGGAAGCAAGCTGGAGTAGCCACCCAATATCCAATAAAATAAGCTTTCAACAGAAAATAATCGAAAAAGATAGGGAAGGACACTGCATACTCATTAAAGGAAAAATCCATCAAGATGACATCTCAATACTGAATATCTATGCCCCAAATACAAGGGCACCCACATTTGTTAAAAAAAAAAAAAGCTCTTCTAAGGTTTAAACCACACATTCATCCTCACACATTAATAGTGGGAGACTTTCACATCCCACTCACACCAATGGACAGGCTATTGAGACAGAAACCAAACAGAGAAACAATGAGACTAAGAGAGGTCATGAGCCAGATATCTACAGAACGTTTCACCCAAACACACACACACACACACACACACACACACACACACACACACACACA
>CAJQZJ010027982.1:8381617-8395172 GCA_907164525.1 Lophiomys imhausi | reverse complement strand
ACACACACACACACACACACACACACACACACACACACACACACACAAATACCTCACAGCACCTCACAGAACCTTCTCCAAAATAGGCTATATATTGGAAAAAAAGCAAGCCTCAACAGATACAAGAAAATTGAAATAACCCCTGTGTCTTATCAGATCACCACAGATTAAATCTGGACTTCAACAACAACAACAACAACAGAAGTAACAAAAGGCCTACACATTCATGGAAATTAAACAAATCTCTAGTTAATGACTGCTATTTCAGGAAACAAATAAAGAAGGAAATCAATGACTTCCTAATCCAAAGCAAATGAAGACACAACATACCCAAACCTTTGGGACACAATGAAAACAGTGCTATGAGGAAAGTTTATAGCACTAAGTGCCTTCAAAAAGAAAACGGTGACAGCTCATATTAGCGAATTAACAACAGAACTAGAAGTCCTAGGGGAAAAAAAAAAGCAGCAAACACTCCCAAGAGGAACAGAGGGCAGGAAATCATGAAACTCAAGGCTGAAATCAAGAACTTAAAAACAAAGAATCAATGAAACCAAGAGTTGATTCTTTGAGAAAATCAACAAAATAGAGAAACCCTTAGCTAAACTAACTAAAAGTCAGAGGGAAAAATAACAAAATCAACAATATAGAAAATTAAAAGTGAGAAATAACAACATACATTGAGGAAATCCAAAGTATCTTTAGGTCTTACTTCAAAAACCTGTAATCCACAAAATTGGAAAACCTACTGAAATGGCCAATTTTCTTCATAGATTCCATCTACAAAAGTTAAATCAAGATCAGGTTAACAAATTAAACTGGCCTATAACCCTTAGGAAATAGAAGCTATCATTAAAAGTCTCTCAAGCAAAAGGAGTCCAGGGCCAGATGGTTTCAGAACAGAATTCTACCACATCTTCAACAAAGAGCTAATACCAATACTCTTCAAAATTTTCCAGAAAATAGAAACAGAAGGAATACTACCAAACTCTTTCTATGAGGCCACAGTTACCCTGATAACTAAACCATACAAAGACCCAATAAAGAAAGAGAATTTCATATCAATTTTCTTTATGAACATAGACATGAAAATACTCAATAAAGTACTAGAAAACCAGATCTAAGAACACATCAAAAGTATTAGACACCCTGATCAAATAAGCTTCATCCCAGGGATGCAAGGGTGGTTCATCATACAAAAATCCCTCACAGTAATCCACCATATAAACTAGCTGAAAGAAAAAAAAAATACATGATCATCTCACTACATGCTGAAAAAGCATTTGACAAAATCTAACATCACTTCATACTAAAAGTCCTAGAGAGAACTGGCATACAAGGACCATACCTAGAAATAATAAAGGCAATGTGCAGCAGCCCAGTAGCCAACATCAAATTAAATGGAGAGAAATTTGAAGCATTTCCTCTAAAGTCAGGGACAAGGCCAAGGATGCTGTTGTCCTAAGGACATCTCCACATATCTCTTCAACATAGTACTTGAAGTTCTAGGTAGAGCTATAAGACAACTGAAGGAGATCAAGGCAGTACAAATTGGAAAGGAAGAAGTCAAATTATCTCTATTTGCAGATAATATGATAGTATATATAGGTGACACCCAAAATTCCACCAAAGAACTCCTACAACTGATAAACACCTTCAGAAAAGGTAGCCGGATACAAAATTAGTTCGAAAAATCAGAAGCCCTTCTTCATGCAAAAGTTAAATGGGTCGAGAAAGAAATTAGGGAAACAAAACCCTTCACAATAGCCACAAACAATATAAAATACCTGGGGGTAACTAACCAAGCAAGTGAAAGACCTGTACATTAAGAACTTCAAGTCCTTGAAGAAAGAAATTGAAGAGGACATCAGAAGATGGAAAGATCTCCCATACTCATGGATAGGTAAGATCAACATAATAAAAATGGCCATTCTACCAAAAGCAATATACATATTCTATGCAATTTCTATCAAAATACCATATAATTCATTACAGATCTTGAAAGAACAATTCTCAACTTCATATGGAATAATAAAAACCCCAGAATAGCTAAATCAGTCCTGAACCACAAAAAAAATTTCTGGAAGAATCACCATTGCAGATGTAAACCTATACTACAGAGAAATAGTAATTAAAAACAGCATGGTAATGATATATAAACAGACCAGTTATGGTCAACTAATTATTGACAAAGAAGCCAAAACCGTACAATGGAGAAAGGAAAGCATCTTCAACAAGTGGTACCGGTCTAACTGGATGTCAACATGTAAAAGAAAGCAAATAGACCCATATTTACCACCTTGCACAAAACTTAAGTCCAAGTAGATCAAAGACCTTAACATATAGCCAGCCAGTAAATTTTATAGAAGAGAGAGTGGGGAAAACCCTCGAACTCATTGGCAACTTCCTGAACAGAACACCAACAGTTCAGGCTCTAAGACCAACAATCAATAAATGGAACCTTATAAACTGGAAAGCTTCTGTAAGGCAAAGGACATTCTCATTATAACAAAATAGCAACCTACTGATTGGGAAAAGATCTTTAGCAACCCCACATCTGACAGAGGGCTAATATCCAAAATTTATAAAGAACTCAAGAAACTAAACACCAAAAAATTAAATAATCCAATCAAAAAATGGGGTACAGAGCTAAACCAAGAATTCACAAATGAGGAAAGACACTTGAAGAAATGGTAAACATCCTTAATCATCAGAAAAATGCAACCTAAAATGACTCTGATATTCTATCGCACACCTGTCAGAATGGCTAAGATCAAAAACTCAAATGACAGCACATGCTGTGAGGTTGTGGAGAAAGGGGAACATTCCTCCATTGCTGTCAAAGACCAGTCTTGTCACACAGCAAAGGGTCTTAGGATGTGATGCAGTGTGGCAATCTTCCAGGTCTGGCCTGCTCTGGGGCTGATGGCCCTGACTGCAAACCCTTGCAGGTAGCTAGCTATGGGGTAGGGAGAGAGAGAGAGAGAGAGAGAGAGAGAGAGAGAATGCCTTTTCTGTAGCCCACAGCAAGCCCTTTGCTGCTGACTACCAGAGTTAAAATGACAAAGTTTTTTTCTTTAGTTGGGACTGTAAACTGAGGAGGTGGTAAAGCCTTTGTTTTGTAAATTATCACAAGTGCTTAGCCTATTAGTCAGCAGGCCACCCACTGAGTGTTCAGTGGACTAAAGTACATTTTCACCAATTTATGTCAGAAGTTGATGAAGGAGCTCCAAGATTTTTACCTGACCCATGAGCTATATGAAAATAAGAAGAAAGGGATGAGGACAACCAGAGGGGCTCTCTCACACACACACCAGAAAGAAGAAATGGAAGAAGCTAGGATGCAAGGACAATGTTAATGTGGTGACCATCCTTTTTATACCTTGAACAAGGGCTTTCTACATCAAAGGAAGAATTATCTCATGGTTCAAAGGCATTTATCAAAAAGAAAGAAAAAAAATCAATGCAATAGGAAGGCACTTATCAATCACATATTTAGACACTCAGTTAAGCATTGCTTTTCTATATACAAGTTAAGTTTAAGAGGACAGTATATTATGTCAAACCTGACAAGGTATAAGGAATTACAACAAAACAGTTTGTGTATTTTGTCATTAAGATTTATACTAAATTTAGGCATTTCTTGGTAGCCTTATTATCTCTTGAGTTCATGGGGAGTATAGAGTCCTTAATTGGTTTTATGGCATACCTGGAGTTTGTTCTTATCATCTGTAGAGTGAATACTTATCTGAAGTCATAAATATGTCTCAGGCATGTCTCCTAATGAGATTCACATGTTTGGGAAGAGGATTTACTACATACAGCTATATGTTTTCTATCAACTCTCTAACTTCTTTAACTTCTACAATTGTTTGGACTGAGTCAGGTAGTTTGCAAAACTCTTATCAGGAATAATAATGTCACCTTTATAGGACTCTTGTGTGAAGTCTGGCCAAACAAGAAGAGTGGCAATTAGTAATGAGGGAATCTTCACTCCATGTCAGTAATAACAGATGAAAGGAAAAGCTGGGTGTTAGCAAGAAGCAACTCTGGGGTGCATCTTTAGCGAAGATTTTTCAAAATGCCGGATAGCTTTTTAGAAAGCTTACATGTTTATAGAACCCCTTTCTCGGAAAGCTTCTGACAATGTTTGAACACTGTATGTTAAAGGCCTAAGAATAGCAGATGGACATGAAGGAAGGATCCTCAAGAGCATTCGGCTCCTGACACATTGCTGGTGGGAGTGCAAACTTGTACAACCACTATGGAAATAAGTCTGGCAATATCTTAGAAAATGTGGAATAGCTCTACCTCATCCAGCCATTCCACTCCTGGGCATATGTCCAGAAGTTTCCTCACCAAACCACAAGGACATCTCCTCAACTATGTTCATAGCAGCTCTATTTGTAATAGCTAGATATTGGAAACAACCCAGATGTCTCTCAACCAACAAATGGATAGAAAAATTGGTACGTTTACATAATAGAATACTAATCAGCCATCAGACACAAGGAAATCATGCAATTTGCTGCCAATTGGATGGGTCTATAAAAGCTCATCCTGAGTGAGCTAACCCAGACCCACAGAGATACACATGGCATCTATTCACTTATAGTCAGATTTTAGACATATAGTACAGGATAACTATACTACAACCAATGCACCAAAAGGAACAGGAACATAGACTTTGTTACCTGTTAGTGGGACACTTTGACCTAGTGGAGCTACTATGTAAGCCCCTAGTGTAAGAGGAAGCTCTTAGCCCTCATATGACTAATGAACAGAGAAAACTAAGATGTGGGAGCACCTCTCACCAGAGGAGTAGGATAGGTGTAAGAGGGAATAGAGGGTGGGAACAAGAAAGGTGGAGGGAGGAGCCTGTAATGGAGATGTAACTTGAAATGATAACTAAATGTAAGATATACATATATATTTAAATCTAAGTATTAATACTAAAATTTAACATATTAAGAATTAACCTGGGGGGAGCGAAGATGGCGGCGACCTACACTGACGCATTCTGAACGCGGGGAAAAAAGAGCCATAAAAAACACAGAGTTACTGGGCACTGTGCAAAAACCGGAGGGGCTAGACCCCCCCCCCCATGGGAACGCTCACAGCTCCCAAGGGACTGTTAAAAGTCCCAGGGCAAGGCTCTCCCCATCTCTCACAGACACGGAGGCCACTAAACCGGGGATTCGGGAACTCCCATTTGGTGAGGCGCCTGGTAAGATCTACCCCAACTTACAGCAGGCAGAATCAGGGTCCACTTGGCCATAGATCGCTGTCCTATTGGGCTCCCCACACATCAGGTTAAACTTATACCCACTTAGAAAAGGTTGCGAGATAGTGGAAGCCTTAGCAAGGAACAAACAGGGGGCTCAGCGGGTGGTCCACAGCCGCTCGTGAAGCGGAGGGCGGGAGGTTCCAAGAGAGCGCGGGAAGCTGGGAACACAAAAGCAGGCGGGAGGGGCCAAATCCCGCACAATTACGATAGCGCAGCTGGGGAACGAGCACGGCTGGCAGGGACAAATCCCCGCCAGTCCACAGCAGGTCATCTGGGGAGAGAGACATGCGCGGGTGGGACCAGGGGACCGTGCACCCACGGCAGAGCTGCTGGGACGAGAGGTGCACTCAGGCAGCCGGAGGATCCGGGGCTTGGGGTACCCACGGGACCCGTGGCAGCGCAGACAGAAAGGAAATCAGGCACAGGGTCCAGCCCTGTGGTGCGAAGACTAGAGAGAAACCAGAAATTGGGACCATAGCTGTATCCTGGAAAATCCAGACATATCAGGTGTGGAGCCAGACCCTGTCAGCCTCTGGGACGACAAACAAAGCCCACAGAATCTGTGCCTGGGCAAACAGGCCCATACCATCAGAACCATTACAGGCTGATAACTCAGAGTGCAACATAGAGAAGTCTGAATTGGGAGCAGTGAAACAATCCTGGTCCATTACTCACAACCTGGGAATAGGCTGCACCAGATCACAGTGCCTCTGGCCATTAAAATCACAGTGACCTTGAAATCCCCCTGTAAGCAACGACAGATAGCCAAGTAACTCGTCCCCTGCACCAAATCATCCACTGTGGTTCCAAGCACAGAAAAAAGACAGCTAAATGCATCCAATGGCGAAAGGTCAAAAAAAAAAAATAGAAATCAAGGAATTATGACTCCAACAAAGCAGAACCACCCTAGCTCATCCAATTCGGATGACCACACACCAACAGAAATACATGAAAACATTGACAATTCTGCAGTATGGAAAGTGATAGAGTCCCTGCAAGAAGACCTTAAATCTATGAAGGAATTCAAAGAAACCACAATTCTACAAATCAAAACAAGGAACAACACCATTAAAGAGCTCCAAGCCAAGGTGACAGAGCTTGAACAGGAAAGGAAAAAGCCATGAAAGATTTTCATACAAAAACAAGCAAGCTGGAGAAGGAAATGTACAAAACGAACAAAACCATACAAGACATGAAAATAGAAATAGAAACAATAAAGAAAACACAGTCAGAGTTAAAAGAGGAAGTGGAGAACCAAGGGAAGAGAGCAGGAACTACGGATGTGAGTATCAACAATAGGATGCAAGAGATGGAAGACAGGATCTCAGGCATGGAAGATTCAGTGGAAGAAATCAGTACATCACCCAAAGAAAATGAGAAGGCTAAAAAATCTCTCACCCACAACATCCAAGAAATCAAGGACTCATTGAAAAGACGGAACCTAAGAATTATAGGTATAGAGGAAAGAGAAGACTCCCGACTCCAAGGTCCAGGAAATATCTTCAACAAAATCATAGAGGAAAACTTCCCAAACCTGAAAAAAGAGATGCCAATAAAAATCCAAGAGGCATACAGAACACCAAACAGATTAGACCAGAAAAGAAACTCCTCTCGCCACATAATAATTGAAACCCCAAATGTACAGAACAAAGAAAGAATATTAAAAGCTGTAAGAGAAAAAGGTCAAGTCACATACAATGGCAGACCCATCAGAATTACACCTGACTTCTCCCCAGAAACGATAAAAGCTAGAAGGGCCTGGTCAGATATACTACAAGTCCTAAGAGATCATAGATGCCCAGCCAGACTACTTTACCCAGCAAAACTCTCTATCAACATAGATGGAGAAAACAAGATATTCCATGACAAAATTAAATTTAAACAATATCTACCCACAAACCCAGCCCTACAGAAAATCCTAGAAGGAAAATCCCAACCCAGAGAAGAAAACTCCACCCAAGAAAACAAAGGGTATAGAAAACCCATCAGCAACTAAACCAAAAGAGGAACAGAACCACCGCCTATACCAAACTAATGGGAAATAACAACCCCAGGTCACTAATATCCATCAACATCAATGGACTCAACTCCCCAATAAAAAGACATAGGTTTACAGAGTGGATCCGCAAGCAAGACCCTTCCTTATGCTGTATACAAGAGACACATCTAACTACAAAAGATAGACACTGCCTCAGAGTAAAGGGCTGGGAAAAGGTTTTCCAAGCAAATGGACCCAGGAAGCAAGCTGGAGTAGCCATCCTAATATCAAACAAAACAGACTTCCAACTGAAGTTAATGAAGAAAGACAAAGAAGGGCACTATATACTCATTAAAGGGAATATTCATCAAGAGGAAATTTCAATACTGAACATCTATGCCCCAAATACAAAGGCACCTACTTTCGTAAAAGAAACACTTCTAAAACTTAAAGCGCACGTTGATCACAACACATTAGTAGTGGGAGACTTCAACACCCCACTCACAACAAAGGACAGATAATCAAGAGAGAAGACAAACAGAGAAATATTGAGTCTAACAGAGATCATGAAACAAATGGACCTAACAGATATCTACAGAACGTTTCACCCAAACACAAAGGAATACACCTTTTTCTCAGCACCCCACGGAACCTTCTCCAAAATCGACCACATAATTGGTCACAAAGATAGTCTCAGTAGATACAAGAAAATTGAAATAACACCTTGTATCTTATCAGACCACCACGGAATAAAGCTGGTCTTCAACAAAAAAGAATCAACAGAAAGCCTACACACACATGGAAATTGAACAGCTCCTTACTGGATGACCACTGGGTCAGGGAAGAAATAAGGAAGGAAATCAAAGACTTCTTAAAATCCAACGACAATGAAGACACAACATACCCAAACCTATGGGATACATTGAAAGCTGTGCTACGAGGAAAGTTCATAGCACTAAGTGCTTTCAAAAAGAAAATTGTGACAGCTCATATTAGTGAACTAACAGCTAAGCTGGGTGAATTGGAAAAAAAAGAAACAAACACTCCCAAGAAGAGCAGAAGACAGGAAATCATCAAACTTAGAGCTGAAATCAACAACTTAGAATCAAAAAGAACTATACAAAGAATCAATGAAACCAAGAGTTGTTTCTTTGAGAAAATCAACAAAATAGACAGACCCCTAGCCAAATTAACTAAAAGGCAAAGGGAAAGAACACAAATCAACAAAATCAGAAATGAAAAGGGAGAAATAACAACAGACATTGAGGAGATTCAGAAAATATTCAGACATTACTTTAAAAATCTATATTCCACTAAATTTGAAAACCTAAGCGAAATGGAAAATTTCCTCAATAAATTCCACCTACCAAAACTAAATCAAAATCAGATTAACAGCTTAAACAGCCCAATAACACCTAAGGAAATAGAAACAGTCATTAATAATCTCCCAACCAAAAAAAGCCCAGGGCCAGATGGCTTTAGCACGGAATTATACCGGACCTTCAAAGAGGAACTAACACCATTACTTTTCAAACTCTTCCACCACATAGAAACAGAAAGATCATTGCCAAACTCATTCTATGAGGCCACTGTCATTCTGATTCCTAAACCACACAAAGACCCAACAAAGAAAGAGAACTTCAGACCAATCTCCCTCATGAACATAGATGCAAAAATACTTAATAAAATACTAGCAAACCGAATTCAAGAACACATCAAAAGTATCATACACCATGATCAAGTAGGCTTCATCCCTAGAATGCAGGGATGGTTCAATATACGAAAGTCTATCAATGTAATTCACCACATAAACAAGGTGAAAGAAAAAAACCACATGATAATCTCGCTAGATGCAGAAAAAGCATTTGACAAAATCCAACACCCCTTCATGCTAAAAGTTCTGGAGAGAACGGGCATACAAGGACCATACCTAGAAATAATAAAGGCAATATACAGCAAGCCAGTAGCCAACATCAAATTAAATGGAGAGAAGCTTGAAGCATTTCCTCTAAACTCAGGGACAAGACAAGGATGTCCACTTTCACCATATCCCTTCAATATAGTACTTGAAGTCCTTGCTAGAGCAATAAGACAACTAAAGGAGATCAAAGGGATAAAAATTGGAAATGAAGAAGTCAAATTATCCCTATTCGCAGATGATATGTTAGTATACATAAGCGACCCCAAAAACTCCACCAAAGAACTCTTACAGCTGATAAACAACTTCAGCAAGGTGGCTGGATACAAAATTAACTCAAAAAAATCAGAAGCCCTTCTTTATACAACAAATAAATATACCGAAAAAGAAATAAGGGAAACAACCCCCTTCACAATAGCCACAAACAACATAAAATACCTGGGAGTAACTCTAACCAAGCATGTAAAGGACTTATATAACAAGAACTTCAAGCCCCTGAAGAAAGAAATGGAAGAGGCCTTTAGAAGATGGAAAGATCTCCCATGCTCATGGATAGGTAAGATCAACATAATAAAAATGGCTATCCTACCAAAAGCAATATATAGATTTAATGCAATTCCTGTCAAAATACCAACACAATTCTTTATAGACCTGGAAAAAGCTAGTCTCAACTTCATATGGAACAACAAAAAGCCCAGAATAGCTAAATCAATCTTGTCCAATGAAAAAACATCTGGAGGTATCACCATCCCAGATTTCAAGCTGTACTACAGAGCAACAGTAATAAAAACAGCATGGTACTGGTATAGCAACAGACCAGTGGATCAATGGAATCGAATTGAAGACCCAAACATGGATCCACACACCTATGGCCAACTAATCTTTGACAAAGAAGCCAAAAACGCACAATGGAAGAAGGACAGCATCTTCAACAAATGGTGCTGGTCCAACTGGATGTCCACTTGCAAAAGAATGAAATTAGACCCATACCTATCACCTTGTACAAAACTTAATTCCAAGTGGATCAAAGACCTTAACGTAAGGCCAGCCACACTAAAGATACTAGAAGAAAAAGTAGGAGAAACCCTCGAACTCATTGGCACAGGTGACAACTTCCTGAACAGAACACCAACAGCTCAGGACCTGAGATCAACAATCAATAAATGGGACCTCATGAAACTGAAAAGTTTCTGTAAAGCAAAGGATACTGTCATTCGAACAAAACGGCAACCAACAGACTGGGAGAAAATCTTCACCAACCCCACATCTGATAGAGGGCTATTATCTAAAATCTACAAAGAACTCAAGAAACTAAATGCCAAGAAACCAAATAATCCAATCAAAAAATGGGAGATGGAGCTAAATAGAGAATTCACAAAGGAGGAATCCCTAAGGGCTGAGAGACACCTGAAGAAATGTTCAACATCCTTAATCATCAGAGAAATGCAACTCAAGACGACCCTGAGATTCCACCTAACACCTGTTAGAATGGCTACAATAAAGAGCTCAAATGATAGCGCATGCTGGCGAGGGTATGGAGAAAGGGGTACCCTACTCCATTGCTGGTGGGAGTGCAGGCTTGTGCAACCACTATGGAGGTCTGTCTGGCGATATCTTAGAAATCTAGGAATAACCTTGCCTCAAGACCCAGCCATACCACTTCTGGGTATACACCCAAAGGACCTCTCACGGAGACATAGGGAAGTCTCCTCATCTATGTTCATAGCAGCCTTATTTGTAATAGCTAGAAATTGGAAACAACCCAGATGTCCCTCAACTGAAGAATGGATTAAAAAATTGTGGTACATCTATACAATGGAATATTACTCAGCTATCAGAAACAATGAAATCATGCAATTTGCAACCAAATGGATGGATCTAGAGGAGCTCATCCTGAGTGAGCTAACCCAGTCTCAGAAGGATGCACATGGCATCTATTCACTTATAGTAGGATTTTAACTATATCGTACAGGATATCTGTACTACAACCAACACATCAAAAGGAACAATGACATAATTTTTTTTTTATCTTTTTCTTTTTCCTTCTTTTTTTCTTTTTTCTCTTTCCTTTTCCCTTCTCTTTTTCCTCTCTTTTTTTGTTGATATTCTTTGTTTTTGTGGGTTTGTGTGTTTGTTGGTCTTTTTTTTTTTAGTGTTCCCCCAGTAGCAGTGAGACACCATTCACTGGCAGTACTGCCTCGTAGGCCCCCGGTGAATGAAAAGGCTCTTGGCCCTCATATGACTCCTGAGCTGTGGTGAGAGACTGTTAGGCAGGGACACTCCACCCCAGAGGAACAAGACGGAAGGGTCAGGGGGTAGAGCATGGAAGGGTGGGGCTAGGAAGTGGGAAAAGAGGACAATATGATAAGGATGTAACCTGAAGCAACAAACAAATAAATTTATCAACTAAAAAAAAAGAAAAGAAAAAAAATGGGCAGGGGACAGGGCTGAAACACTGTGAATGGAACAGAGGATACAGCCATTCGGCCTGGATTTGCAGACCTCCAGGTGTAGAGAAGACGTTGAGCTAAGGTAAAATACAAGAGAATTGTGGTATTGGCCCATGCCTTTGACTTCAGCGGAGACCGGGGGGTGGGGGGGTGGGGTGGGGGTGTGGTGGGGTGGGGGGGGAGGGGGCACCTTAGAGTTGGTGGTCTTATGTACTCTGGAGTCATACGGAGCGGGGTGGTGAGGGTGCATACTCTTGGTCCCACCATTCAAGAAGAGTACACCCTTGATCCCAGCTCCCAACACACTGGAGACAGAAACAGGCAGACCCCGGAGCTCAGGGTCAGCCTGATGCAGGGCAAACTCTAAATAGAGAAAGACTTCGATCCAGGAGTGGTGGAACACATCTTTTATCCCTTCAGATGAGAAACACAGGTCCCTGTTCCCAATAATGAGAGTTCAGAGACATACACATGGGATTTGGAGGGACCTAGGTTTGGAGGCTACTTACAAAAGGCCGTCTCGATGCAGGCAGATTGTCCTTTGGGATCTCAAAATATATACACTAGAGATGGTTTAGCTCCAAGGTGACAGAATGATTTCTTCTTTAACCCGGATTGAAAGATAACGCTTTGTATGTTGTCAGAAGGCCAAATTTGCTTCAGGAGAAGTAATACCTAGCCCCCCCATCCCCCCCCCAGAAAAAAAAAAAAGAGGGCAATTGTCCTAGGGTTGGGATTGGGGCAGGGCTCTGTTCTTATCGTTCCAGGAGAATTGAAGTGTCCATTAGGGGAGCCCGGGGACGGCGGACAGCGGAATCCTCAGCAGAGAGCAGAATCAGGCACCAAGGAGGATGAGTGACCCAGTTGATTCTGCCTGGCAGACTTCCTCAATAGCTGTCTCCATCGGGGGCCTGCAACCACCACTGCAATCCAGTGTCGCTGGGACCGTTCAGCTCTACACAATGCCCCGGCCGGAACCTCAGTGAAGCCTGCAAGATCAGCTTCTGCCTACAAACCCCTTAGGTCATCTAAACAGCTGAGAACAGAAGGACTGAACATAAAAGGATTGTACTAACATTTTTAATCATTTTTCCCATTTGGGTTGGGGCCCCAAACAGGTCTACTATGACCCAAATCAGCAGGAAGTCACTTTAAGAGAGCGAAGTCCCATGCCCAGAGGGTGGGGAGGGTGTTTCTCCGCCCTTCTTTTTGGTTATTTGAAGGTTAACTGAAAACTCTGTTATGTAGGGGAAGAGACTACAAGCTGATAAATGATCCTGTCTTAATGGGTTTTGGAGGTTAGCCCCAGGGAATTCCTACTTTTCCTTTTCTGTATCCTTCTTCCTCTCCTATGTAGGAGTGCATGGGCTTGAGAAAAATGAGATATAGACATAGCACAGGAAGGTCCAAGAAGAAGGGGCAGATTATTGAATATGCCCTTATACCTTTGTATATTGATACAAAATTAGTAGGTTATTTGGCTAAAGTGGTATTGACCATTGTTTATTGTACAAAAATAAGATTGTATTGGATTACATCGGTATTGATCTTTGTATATTGATACAAAATTAAGATTATAGTTGGCCACAATGGTATTGACCCTTGCATATGGACGTAATATTAAGATTATATTGGGCTACATAGGCATTGATCTTGGTATATTGATACATAATTAAGAGTATATTTAACCACAATTGAATAGATTTTTGTATATTGATACAAATTTAAAGGTAACGCTTCCTAATGGTATCATACCTAGAGATACTTAATAATAAAATGTGAAGCTCTGACCTCTTGATACCAACCGTCTAAAATGGTCTAGGATAGTTAAAACAAACTCCTAGTCATGCAAACATGTCTCTTTGTTAGCTACTCTGACAGTCTATCACAGATATTCTCTAAACTACCCAGTAATCAAGTTG
>CAJQZJ010027982.1:8343219-8376617 GCA_907164525.1 Lophiomys imhausi | reverse complement strand
GACTGAAAGGGGAAACCTCTGGAGGGAAGAGGGTGGAAGGGCGGGTTCGGAAGGGGGAATAGGGAGGGGCTTGTTACTGAGATGTAACTTGAAGAAAAAAAAATAAAGTATTTATAAAAAAAAAAGAATTAACCTGATTAGTTACTATTTGACTTTGTGTCACCATCTCAATTTATACTACATTAGTATTTGGCTTAGTTTATGCTATGTTTACTTATGAATTTTTTTCTAAAACTGATTTGAAGGAATTAGAGAGTATCTGTTGAGTTCTTGCAAAGTATGTGATTATAACTTCAGTTAGTAAAACTTCTTCCTTTTGTACCCTCTCTCTGTTTTGATATCTACGCAACTACATAACTGGCAAGTAACAATAAAACCCAGTTTTGTATTAATTATTGAAGTACCTTGAGATGCTACTTACTGCCATTGTATTTTTTCTATTTTTCATTCCTTGTTTTATTTTGATTCATCTCAGTTGGAATATTGTAAGTAGCAATCCAAAGTGAAGTAGTTTGGAGTTTACAAAATGTTTACTTGATGATTATGTTACTAAAAGACAGCTTATTATAGAGGATACAATTTGAGTCAGATGTCCTCCTATCACCACCTAAGCAATCCATTTTATATGTATTTGTTTTCTTTATTGGGTTATGTGTTTTGTTTGTTTTCTTTCTCCTGTCTTAGATTTTTCAAATGAAACTCTAAATGAAAATATATTATATAGCAATTATAAATTGTGTTTGGATTATAAATATCTGCTGTCACATTTTGCTTCTTTCAAATTCTTAAACAATTCACAAAGCATATTTCTTTAAGCAGTTATGGAGATGAGTTTGTTCAATACCTTGTGTCCCCCTTGTTTACATGAGAGTGTTTTGAGACCTAAAGTGCAGTGACCTCCAAATATTATTTTCTATTCTGTTAAATAGCATTATTCTGTTCAGCATTTGAATGTGAATTATGTATAAATTCAAAGAACATTCAGTCAACTGGGACAATGTGACTTCAATTTAAATAATTTTCTCATGTTTTGTTGTTACTTAAGTTCTATTTAAATAAACTTATGGGGAATACAGCCTTTAGTGTCCATGTTGGATGTAATGTGAACATTCATCTTAGTGATATTACAGAATATTTATATATTAATGTGCCTATTCCATTCAAGAATGGAAGTGATTTCTGTATAGGCAATGTGGTAAAATAATCATAGACCCAGGCATTAGTGCAATAATACTTGCTATGTTAAAAGTAAACTTTGCCAGGAGTTATGTGGTTAAATAAATGACATTTTCTTTTGAGATTCTGCACCTTTACTGAATAATAATAGGATGATATGTTGAGAACTCAGTGCATGATAAATGCTCAATGATCATATTTATCTAAGACTGTATGTTAGTTATTGGATAGTTATTTCCTCTGATTTGAAACATTCACTACTGAAGGGAAGCTCAGAAAAATCAGGAAGCTCAGGGAATGTATAGAACCCACCAGATTCTTGCCCAAGGTTAAGCAGTAAAGAATTGTTTGGTAGCATCCCCTTCCAGCTGTTCAGGAAAATCTAGCAATGCAACTTTTGCAGCCTGTTACCCTTGTAAGGGAGGGGTTTTGATTATGGTGCTACCTGAGTCACCTATGTGTTTATATATTGAATATCTTACCTGTGTCCCTCTAAGTAATCTCAAAAAGCTCATTGGTCCACCGTACTTGGGCTGGGAAGGATTTGTTCTTGCTTTGTCATTGGTACCTGTCTGAGATGAGAAGACTTTTATTCACATCACCTTTGGAAGGTCTCTGCAACATAAAGGTATAAAGATGCAATTGTGCTGAAGTTCAAACTCCTACCCTTCGGAACTGGCTGAAAACTGCCATTACCTAACTCCCTAGTTCTCATCCAATTCTACTGAAACAAGAGGATCCCAAGAATATCTATTTCAAGAAGTTTGGGAGAGAATTGACCAAAGTGTCCAGCATATAGTTGGGATACAACACCTACATCAGAATAATTATTTTTTATTTATTAGTTAACTAATTTATGCATTTTAGACCCTGACAGCAGTTTCCCCTCCCTCCTCTCCTGTCACTCCTTCCCCCCATCCCCCATTCACTCTTCCTCTGTTTGTCTTCAGAACATAAAAACAAAAGCATCTTCAATAAATCATGCTGGTCTGACTAGATGTAGGCATGTAGAATACAAATAGATGCATATTTATCACCCTGAACAAAACTCAAGTCCAAGGGGATCAAAGACATGAACATAAAACCAGATACATTTAAACTGATGAAAGAGAAAGAGGAGAATAGCCTTGAACATATTGGTACAGAAGACAATGTCTTGAACAGAATATCAATAGTGCAGGCATTAAGACCAACAACTAATAAATGGGACCTCATAAAATTGAAAACCTTCTGTAAGGCAAAGAACATCAGAAAAAGCACAAACCAGCAGCTTACAGAATGAAAAAAGATCTTCACCAACTCCACATTCAAGAGAGGGCTCATATCGAAAATATATAAAGAACTCAAGAAACTAGACATCAACAAACCAAGCAACCAAATTTAAAAATGGGATGCATATCTAAACTGAATATTTATTTTGAAAATAGATTTAATCTTGATCTACTGTCAACTACTAACTAGCAGCTGTGCATATTAAGATGTTTGTGACAAGTTAATTTAACCTAGTATTCAGTGCAAAAATTGTGCAGTAAATGCTTATAGAAAGTGTAAAATCAAAGTGAGAAAGACTGACTTTTTAAAGAGTAAATCTATTTCCTAGAAATATTTACAACTTATTTTGGAAGAACAAACATATGAATAAAATTCATAGATAGATATATAGAGTTCAAATATTATGTTTTTAGTCCATAAATACATATTAAACTTGTAAATGTCAGGTGTGAAGAAGGAAGGTCTGGACACGGAAATCATTGAGATTGTTCTTAATTTAAAAGCTATTTTTATTTTGAGATTATAGTATAAGTACATAAAATTCTGCTTCCTGTATGGGATTTTTAAAAAATATTTTTTATTTCTTCAAGTTACATCTCAATCACAATCCCCTCCCTAACCCCCTCCAGTCCCACCCTTCAACCCTCCACCCCCTCAACCCCCCATCCTCTTCCCTGTTTTTTTTTTAGTTCAAGGTATTTCTTTTTCCCCCCAACAGCTCTCCCTTTCAGTCCAACAAATGGTTCCTTTTCTTATAACTATAAATACAATACAAAACAACAGAACTAAATAGGCCACAATTAGAGATCTGAAGAATATGGCATTCAAAGATGTTTTCTTAACTTAAGATTTTTTTATATCGAGACATGTCAGCTCCTGACAGCATCCCCTATTCTACTCCTGTATGGGATTTTAATCTAGCAATGATGCTACTCTGTCTGGAATATAGCATGCCCTTAATACTCAACTTTAATCCTAACAATGAAGATAAGGTTAGTCTATAGAAAGAAGCATCCATGTTTGAAAGTGATGTCTAGTTGAGTGGAAGACAAAGTGACTAATCAAAGAAAGATTTTACAGAGTAGGATATGCCCAACTCTCAGGAGAAGAGAAAAGAAATGGAAGCTACTTAAGGGAGCAGCACCGAAAATGAGAGAGAATTTTAAAGAGGCACTTTTACAGGAAGAGTTTTACAGAAACAGTTTGAAGAGAAAACAAATTAGACACAGGTGAAGATAGAATGAGCTAAAGAATGAGACAGACCCAGAAGATTAGAACACATTTCTGGAGTTAGTTTGAGGCCAAGCAGAGCAATTCAGTGAGAAATTGAGAGAAGACAGACTGAATAATTCATTTGGGAGAGGAGTTTAAGCCAGAACAGCTGAGTTGAACCAGCCAGCAAGAATTCAGAAAGCTTGAAAGGGTGAGAGTATTCAGCAATAAGTTACAGAGGCTGAAAATATTCTAGACCTATATTAGATTGTACAGAGTTGAGAAGCTTCCGGGACTAGACCTAGGTTAGCAGAGAAAGACAGTAAGCCTTCAAGATGACAATTACATCAGGAGAATAAAAGTTACTTCTACATCTTCCCTTTTCCCCTTCCATGCCCTCGCATATATCCATGTACCTTTTAAATTCTTGGCCTCTTTGCATACATATACGTAAATATATATCATAAGTATGTATTCCTAAATAGATGAGTAGAAACTTCTCAGCATATATTATGTAACTTGTATGTTTTAATGAAATGAAAATTTCATAAAAGATTTGTTTCTTTAAAAAGTTGTTTCTTGGGGGGATCCAAGATGGCGGTGGCCCATGTGAACACATTTTGAACGCAGGGAAAACAGCCATAAAACCACAGAGTTATAAGACACTGCGCAAGAATCTGAGCAAATTGAACCCCCAGGGACCATTAAAAGTCTGTGGGAAGGACTCTCCTCCCTTCTCTCGGTCACTCAACAAAACAGACCAATGGTAGCCGCTGAATCCAGGAATCAGGAATCATCACCAGGAGAGGCACAGGGTAAGATCAAATACCCAGGGACAGATCCGAACCCTAGACAGGGTTATTCACCAGCCTCCTGGGCCCCCAGATCCCACACAGGTGTCCCAGCTACTTAGTGAAGGCTTGCAGACCTGTGGGAACAGGATAGCCTCTTAGTGAAGCCACAGCACTCCAAATGTACCCAACAAAGAAAGAATACTGAAAGCTGTAAGAAAAAAAGGTCAAGTAACATATAATGGCAGACATATCAGATTTACACCTGACTTCTCCTCAGAAACTTTAAAAGCCAAAAGGGCATGGATAGATGTCCTGCAAGCTCTGAGAGAATATAGGTAACCAGCCAAACTACTATACCCAGCAAAACTAACTACAACTATCTATCAACATAGATGAAGAAAACAATATATTCCATGACAAAATCAAATTTAAACAGGATCTACCCACAAATCCAGCACTACAGAAGATCCTAGAAGGAAAACTCCAATCCAGAGAAGATAACTACACCTAAGAAAACAGAGGACTGAGGGGGAGGAGGGTGGGAGGGTGGGACTGGAGGGGAGATTAGGGAGGGGATTGTGATTGAGATGTAACTTGAAGAAATAAAAAATAAATTATTAAAAAAAAAAAAAAGAAAACAGAGGACCAGAAAACTCCATGGCAACTAAACCAAAAGAAACACAGAACCACCACCTACAACAAAATAATGGGAACTAACAACCTCTGGTCACTAATATCCATCAACATCAATGGACTCAACTCCCCAATAAGAAGACATAGGCTAACAGATTGGATCCATAAACAAGACCCCTCATTTTGCTGCATACAAGAAACACATCCCACTAACAAAGATAGACACTACCTCAGAGAAAAGGGCTGGGAAATGTTTTCCCAGCAAATGGACTCAGGAAGCAAGCTTGAGTAGCCATCTTAATATTAAACAAAATAGACTTCCAACTGAAGTTACTAAAGAAAGATAGAGAAGGGCATTACATACTCATTAAAGGAAATATTCATCAAGAGGACATCTCAATATTGAACATCTATGCCCCAAATACAAAGGCACCTATATTTGCAAAAGAAATTCTTCTAAAACTTAAATAACACATCGATCCCCACACAATAGTAGTGGGTGACTTCAACACCCCACTCACAACAATGGACAGATCATCAAGACAGAAACCAAACAGAGAAATAATGAGCCTAACAGAGCTCATGAACCAAATGGACCTAACAGTTATCTATAGAATGTTTCACCTAAACACAAAACCATACACCTTCTTCTCAGCACTGCACGGAACATTCTCCAAAATCGACCATATATTTGGACACAAAGATAGCCTCAACAGATACAAGAAAATTGAAATAACCCCGTGTATCTTATCAGACCACCATGGAATAAAGCTGGACTTCAACAACAACAGAAACAACAGAAAGCCTACACACACATTGAAACTGAACAACTCTTTACTGGATGACTACTGGGTCAGGGAAGAAATAAAGAAAGAAATCAAAGACTCCTTAAAATCCAACGACAATGAAGGCACAACATACACAAACCTATGGGACACAATGAAAGTTGTGCTATGAGAAAAGTTCATAGCACTAAGTGCCTTCAAAATCAAAATTGTGACAGCTCAAATTAGCAAATTAATAGCTAAACTGGGTGAATTGGAAGAAAAAAAGCAAACACTCCCAAGAGGAGCAGAAGGCAGGCATCAAACTTAGGGCTGAAATCAACAACTTAGAAACAAAAAGAACTATACAAAGAATCAATGAAACCAAGAGTTGGTTCTTTGAGAAAAATCAACAAAATAGACAAACCCTTAGCCAAATTAACAAAAAGGTAGAGGAAAAAAAACACATATCAACAAAATCAGGAATGAAAAGGGAGTACTATCAACAGACATTGAGGAAATCCAGAGAATATTTGGGTCCTACTTTAAAAATCTGTAGTCCTCTAAATTTGAAATCTTAAGCAAAATGGACAATTTTCTTGATGGATTCCACCCACTGAAGCTAAATCAAGATCAGGTTAACAGAATAAACATCCCTATAACCCCTAAGGAAATAGAAACAGTCATTAAAAATCTCACAACGAAAAAAAGCCCAGTGCCAGATGGTTTCTGCATAAATTATACCAGACCTTCAAAGAAGAGCTAATACCAATACTCTTCAAACTCGTTCACAAAATATAATCAGAAAGAACACTGCCAAACTCATTCTATGAGGCCACAGTCACCCTGATTCCTAAACCACACAAAGACCCAACAAAGAAAGAGAATTTCAGACCAATCTCCCTCATGAACATAGATGCAAAAATAGTTAATAAAATACTAGCAAACCAAATTCAAGAACACATCAAAAGTATCATACAACACAATCAAGTAGGCTTCATCCCAGGAATGCAGGGATGGTTCAATATATGAAAATCCATCAACGTAATTTACCATATAAACAAGATGAAAGAAAAAAACCACATTATAATCTCGCTGGATGTGGAAAAAGCATTTGACAAAATCCAACACATATTCATGTAAAAGTTCTGGCGAGAACGGGCATACAAGGACCATATCTAGAAATAATACAGGCAATATACAGCAAGCCAGTAGCCAACATCAAATTAAATGGGGAGAAATTTGAAGCATTTCCTCTAAACTCAGGGACAAGTCAAGGATGCCACTTTCACCATATCTCTTCAATATAGTACTTGAAGTTCTTGCTAGAGCAATAAGACAACTAAAGGAGATCAAGGGTATACAAATTGGAAATGAAGAAGTCAAATTATCCCTATTTGCAGATGATATAATAGTGTACATAAAAATTCCACCAGAGAGCTCTTCCAGCTGATAAACACCTTCAGCAAGGTGTCTGGATACAAAATTAATTTAAAAAATCAGAAGCCGTTCTTTTAACATCAAATAAATGGGCTGAGATAGAAATCAGGAAAGAACTCCCCTCACAATAGCCACAAACAATATAAAATACCTGGGGGTAACTCTAACCTAGCAAGTAAAGGACCTGTACAACAAGAAATTCAAGTCCTTGAAGGAAGAAATTGAAGTGGTCATCAAAGATGGAAAGATCTCCCATGCTCATGGATAGGTAGGATCAACATAATATAAATTGCCATCCTACCAAAATCAATATACACATTCAATGCAATGCCTATCAAAACACCAAGACAATTCTTTTTAGACCTGGAAAAAGCTACTCTTAATTTCATATGGAATAACAAAAAACCCAGAATAGCTAAATCAATTCTGTACAATAAAAAAAATCTGGGGGTATTACTATCCCAGATTTCAAGCTGTACTACCAAGCAATAGTAATAAAAACATCATGGTACTGGTACAGAAATGACCAGTGGATCGTTTGAAGACCCAGAAATGAACCCACACACCTATGGTCACTTAATTTTTGACAAAGAAGCCAAAACCGCACAATGGAAAAAGGACAGCATCTTCAACAAATGGTTCTGGTCCAACTGGATGTCTACATGTAAAAGAATGAAATTAGACCCATACTTATCACTTAAGTCCAAGTGGATGAAAGAACCCAACATAATGCCAGAAACACTAAATCTACTAGAAGAGAAAGTGGGAAAAACCCTTGAGATCATTGGCACAGGTGAGAACTTTCTGAACAGAACACCAACAGCTCAGGACCTAAGACCAACAATCAATAAATGGGACCTGATGAAACTGAAAAGCTTCTGTAAGGAAAAAGACACTGTCATTTGAACAAAACGGCAACCTACAGATTGGGAAAAAACTTCACCAACCCCCATCTGACAGAGGGCTAATATCCAAAATTTACAAAGAACTCAAGAAATTAAATGCCAAGAATCTAAATAATCCAATCAAAAAGGGGGAAAAGTGCTAAACAGAGAATTCACAAAGGCAGAATTCCTAATGGCTGAGAGACACTTGAAGAAATGCTCAGCATCCTTTACCATCAGAGAAATGCAACTCAAGAAGAATCTAAGATTCCATGTCACACCTGTCAGAATGGCTAAGATCAAAAGCTCAAATGATAACACATACTGGCGAGGGTGTGGACAAAGGGGAACCCTCCTTCATTGCTGGTGAGAGTGCAGGCTTGTGCAACCACTATGGAGGTCTGTCTGGCGAAATCTTAGAAAACTGAAATAGCTCTGCCTCAGGACCCAGACATACCGCTTCTTGGTATACATCCAAATGCCTCCTCATGGAATCATAGGAAGGTTTCCTCATCTATGTTTTAGCAGCCTTATTTGTAATTGCTAGAAAGTGTAAACAACCCAAATGTCCCTCAACCGAAGAATGGATTAAAAAACTGTGGTACATCTACACAATGGAATACTACTCAGCCATCAAAAACAATGAAATTTTGCAATTTGCAGCCAAATGGATGGAACTAGGGAAGCTCATCCTGAGTGAGCTAACCCAGACTCAGAAGGATTCACATGGCATCTATTCACTTATAGTCGGATTTTAGTTATATAGTATATGATATCTATACTACAACCAATGCACCGAAGGGAACATGGACATAGACTTTTTCTTTTTCTCCCTGTTAATGAGACACTTTTCTCTGGTGGTGCTGCCTTGTAGGACCCCAGTGTAGGAGGAGGCTCTCTGCCTGCATATGACTGCTTAACTGGGGTAGGGGACTGTTATGTAGGGACACTCAACTCCAGAGGAGTGGGGTGAAAGGGCTAGGGGGTAGAGCATGGGAGGGTGGGACTGGGAGGTGTGGAAAGAAGACACTATGATGGAGATGTAACCTGAAGGAATAAATAAATAAATTTTTAAAAATAAAAACTTTGTTTCTTTTACTAATAAAAACTGATGTTTAAGGCTGGGCATGGTGGTTCATGACTTTAATCCCAACACTGAGGAGGCAGAGGCAGGCAAATCTCTGTGATTTTAAGGCCAGCTTCGTCTACAGAGTGAGTTACAGGATACCCACGGCTACAGGGAGAAACCTTGTCTTAAAAAAATAAATAAAAAACTGAGGCTTATTTAAAAGTAATTGTAAATATATCCACTCTTTTACATGTATCTCACATACTGACTCACTTAAACTGCAGTGTAATTATCAATTGTATTTTTTTAATAAGTATAAACTCTAAGATTAGGCCGCTGGAGCACCAGGCAGCTTGGCAGAGCAGCAGGCGTCCTGTCAGGTTATCAGTAGAAGGGCCTGGGCTGCCTTAACCTGTAGCCTGATTTATCCTGGGGAAAGATTTCAGACCAAGTGTGGCCTACACTACCTGTAACCTAAACTCTGTTAAGTAATATAAGTTGTTATATTAGGCGGGTAGAATTACCAGTGGCTTGGTGTGAGATTCACTGGAGTTCAACAGGAGTCCGTGAATCCAGGAATCTGGGAGTCCTATGACCCTAGATTACTTGGAATGACGGCCTAAAGGCTGCCACAGTCATTTCCCCAATAATTAAATACAGCAAGACCTTTTAATATTTTAACGCATAGCCTTTAGCTGGGCAAACTCTCGATTAGCTACTCAAAGTTAACTTGGACCACCTAATCGCAAATTGCCATGTGCCTGTGACCACCTTCCAGCGTTCTCAAACACATCTATCTGCATCTATGTCTCCTGGTGTAATGAATGTACCCGCTATGTAAAGCACAGGCCTGACTCCTGTTCTAATCTCAGGAAGTCCCGCCTTCCTATACTCTTTCTGCCCAGCTAATTGGCTATTAGCTACTTTTATTAACCAATCAAAGGAATGCCTCAGAAAAGGCGGTAATTAAATCTCAGCATTGAAATCAGCCTATCAGAAGCAGTGTTAATAGCCCCAACAACATACTTTCAAGAATAATTTTACTACTCTATATTACTGTCATTCCCATTCTTCAGAGGAAGAAATGAAAGCACAGAGTGATGAAATAAATTACTGGTGATTATTTGTATACTACAGCAAATTGGATTTATAATCATAATTAAATCAGTGACATAGTCATTAAGAAAATATACTTGAAAGAGGTACATTTTAACTAAAACCTCAAGGAACAACAAGAAAATTTTGATGTGCATGGAAGAACAGCAGTGAGAGTACACTAAAAAAGTATGGCATAGAGAGTGTGAAACCTCAGGTGAGTCATGCATGAAAGCCATTAGGAAGTATGTACAGGCAAAGGAAGACAAGGCATCGATCCAATGTGCTTTTACTAGCTTGTTTTGGAGATACCTTAATATAAATTCGGGTAACACTTGAGTACTGACATGGAAGATGTAAAAGCTCTATTGATTCATTAATATCTGGCAGACATTCTGGAGTCACCTTTGAAAGTTAGGACACTCGTTTTAGCTCAGTCTACTTGTTCTAAATCTCTTTGGTGCAGAATGTGGGATATAGAACAAATCACTACCTCATCATTTCTTGGTATTCAGTAAGAAACTACAAATGGTGTGGTTTTGCATTTTCTTTGTGCTGATTTTCTAAGAATGCAATATATCATGGAGACTGTGATGTGCACATTTTAAAATATAGAGGAAGAAATAATATTGACTTGGGTCCCTGGTGAAGAGTGATTTAGAAGTTTAAAGCTATGAGGAATATTATTGATTTAACAATCTATAGAAATGACAGTACCGGGGTATCCAAGATGGTGGCGGCCTGTGCGGACGTATTTTAATTTCGGGGTTAACAGTCACAGGGCGGCGAGTGTTGCAGGACACTGTACAAATGGCTCGACCCCTCTGGATCTCACCCAACTATCCAGGGACCACTAGGGGTCCCTGGGCAGGATGCTCCCTCCCACTCTCGGACACACAAGGAAGCCGCTGAATCCAGGAATCAGGATCCCCCCTCCCCAACCAGGAGAGACACGCTGGGTAAGTTCCAATCTAATACCCAGCAGGCAGATTCAGACCCCACGCAGAGATAATCTCCACCCAGCTGGGCACCCCCAGGTCTCCACAGATGATCCAGCTATCTGGCGAAATGTTGCAACCTTTGGAAGTAAGTGCAGCTCAGGTGCAAAGTGCCTTCAGGCTGCAGATTGCAATCAACTGCGGTGACATCACTGGCCAGTTTCCAGGACGTGGGAGTGGCAAGGCTATTGAGGGTGAAGGCAGGTTTACCCACCACAGAAGCCAACCCAGGGAAAACTGTGAGGTATATGAAACTGTTGTATATTGGACTCTTTTACTAGTACTGGCCCTTTCGGCGGAGAACCAGAGCTTACTTGTACACAGCTCCACACCCTGGGTTAGTTAGGTCTCCACCTAGGAGGCAGGGCTGAATGACTCACATTGTAGGGGTGGAGTAAGGCAACTCGACTCCTACACCAAACCGCACACTTTAGACCCAGGTCCAGAAGACAGCTAAAAAATTCCACATGGCCAGAGGCCCCAGACCAAAAAATAAAAAAAAAAAAAAACAGAGTGGAATGACTCCAACAAAAGAAAGCAATGCTCTTCCATCCAGCCTGAACCACCTCACCACAGCTGAAACACATGGAAATGGAAAATCAAGGGAAGAGATCAGGAACTACAGATGTGAGTAACAACAATAGAATTCAAGAGATGGAAGACAGGATCTCAGGCATGGAATGTACGATGGAAGAAATCAATACAACATCCAAAGAAAATGAGAAAGCTAAAAAATCTCTCACCCACAATATCCAAGAAATCAAGGACTCAATGAAAAGACAGAACCTAAGAATTATAGGCATAGAGGAAAGAGAAGACTCCCGACTCCATGGTCCAGGAAATATCTTCAAAAAAATCATGGAAGAAAACTTCCCAAACCTAAAGAAAGAGATGCCAGTAAAAATCCAAGAGGCTTACAGAACACCAAACAGATTAGATCAGAAAAGAAACTCCTCTCGTCACATAATAATAGAAACTCCAAATGTAGAGAACAAAGAAAGGATATTAAAAGCTTTAAGAGAGAAAGGCCAAGTCACATACAATGGCAGACCCATCAGAATTACACCTGACTTCTCCTCAGAAAATTTAAAAGCTAGAAAGGCCTGGGCAGATGTCCTACAAGCCCTGAGAGAACAGAGGTGCCCAGCCAGATTATTATACCCAGCAAAAATCTTTATCAACATAGATGGAGAAAATAAGATATTCCATGACAAAATCAAATTCAAACAATATCTCCCCACAAACCCAGCCCTACAGAAGATCTTAGAAGGAAAATTCCATCACATAGAAGATAACTACACCCAAGAAAACAGAGGAAATAGAAACCTCCACAGCAACTAAACAAAAAGAAACACAAGACAACCAGCTATACCAAAATAATGGGAAATAACAACCCCTGGTCACTAATATCCATCAACATCAATGGACTCAACTGGCCAGTGAAAAGACACAGACTTACAGACTGGATCCATAAACAAGACCCATCTTTTTGCTGTATAAAAGAAACACATCTCACTATTGAAGATAAACACTATCTCAGAGTAAAGGTCTGGGAAAAGGTTTTCCAAGCAAATGGACCCAGGAAACAAGCTGGAGTAGCCACCCTAATATCAAACAAAATAGACTTCCAATTGAAGTCAATATAAAAAGGCAGAGAAGGGCATTACATACTCATTAAAGGAAATATCCACCAAGAGGACATCTCAATATTGAACATCTATGCCCCAAATACAAAGGCACCTACATTTATAAAAGAACGCTTCTAAAACTTAAATCGCACATTGATCCGAACACTTTAATAGTTGGAGACTTCAACACCCCACTCACAACTATGGACAGATCATCAAATCAGAAGCCAAACAGAGAAATAATGAGTCTAACAGAGATCATGGACCAAATGGACCAAACAGATATCTACAGAACGTTTCGCCCAAACACAAAAGAATACATCTTCTTCTCAGCACTGCACGAAACCTTCTCCAAAATCGACCATATTTTTGGACACAACTTAGCCTCAACAGATACAAGAAAATTGAAATAACCCCTTCTATCTTATCAGACCACCATGGAATAAAGCTGGACTTCAATAGCAAAAGAATCAACAGAAAGTCTACACTCACATGGAAATTGAACAACTCTTTACTAGAGGACCACTGGGTCAGGGAAGAAATAAAGAAGGAAACCAAAGATTTCTTAAAATACAACGAAAATGAAGACAAAACATACCCAAACCTATAGGACACAATGAAAGTTGTGCTACGAGAAAAGTTCATAGCACTAAGTGCCTTCAAAAAGAAAATTGTGGCAGCTCATATTAGCGAATTAACAGCTAACCTGGGTGAATTGGAAAAAAAAAAAGAAGCAAACACTCCCAAGAGGAGCAGAAGGCAGGAGATCATCAAACTTAGGGCTGAAATCAACAACTTAAAAACAAAAAGAACTATACAAAGAATCAATGAAACCAAGAGTTGGTTCTTCGAGAAAATCAACAAAATGACTGACCCTTAGCCTAATAACAACACACATTGAGGAAATCCAGAGAATATTTGGATCCTACTTTAAAAATTTATATTCCACCAAATTTGAAAACTTAACTGAAATGGACAATTTTCTTGATAGATTCCACCTATCGAAGCTAAATCAAGATCATATAAACAGATTATACATCCCTATAACCCTTAAGGAAATAGAAACAGTCATTAAAAACCTCCCAACCAAAAAAAGTCCAGGGCAATGTGGGTTTAGCACGGAATTCTATCGGACCTTCAAAGAGCAGCTAACACCAATACTTTTCAAACTCTTTCACAAAATATAATCTGAAAGAACATTGCCAAACTCATTCTATGAGGCCACAGTCACCCTGATTCCTAAACCACACAAAGACCCAACAAAGAAAGAGAACTTCAGACCAATCTCCCTCATGAACATAGATGCAAAAATACTTAATAAATTCAAGAACACATCAAAAGTATCATACACCATGATCAATTAGGCTTCATCCCAGTAATGCAGGGATGGTTCAACATACGAAAATCTATCAACATCGTTCACCATATAAACAAGATGAAAGAAAAAAAAACACATGATAATCTCGCTAGATACAGAAAAAGCATTTGACAATATCTAACACCCCTTCATGCTAAAAGTTCTGGAGAGAACAGGCATACAAGGACCATACCTAGAATTAATAAAGGCAATATACAGCAGGCCAGTGGCCAACATCAAATGAAATGGAGAGAAACTTGAAGCATTTCCTCTAAACTCAGGGACAAGACAAGGATGTCCACTTTCACCATATCTCTTCAATATAGTACTTGAAGTTCTTGCTAGAGCAATAAGACAACTAAAGGAGATCAAGGGGATAAACATTGGAAACGAAGAAGTCAAATTATCCCTATTTGCAGATGATATGATAGTATACATAAGCGACCCCAAAAATTCCACAAGAGAACTCTTAAACCTGATAAACACCTTCAGCAAAGTGGCTGGATACAAAATTTATTCAAAAAAAAATCAGAAGCCCTTCTTTATACAACAAACAAATGGGCTGAGAAACAAATAAGGGAAACAACCCCCTTCACAATAGCCACAAACAACATAAAATACCTGGGGGTAACTCTAACCAAGCAAAGTAAAGGACCTGTACAACAAGAACTTCAAGCCCTTGAAGAATGAAATGGAAGAGGCCTTTAGAAGATGGAAAGATCTCCCAAGCTCATGGAGAGGTAGGATCATCATAATAAAAATGGCCATCCTACCAAAAGCAATATATAGACTCCATGCAATTCCTATCAAAATACCAACACAATTTTTTACAGACTTGGAAAGAGCTATTCTCCACACAATTATGGCCACCTAATTTTTGACAAAGAAGCCAAAACGGCACAATAAAAGAAGGACAGCATCTTCAACAAATGGTGCTGGTCCAACTGGATGTCCACTTGCAAAGGAACGAAATTAGACGCATACTTATCACCTTGTACAAAACTTAATTCCAAGTGGATCAAAGACCTTAACATCAGGCTGGTCACACTAAATCTACTAGAAAACAAAGTGGGAAAAACCCTCGAACTCATTGGCACAGGTGACAACTTCCTGAACAGAACACCAACAGCTCAGGACCTGAGATTAACAATCAAAAAATGGGACCTCATGAAATTGAAAAGCTTCTGTAAGGCAAAAGACTCTGTCATTCGAACAGAAAGGCAGCCTACAGACTGGGAGAAAATATTCATCAACCCCACATCTGACAGAAGGCTAATATCCAAAATCTACAAAAACTCTAGAAATTAAATGCCAAGAAACCAAATAATCCAATCAAAAAATGGGGGACAGGGCTAAATAGAGAATTGACAAAGGAGGAATCCCTAATGCCTGAGAGGCACTTGATGAAATGCACAGCATCCTTAATCATCAGAGAAATGCAACTCCAGATGACTCTGAGATTCCATCTCACACCTGTCAGAATGGCTGAGATCAAAAGCTCAAATGATAGCACCTGCTGGTGAGGGTGTGGAGAAAGGGGTACCCTACTCCATTGCTCCTGGGAGTGCATGCTTGTGCAACCACTATGGAGGTCAGTCTAGCGATATCTTAGAAAACTTGGAATAGCTTTGCCTCAGGACCCAGCCATACCACTTCTGGGTATACACCCAAATGCCTCTTCAAGGAATCATAAGGAAGTTTCCTTATCTATGTTCATAGCAGCCTCATTTGTAATAGCTAGAAACTGGAAACAATCCAGATGTCCCTCAACTGAAGATTGGGTTTAAAAACTGTGATACATCTACACAATGGAATATTATTCAGCTATCAGGAACAATGAAATCATGCAATTTGCAGCCAAATGGATGGAACTAGAAAAGCTCATCCTGAGTGAGCTAACCCAGAATCAGAAGGATGCACATGTATCTATTCACTTATAGTAGGATTTTAGCTATATAGTAGAAGGTATCAATACTACAACTAACACACCAAAGGGAACTTGGACATAGACTTTTTATTTTTTATTTATTTTTAATTTATTTTTCTATTTTTCATCCTTTTTTATCTGTTTGTCTGCTTATTTGTTGGTTTGGTTTTTTTTAGTTCTCTCTCCTGGGTAATGAGACACTTTTCACTGGTGGTACTGCCTCGTAGACCCCCAATGAATGAGGAGGCTCTTGGCCTTCATACAACCACTCAACTGAGATGAGGGACTGTTACATAATGACACCCCACCCCAGAGAAATGGGATGGAATGGTTAGGAGGTAAAGAAAAAAAATGAAATGTGATGTTTCAGCCTCTTACTACTAATTGTCATAAACTGTTTAGGATAATTAAAAATGCAAACTAATAGTTATACAAGCCAGTCATTTTGTTAAGTACTATGACAGCCTATTGTAGTTATTTTCTATGCTAATCAGACATAAAGCTGCTAAGAAACAAGCAACATCTGCTTATCCTAATATAAGAGATAGATAGGGCCTCTTCAAAAACCTCAAGAGATCTGCAGAATATGGCATTCAAAGATGTTTTCGTAACTTTAGAATTTTTATATCAAGACCTATCAACTCCTGACAGCACCCCCTGTTCTACTCCAAGTAGAAGATGAGCATCAAAGAATCTCCAGTGGGATATGATTGAATTAGTCGCAAGCCTATCTCTTGGTAGGAAAAGCCCCTTGCTCCAACTGTACACAGAATGCTGTCCAAAAAGGACAAAACCTGGAAGCAGGTAAGTTGACAGCCTAGCTCTGCCAAGACAGGGTAGGCAAGTCCTTCATAACCCCTGCTCTACAATCAATGTCTGTCAGAGAAATGGGGCCAAACGACTGAAGATCGATGCTGTAATGTATGGAGAGAAAATGGGAACTGTCCAGGCAGCCACTGGTATGTCATTTCTTAGTTTTGAAAGCTGTAGACCCTGTACTTCCTATAAAATCAGATATATTTATCCCTCTCAGGTCTCTGAGGTTGTTGAAGAACAGATAGCTAGAGTCTCAAAATTAAATTTTGAGTTGCTTAGGGTCAAAATAGTGTTATAGATCTAAGAAGATGCTTTTAAAATTGTGTTGCAAGTTAGTATGAATGTTGAGTTAGATATAGAACTTTAAACTCATGGAGATGTTTAGATAGTAGAATGTTAAAGTCAGGTGCCAAATACATATGGACTGGACTTTGGGAATGTACGCTAAGCCATATAACCGTCAAAACTGTGGCCTAATTACCTCTGTTGTTTTGTATTATATCTATTATCTTAAGAGAAAGAGCCAGTTTTTGAACTGAAAGGGGAAAATGTAGGGGGAAATAAGATATACCTTAAACTTATAAAAAAAAAGGGGGAAGAGGATGGAGGGTTGAAGGTGGGAGGGTGGGACTGGAGGGGGGAATAGGGAGTGGACTGCGATTGAGATGTAACTTGAAGAAATAAAAAATAAAGAAAAAAAATTAAAAAAAAGAGAAATGATAGGACCAGTGAGTTGAGTATCATCAGTTTAGTTGAATAGCTTCTACTTTCTTAAAATATTGTTTGCTATTCTTCACTCTAATTCTGATTCTTTCTGCTTCACTTAATTTATTATTAATTAATTGATTAATTAATTATTTATTTTCAATTTTTCAAGACATGGTTTCTCTTTGTATCTCTGCCTATCTTGAAATCTCTCTGTAGACAAGGCTGACCTTGAACTCACAGATATCTCCCTGCCTCCTGAATGCTGAGATTAAAGGTGCCTGCCACGATGCCCAGCTTAATTTATTATTATTTTTAACTGTGTTACACAGAAAACTATCAGAAGAAGAAACGTATTTATTGAAGGCATGTAATAAAACTACTTTAAATATTAGAGCAAAAAAGATTAAAAAATATTTCCTAGATCTTTTGACATAGTTTTTGTAAATAGACTTGAAAAGTTCAACCAGGAACAAAAAAAAAAAAAAAAGCCACTTAAACAGATGGGGGAAATAAAAGTAGGATTAAGCCATAAAATATTCCAGTTACTAAACTGAAAAAACCCATTAGTGGCACTTCTCCTTTCATTTAAACAGCATGAATAAGATTCACTCAATGATAAATTCTCATCCTGCAAGCTGTTTGTGAATTCAAGTAACCTACGTCATGCAGGTGTTCTGTATATGAAATGCCAGAACACATAATAGAAACCCCAAACACACCATATTGTGGGTAGAGAGAACCCTAAGCTGAAAGACACAGAAAAAATAGGAGGTTTTCTAAATAGAAATATTTTTGCGCTTTAGAGCTTCTTAAAGTGATTCAGTTTGTTTTAATCAGTTACACTCTTTATGCCATAGATTCCATATGTATACTAATTACATGAAGGAAATTTGCATTTAGAATTGCAAGGAGAGGACTTATGAGCTCTAGGAGAATATATAGCTCTTGCTAAAAGAATTCAACTCAACCTGAGGTCATTACAAATGAAATTTACTAAAGAATTTATTTGCAGAATAGCTTGAAGGCTTAATTTGGCATGCTCATACACACCAAGCTCCTGCATAAGCTATGGGAACTTACAGCTCTACAAATGCCAGCTGTTGGAGGCAGGCTTCTCATGAGCTGTGCTAAATAAGAAGAAAATGTAGATATAAAAAGGAAAATTTCAAAAGTAAAGAAAACATCAGTGTGCACATTTGGTTTGCATAATGGACTATGGTCTAAAGAAGTTGGCTATTTCAGAGAAGGCAGGGAAAAGGAATATTGATGGTAATATTGCTCTTGCCTCCTGGCAACATGAGATTAAAAGCTCAAGAGACTGACAATATTTGTATTTTCATACAGCCAACATTAATCATTGGTATTTTGAAAGCTAATACTATGTTTGTAGGATACATAATTTATATCAACACTATATCCTACAGATAAAAATATTTTATAGAAAGGAGTGTATATAGTCCAAATATGTGTATCATATACACAAATACATACATGTAATTTCCTATATGAGATTGAACATAAGATCTAAAAAAGATATATAAAAACAATAATCTCAAATTTCTAGTTGAATTAAGTGTATAAGTTGTGATTTGCAGGGGAATAATTGCAGTATATCACATTTATCTTCAATTTGTTATTTTAGTCACACCAATTTGGCCACTTCTCTAAAATCATGGAAAGAGTTCTATGTGTATTTGTAGCCTAAAATGTATCTGAAAATTTTCTTTACAACTTTAAGTATTGCAACACTCAATGCATCTCCAACATTTAACACTTACTCCTCTCCACATTTTGAATTACTTTTAGTTTTTAATATTTATGTCATCATTTTCCTGATTTATTTTTCTTTGTATTCTTAGTTCCCCTAATAATGCTCATATTGTTTTTGCCCTTTGATAGTCTGTTAATAGTGATGGTTTAGGCTAAACAAACTCAATGGCACTTTGGAATTCTTCTTCTCATAATGCTTCTTTTGTTTTTAACTTTCAAGTTCCTTGCACATATATGATGCTTTCCAGATATGTGTTTTGTGGTTTGGAATAACTGTCTATGCTTTTCTATGATCTGTTTATCCCAAGAAGTTTTCACCATTACTTGTCTTCACTATCATATCCATACCAATATCTTTGAAATCCTCTCTAGACTTTTATCCCAAACTTAAATGATTATGCATAATGGACTATTAATAAATATCAACTTGCTATCTGCTATCATTTTAAAAATCATCCTGAGCAAACTCTACTCCTTTTTCTTAAAAACTTCACTAAATTCTTCCTCCTATCTTACTTCTCTTACTTGATGTTCCCATTCTTTCAGAAACTGTATCTAATTTTACCTTCTATCCTAACAGCACCTCACAAGAAATTCCAATATATACTAGAACTGTAATTCCGAAGTAACTTCCAGTTAGATGTTTCCTTATTCTGGGCTTGTTATTTTGCATTTGGCTTTTCCAAGAGATTTCCATGTGATTGTCTTTTCAAAATTCTATGTAACTCAAAGTTTGGTGTGGTCTGATATTGAACAGCATTTTGTCCTTCCTTCTAAACTTACATTATATCTTTTAAAGCTCAAACTCATGGCCATTTCATAAATATATTTCATCATTTTACCTATTCCTACATATCCACCCTACCCTTCAGTTCTACTTACATTTTTTAGTTTAAGGTATAAGATACCTTCCCCCCCAAACAGCTCCCCATTTTAGTCTAATAAAAGGCGATTTTCTTATAATAATAAATACAATACAAAACAATTAGATCAATTAGGCAACAATTATGAAAATAATAAGATACAACATACTTTCCCAATGTCCAGTCTATATGTATTTGGTAACGAATAATAATATTATGTTATCTATCTATCTCAATGAGTTTAAAGTCCTATACCTAACATAATTTCTACCCTAACTTGCATTACCAACTTAAAAAAAAATCTTCTGAGACTCAGAACATCCTTTTAATTCCTAAACAACTTAAAACTTTACTGTGTGACTGTAACTATCTAGTCTTCAACCACATCAGAGACCCGAGAAGAATAAATATATCTGAACATAATAATATGGACTTGAGAGCTTATTTTATTTATTTTTTTGAGGGGAGTATTCTTTTATCTTTTTAATTTTATTTATTATTTCAAGTTACATCTCATTCACAGTGCCCTCTTTTCACTCCTCCCATTTCCACCCTCTACCCCCTCTCTCTCCTATCCTACTCCCCCAGAGTGGGGTGTCCCTACATATCAGTCCCCCCAGTTCAGCAGTCATATGAGGGCTAAGCGCTTCCTCATGTTTTGGGGGCCTACATGGCAGCACCACTAGGGCAAAGTGTTCCACTAACAGGTAACAAATTCTATGTTCCTGTTCCTTTTGGTGTGTTGGTTGTAGGATATTTATCCTGTAATATATGGCTAAAATCCAAGTATAAATGAATAGATGCCATGTGCATCTTTCTGAGTCTGGGTTAGCTTATTCAGGATGAACTTTTCTAGTTACATCCATTTGGCAGCAAATTACATGATTTCCTTGTTTCTTATAGCTGAGTAGTATTCCATTGTGTAAATTTACCACAGGGTTTTTTTTTTCCATTTGTTCATTGAAGGACATCTGAAAAGCTTCTGTGAGGCAAAGGACACTGTCATTTGAACAAAACAGCAACCTAAAGATTGGGAAAAGATCTTTACCAATCCCACATCTGACAGAGGGCTAATGTCCAAAATTTATAAAGAACTCAAGAAATTAAACACCAAGAAAAAATATAATCCAATAAAAAAAAAAAAGGGAAACAGAGCTAAACCAAGAATTCACAAAGGAGGAATCTCTAATGGCAGTGAGACATTTGAAGAAATGTTCAACATCCTTAATCATCAGAGAAATGCAACTCAATACGACTCTGAGAATGCATCTCACACTTGCCAGAATAGCTAAGATCAAAACTCAAATGACAGCACATGCTGGTGAGGTTGTGGAGAAAGAACACTCCTCCATTGCTGGTGGGAGTGCAAACTTGTACAACCACTATGGAAATCAGTTTGGTGATATCTTAGAAAACTTAGGATAACTCTACCTAAAGACCCAGCCATACCACTTCTGGGTATATATCCAAATGATTCCTCATCAAACCACAAGGACATCTCCTCATCTATGTTCATAGCAGCCTTATTTGTAATAACTAGAAACTGGGAGGGGGTGTGTTTTCAATACAGTGTTTCTCTGTGTAGCCCTGGCTGTTCTGGACTCACTTTGTAGGCCAGACTGGCCTTGAACTCACAGAATTCTGCCTACCTCTGCCTTCCGAGTGCTGGGATTAAAGGCATGATCCACCAGACTCAGGATAAATATATCTGAAAAACAGGAAATGTAGAGCAAGAAGCTTCCAATGCATCTTCCAAAACTAAGAAATGACAAACAACTGGCTACCTGGATAGTCCCCAATTTCTCTCTATAATGTTGGAGCATCCAGCTTCAGCCATTTGGACCAGTATCTCTGACAGACATTAACTGTAAAGCAGAAATTATAAGAACTTGCCTACCCTGTCTTGGCAGAGCTAGGCTGTCAATTTACCTGCTTCCAAGTTTTATCCTTTTTGGATACCATTCTGTCTACAGTTGAAGCAAGGGCTTTTTCTTGCCCAGTGGATAGCTAGTCACTAATGTAACCATCTCCATGTCAGTTCCTTTCAGCATCCCACCATTCTACTCTTAGTAGATGATGAGCTCTACTTACCTTTAACTTTAAAAAACAACTTTCTTTTTATTTCTTTATTTGTGTGTGTGCATATTACTGCATGTGCTCATGTGTCCTAGTACCAAAATGTGGCATGAGATAAGAAGAGAGTGGAGCTATCGCTATTATAGGTGGTTGTGAATAGCCAAACAGGGTGCTGAGTACTAAATGTAAATCCTTTGCAAGGACAATGAGAGTTCTTTGCACCCAAGCCACCCCTATATTTTAAGCCTTTTACAAAGCACCCCTGGGTGCTCTGAGGGCTTAGCATAGGAGTCACTTCATCTGAGGTGAATACATTGACAGCCTTCCAATATGTTATAATAGAGCAAGCAAGAACTGTCTCCACCATAATTCTGAGTTCATTGACTTGAACTAATTGCCCTTTGCTTGTTTATCTTGTTTACAGCCACATTCCACAAGGTGAAGGCCATTTATCATTTGTCTTTGCATCTTCTCCAACACAGCATAAATGGTTGTCACAAATTAAATGCCTTGTGAGCAAGCAACGTTTGCTGATGGCCAAATTTAAAATTAAGCAACAATGAATCTGTTAGGAATTGTACCTGGAAAAGGGAAATGAAAAGCTTTTTCTCATCCCAGGAAAGCCCAAAGGATTACAGTAATGGGTGTTTTATTTCTTTCATGTAAATGAAGTGCATAAGATATTCATCAGGTATTGTAACAGCTTCATAATTAATAGACCCTGGGTCTTTAGTCTTTCTCCATAATTAGTACGTTTTCTTTTGTAGGTCATCCTGTGATGTAGATGACTACTGGGTTTCTCACATTAGTGTCAATGTCCTAAACAAGGAAGAAAGAAAAACTAATAACAGTCAAATAGAGCATCTGGGTCAAGCCTTCTCTAATGAATTCCATGAAGCTCCTTACTGGTCACCATCATCTATGTGGCATGTTAAGAAACAGAATTCTAGCTACACTTGGTAACATTTCATTTTCAAACAATGCCAGCATATATTAATATAGGCAAATATTAACATTAGGTGGGCAGCAATCTACCAGTCATTCCAATGACCAATTCTATACATGTCCTAAAAATAACCTGGCAGCTGAAGTCCTTTGTGAAATTATAGGTAGGGCAGTAAAAAAGCTTTGAAGAACTGTTAAGATTTGGGTAGACTTGAGCAAAAAGAGGAACAGGAAAGGAAGAGGAAAGCATGCTGAATTAAATATGCAATTAAGTTAAAAGCAGAAACTACCTGGTGTTTGCTGTTCGGAAATGATTGACCAATCTGACCAAGAGTTCACAGAGTAAAAGGATCATATCTGATTTTTTTTTTTCTACAGTATATAATGTAGCTTCTAATACTCAGAATGGTACTTGGTGAATCATGGTTAAGAATGATGTTTTGATTAGAATCAAGAACATAGTGAATAAATAAAACACGCATTTCTTTTAAATATTACTGGAGATAGTCATAAATTTTATGAAGAATACAATAGTTTTTGGGTGTTCTAGATAGTTAATGGTATGAAAAAGTACCAGAGAGTATCATGGGAGATATAGACATATCTCTGTTCATTTACCAATGCCTGGACATGTGTATGCATGCACACACATTTGCCTGTGCACAAATGTATGTGTATATCTAAGTATGTATGTATGTATGTGTGTGGATAATATTTTATTGGATGAACTGTTTTCATATTGCAAATTCATTTCAGTTTTTTAACTGCCTATGTTACTGTTGGACCCTGTGGATCCACCGAGGTCCTGATGCCCTGAGACCACCAGAGACCAAGGTTCTCTTCAAAACGCAAGAGAATTTTATTAAGCCGACGAGCGAGCCGGGGTTCAGCTGCTCCAGAAAGGAGTAAACCCCGAACAATAGTTTACAGGCAGCTTTTAAGCACAAAAACTTCAAACAGGTGGGGATACAGGAGGAGGGGAACATTTCAGTTAATCTTTAGCAACCATTGCCTTTGGCAGCAGGGTTGGACCATTGTCTGTGGTAACAGCTGTAATTATGTGATTAAGTAGTTCCAGGAGCCAGGTTTCTGTGGAATGTCCCCAAGGTCATAAGGTCAGGTTCTCCTGAATAGAGAGGAAAGCCTTCTAAGGTGGGGAAATGGTATTTTTCCACAGTCTCACATTCCCCTCTTCTTTAAGTAAGTGATTTCAATCTTGGAATCAAGAACCTGATTCTCCGAGTGGGAGTTCAGTGTATCCCACTACACTGCCCACCACCCTTCCTGAAGTGGAATGAGGTAACCAGAGGAGTTGGTAACAGTCTTAGTTCTATTGCAGAGATGTTTTTGGGAAGGGGGTGGGGTGCCTACACAGACCCCCGTCCTGGATAACGAGGAGAGGGTTAATCTGGCACCGCGCCCCTTGTTTCCATCTACATTGGTCAGGAGAGGAGGTGGTGTTTATGTTGGCATATAATCCTACTACTTCATAATAAGGTGGGAGTGCAGAATAGCAGAGCCAGCAAGATTCAGTTGCACCTGGGTTAGTAGCACTGAGGACCTTATAGGCTCTCTCAACTAAGTCTAATATTCTAATCTGGGTAGATGGAGGGTAGAGGGGTGGAGAGGGACATTTGGACCTCAGGTGTCCCTGTGGGCAGGCGTAAGGAGCCTGTAAGCAGCCATAAAGAATGGCTGCAGGAAGTTTAGTAAGTAATTTAAGTATTGGATTAAGTAATTTAAGTATTGGATTATAAGTAATAGCTTCTCGTTTAGCTGCAATAAGCTGTCAGCCACAGCCCAGCTGAGGCCCAGCTGAAGGAGCTAGATAAGAAGATAGTGAGTGCCACCCTATGCGTAAGGAGCCCGCAAGAAGCTGTCAGCCACAGCCCAGCTGAGGCCCAGCTGAAGGAGCCAGATAAGAAGCTAGTAAGTGCCGCCATATGCGGGTGACATAGAGATATGTTAATTAAAGCTGAGATGAAAGTATAAGAAACCAAAGGAGACAAGCAGTAAGCGGCGATCAGTCTTGTCACTGACGTCCAGCCTCTGTCTCTATCTTAGGTCTATGCCCCTTCCTCAGACCTTGTGCTGAGACCTCTCTCTCTATCCCTTGCCCATTCACTCAGGCCTTGAACTGAGACTAGAACTGGGGCTTTGCCCTGAACATCGACGCAGGGGAACAGGAGAGCCACAGTCTTCGGACAGGTCGTATGATGTGTGATGTGGGAATATTAATATAAGTATAGGATGTGGTGGTTATATATTGTAATATTAGTTATTCTAGCTTTAATGACCATTAAGTGTTTCTGTTTGATTGATGCAGCTTATCCTGATCCTGTAGAAGTAGAGACTATTTAGTATAATAAATATTATAAAGACCAGCATTGCCTAAGTGTATTCCATTTGACCCTATTGGGTGGCGAGTGCCGTCGCCTGGTCACACGACTCCCTTCCATAGAGAAGGAGGTGTCGGGATTTGGATGACCAAACCGCGCTCTCGACAGCAGGATAGTTGGAGTTATAGCTACAGGGGGTTTGTTAGCTTTTGGAGGAGACTAAGGTCTCAGAAAGACATTGGGCCCAACCACAGTGGGAGGCAAGGATTCTATTTTAAGCCTGCTGGTCATGAGAAGGCCAGTATCATAGCCACCCTGCTATAAACACAGGCCCCACTGTTATCCTTTTACTCAATTTTGGTCTGATTTCCCAGGGGTAGTAAAGGTGACATTTAGTTGGTTACAGAGGAAATTGTTGGTATAGTCCAAATCTGAACCGTTTCCTGGGCCCCTCCCAATGACGATTAAGTCCCATGTAGAGTGGGGTTTCCAGTAAGTGTTTCCAGTGGTCTCACATCCCCAGGCCTTGCAAAAGAAGTATTCGGTTCCCCCACATCTAGAGGCTGTGTCTCTATCTCTCCCATTTCCGGGACAGGCATAAAACTCAAACTTTTGGAGCCTGGCTCATAGCTGGGAGGTTCCACACCCAAACCCCCTCCCTGCCCCTATGCCACAAGGAGGGTGTGTACACCCATAGGTGGGTGTGAATTCTCGAGGGTCAACCTCTAGGATGTCCCATGAGTCTAACCCCGCAGCTAGCTGGCAAAGGTCTGGGAGTAGAGGTGGCCACCAGGTCCAAGGGGTAGCTTTGTGGGATGTATATCATATTACATCCACTGTTTGGGATATCATCTGCCATGTGAGAAGCTGGGGCATATGAGGACTGGGGGAACTCACAGTCTGGATAAGCAAAAGAAAGGCTAAGAGTCTGAGGTCCACCAGAGCTTGAGCTTGAGGGGATTGGAGGTGTGGTGAACCTGCCATTCTTCTGAGGCTTTAGGTACTCTGTTTACGTGGGAGGTGTGGATCCAGGCTGAGATTCCATCGACCATGACAGCAGTCAGGATGGTGAGCAGGATGACCTATGGCCCTTTCCACCTCAGCTCTAGATTCTGTGAGCGATGTCCATAGACGTAGACAGAGTCTCCAACCTGGAATGGGTGAGCGACCTCCACGGTGCCTGGTTGAAAAGAGTCAGCAAGCTGCGTCCACACCTCCTTCTGGGCCAGTTGGAGTCCCTTTAATCTAGAATACAAATCATTATTGTGACAACAATTGGGGTCAATCTCTTCCCCAAGGGTGAGCAAGGGAGGCAGAGCGCCATACAAAATCTCAAAAGGAGTAAGATAGAAACGAGAGGGGGTGTTCCTCACTTGGAACAGGTGCAAGGGAAGAAGCACTGTCCAGTCTGTACTGTCAGTCTCTAAGGACAATTTAGTTAAGATCTCTTTTACAGTTCTATTCATTCTTTCTACCTGTCCTGAGCTTTGGGGTCTATATGCACAATGTAACTTCCAATCAGTCCCCAAGTACCTGGCCACTTCCTGACTTATCTGGGCAGTAAAGGCTGGCCTGCTGTCTGACCCTAGGCCTTAGAGGCCCCGAAGCAAGAAAATATTTCTTCTAGGATTTTCTTAGCCACCCGTACAGGCAGTTTCATTTCTTGGGGGAAAGGCTTCTACCCACCCTGAAAATGTATCAATGAAGACTAACAGATATTTGTTGCCATACCTGGCAGTACATATCTCAGTGAAATCAATTTCCCAGTAGGCCCCAGGCCTGTCTCCATGCAGTCTCTCACCAGCTTCTGTCTTATCCCAACTGGGATTGACCTTCTGGCATGGTATGCAGGCTCGGACCACATTTTCTGCTCGCTTGTGAAGTCCTGGAATCTCATAGTTAGTCTTGTTGATTACAGTGATTATTTTTTTTGTGCCCAGGTGTGTCCACCAGTGCATCTGTTTTAACATTTCTTCTGCCTCTTTAGAGCCCATAGTCCGTTTACTGTCTTGACGTTGTGGTGGGATTATGTTTCATTAGGGTGTACAGCAAGTAATTCTAGTATAATATATTTCATTAGCGTGTACAGCAAGTAATTCTAGTATAACATCTCCTAAAGCCACTTCTCAGGTGACCCGATCTGCCATATTGTTTCCTTTAGTTATAGGGGACCTGTCCTTTTGATGACCTGGGCAGTGGATGATGCTTACTTCAACCAGTAACATGAAGGCAGAGCAAAGCCAGGATCTCTTGTTTATTTTTAATATCTTTGCCAGCTGAAGTGAGGAGCCCTCTTTGTTGTCAAATAGCCCCATGCACATGGGCAGTATCAAAAGTATATCTGCTATCTGTGTAGATATTTATCTTTGTCTTTTCTGCCATTTCAAGAGCTTTTATGAGGGCAATCAGTTCAGCTCGCTGAGCCGAAGTCCCTTAGGGAAGAGCCACAGCCCAGAAGACCCGTTTCCCATCTACTACCGCTGCTCCTGCCTGACGCTTACCTTCTTCAAGAAAGCTGCTCCCATCTGTGAACCAAGTGGCTTCAGTGTCGGGGAGTGGCTGGTCAGTGAGATCTGTGTGGATGCCATGGGCCTCGGCGAGCACTTGTTGGCAATCGTGGATGATAGATGATCCCTCTAAGTCAGGATCAGGAAACAGGGTGACTGGGTTGAGCCCTGTGGCAGGTGTAAACTTGATGTGGTCCTTATTCAGAAGGAGCGACTGATAGTGGGTCATTCTGGCATTTGTCAGCCAACCTCTTGGGATGCTGGCTCACTATGCTTTCTAGAGAATACGGGGCTGTAACTGTAAGGTTTTGTCCCAAGGTCAACTTGTCAGCGTCTCTGACTAAAGTCACCACAGCAGCCACTATCTGTAGGCAGCTGGGCCATCGTGCTGCCACAGAGTCTAATTTTTTTGACAGATATGCCATGGGCTGGTTCTATGGACCCAGTCTCTGAGTCAGGACTCCTTTAGCTATTCCATTATTTTCGGCCACATACAGGTAGAATGGCTTAGTCACCTCAGGTAGACCTAATGCTGGAGCCGATAGCTGGGCATGCTTAATTCTGTTGAAGGCCTGTTGTTCTTTTTCACCCCAAATGAAAGGTGTACTCCCCTTCATGAATGGATAGAGAGGATCCATAGCTGGCAGAAGCCCGTAGTTCCAAAGAATTCTCTGACTTGTCGGTGAGTCTTGGGGGTAGGTATCTGAGCCACAGTGTTTTTCTTAGCATCCGACAGCCACGTCTTTACTTTTTTGATTAGATACTCCAGGTAAATGGCCTGTTGTTGACAAATCTGGGCCTTTTTGGCTGAGGCCCGGTATCCCAAGGATCTGAGCTCAGTCAGCAGGTTTTCAGTTCCCAGGAGGCAGTCCTCTTTGGTCTCTGCTGCTTGGAGAATGTCATCAACATACTGGGGTAAGGTTACCTGGGGGTTGGAGGCCCTTAAGTGGGCCAAATCTTGGTGGAGGGCCTCATTGCAGATGGTGGGAGAGTTCTTGAATCCCTGGGGCAGACAGGTCTAGGTGGGTTGTCCTGATAAACCTGAGGCCGGATCTGGATCTTTCAATTCAAAGGCAAATATGGGCTGGTTGGAAGGGCTGAGCCTCAAGCAGAAAAAGGCATTTTTTAAGTCCAATACTGTGTATCACATTCGCTGAGGGGGAAGGGTGCAAATGAGGTTGTAAGGGTTGGACACTGTGGGGTGAAGGTCAGCAACCATTTTGTTAACTTCCCTCATGTCCTGGAGCGGCCTATAATCATTAGTCCTGGGCTTTCAAACAGGGAGCAGAGGGGAGTTCCATGCTGACTAACATTTAACAAGGACCCCCAGCTCAAGAAGATGCTGAATATGTGGGTGGATTTCATCTCTGGCCTCTTTGCTCATGGGGTACTGGTGGACTGAAACTGGGATGGAGGTAGCTTTAACCTCCACCACAACAGGTGGGTGATGTTTGACCATCCCTATGCCAGTAAGTTCGGCCCAGGCTGAGGGAACCTTGGCCATCCATTCCTGCATATCTGCTGTCTGAGGAGGGGTTTTTTGAACAGCCTATGCTCATCCTCCAGCCTCATAGTAAGGACCTGAAGTGGCCTCCCCTCTCTGTCAGTCACTGACGGTCCTTCATCTTGGAAATGAATTTGGGCTCCCACCTTGGGGAGCAAGTCATGGCCCGTTAGTGGATAGGGGCACTCAGGGATCACAAGGAATGAGTGGGATACCCGGCCCCTGCCAAGGTCTATTGTTCTTCGGGTAGTCCATGGGTATTGTTTGTTCCCTGTAGCTCCCTGCACCCAGGACCTCTTAGTAGATAGTGGTCCTTCTGATTGGAGGAGGACTGAATGCTAAGCCCCAGTGTCTACCAGGAACTGGACAGGCTTCCCTTCCACATTGAGAGTTACCCTAGGCTCAGGGAGGGGGTCCAAGCCCCGACTCTCCTAATCCTCTTTCAAAACCAGAATTTTCCCTCTTCTTCTTGGGGCAATCCCTGAGCCAATGTCCTTTTTCTCTACAGTGAGCACATTGGTCCTGGTCCCACAGTTGCCTTCTGCCCTTTCCCTCATCTTTCTGACCTCGCCTGTCTCTCTGTTCTCTCTTGTTTACTACAGTGGCCAGGATTTTACTCAAATTATTTTCCTGTCTTTTTTTTTTTTTTTTAAACTCTCATTCATCCTGTTCCCTACATCTCCTCTCCTCTTTTTCTTCCTCTGTCTCTCTTTTATTGAACACTTTATCTGCTTCTTTGACTAAGTCCTGAAGCAAGAATCCCTGTAGGCCATCCAACCTCTGCAGTTTCTTTTTAATATCTGGAGCTGACTGAACAGTGAAGGCCATGGCTACCGTGGCCTTGTGTTCCTCAGAGGTAGGTTTGTTCAGAGTAAATCTCAGAACAGCCTCCATCAATCAGTATAGAAACACCATTGGTGACTCAGTTGGTCCCTGAGTTACTTCTCTGACCTTAGCCAAATTGGTGAGGCATCTCACCACCACCCCTACCCCCCAGACCCACCACAAGAGCTTGATGGTAAACCTTCAAGTGCTCCCTACCTTCAGGCGTATTCAAGTTCCAGTTGGGTCTAGTCAAAGGGAAGCCTACATCAATCTCATTGGGCAGCTGAGTTAGTTGCCTGTCTGCACCAGACACATTTTTTCTGGCCTCAAGTAGCACCTGCTGCCTCTCCTCAGTGGTGAGGAGGATCTGTAGGAGCTGCTGACAATCGTCCAATGTAGGTTGGTGCGAGAAGACAAGGGACTCTATCAGGGAAGTCAGAGCCTGTGGGTTCTCAGAAAAAGAAGGATATTGAATTTTCCAATTATAAAGATCTGCTGCAGAGAACAGCCAATATTGAAGCGGCCGGTTCTGTCAGGGGGTCCATACTCCCTGAGAGGGAGTGCAGTGGAGTCTGGAGTGCCAGCCCTCCAACTTCTGGTCTCTGCGGCAGGACCCCCTCCCTTGGCTCCTGGAAGGGGTTCCATCGGGGCTGAGGATTGAGTGACCGGGAACCCCTGGGGTGGCTGGGTTCAGGTTCAGGGGACAGGGTGGTGGAGGGTCCAGGAGAAGTAGGACCATCTGATCTTCTTGATCTTCTTTGGAGAACCCATAGTTCGATCGGGCTCCTTCTCAGCCAGAGTCTGCTTCAGAGCAAAGACTTCAGAAGGGGAGTCTGCCAGAGCAGGTGACGGAGGGAGAAGAGGAGATAAACCTGTGGGGGGAACAAAAGGCCAGACCCACAAAGGGGAAAAGACTAACAGGGCCTCCCAAACCAAGACATAGGGCACATAATCTGGGTGCCCGTGGGATCCTGGGTTAAAAATTTTAGACCTAACCTACCTAATTTTATCTAATGAAAAAGATCCTTTGGGTGGCCACCCAACCTAAAATGTAGGTCACTCTGAGGCACACAGAGTCTGCCATTTCCTTTTTTAAATCTCAACCGATAGGTTATGTGCCCTATTTTTAACTTCAGTCCAGTGGCTCAGGGTCAGGGATAGGGGGGTTGTCAGTGTCTGTCCCATTGTCAAATCATCAGGGAAAAGGAGAATAAGAAGAGTTACAAACAGAATCCAAATCCAAAGAAGATAGAACAACACAAGACACAAACGGCCACTGCAAGATCACCTCAGAAGTGAAATGGACTCAGAAGGGGGCCTCCAAAGAGGTAACACTGGAATCGGATGAAGGGGGCCCCACTCGGCCTCTCCTTCCAGATAGACCTCCAGGGTGTCTCCCAAGGTCACAAGATACTGGATACTGGTCTATTCAGACAGAGTAACTGAAATCAGATAGCTATACAGGCCGGAGCACCAGATAGCTACAGAGGCTGGAGGGACTGGCGATTCACACAGAACAGACAGATAGACAAAGTAGCTCAAGCAAACCTCCGAATCCTGGAGTCTTGGTGTCTGGGGCATTCAGGGTATCCTGGATCAGCCCCCAAATGTTAGACCCTGCGGATCCACCAAGGTCCTGATGCCCTGAGACCACCAGAGACCAAGGTTCATTGCAAAACACAAGAGGATTTTATTAAGCTGACTCGCCAGGATTCGACTGCCTTCCGGAAGGAGTGAACCCCGAACAACAGTTTACAGGCAGCTTTTAAACCACAAACAGGTGGGGACACAAGGGGGGAGAACATTTCAGTTAATCTTTAGCAACCATTGCCTTTGGCAACAGGGTGGGACCATTGTCTGTGGTAACAGCTGCAATTATGTGATTAAGTAGTTCAGGGAGCCAGCTTTCTGTAGAATGTCCCCAAGGTCATAAAGTCAGCTTCTCATGAATAGAGAGGAAGGCCTCCTAAGGTGGGGCAATGGAATTTTTCCACAGCCTCACATTAAAAGTTACTGAATTAAAAAAAAAAAAAAGTGTATTTGTGGGGGCATCATAAAATTACATTTATTGAATGGTGCTCCTCTGCATAGTGGAAATGCAAAGGCAATGTCATAAATAAGAGATGTCAGAGGAAGCAAGGGGACCAGATAAGTCACAGTCAACTCTACTCACAGAGATAGGTCTATGACAAGAAGTCCATATATCTTTTTAAAAGCTCATAAAGATAATTGAGAAAGCGATATGTTAGAAATACCTGATTGAGAACTACCTGATTAACCAGCTATAGAGCTTTGATTAACAGTCGCCAAAGCTAGGAAAGAGACGGCCAAAGAACTTGAATATGCAGAATAGTAAGCAAGCCTAAAGGCAAAGTCTGAAAAATTGTTGTGGTATAATGTTTTTGGTGTCTTTGGTTTCCAGTTTATCACTGAAAAAAATAAAAGTGAAAATCTGGTGATTAATAATGTCTCAAATTATTTTTTATAACCAAATGTTTCAGTAGTCTTATAGTTTAGTCATATAACTTGTCAAATCATAAATATTTTGTGAAGTGTTAACCTCATTTGATTATGATCTCACAAAAATAGAAAGTAGAAATTTGCTATTACTTTATTCCCAATACAATAAATTAAAGCCAGATATTAAGCCAACAGCAGCATTCCCAATAATGTATGCCTCAAACTTTACTGATTAGTACCTGGTACATCATGTGACCTGTGATAAACTGATAAGAGTGTGTGGTTTTTTTTTTTTTTTTAAATACTTTATTTTTTTTTCTTCAAGTTACATCTCAG
>CAJQZJ010027982.1:8312802-8342819 GCA_907164525.1 Lophiomys imhausi | reverse complement strand
TCGATGCTTATCTTCTACTTGGAGTAGAATAGGGGGTGCTGTCAGGCACTGATATGTCTCGATATCAAAAAAAATCTTGATTTAAGATAACATCTTTGAATTCCATATTCTGCAGATCTCTAGGGGTTTTTGAAGATGCCCTATCCATCTCTGTATTTAGATAAGCAAATGTTGCTTGTCTCAAGTGTGTGGTTTTTTTATTGGAAATATTTTGAAGTATTTAAAAATATTGTCTGAGGATTCTTTAGGCTGGGTTTAGAAGAAAGCTTAATTGCATGATTTTTTTTTTTTGCAATATAGATGAATTCATTCCTGTAATCTAAGACTCTGTTTCCTATTTGTATTAATTACTGAAGCATAGTTTTGAAAATTAGAGATTTTCATAAATCTTTCTATGGATATACCTATATTTCCTTTATAAAACTAACACATTTTAATATTTCTATTTACTATAACTCCATGTTTTTCATCTGCCGTCTAGCAGGGACCAGGTACTTTGGAGGCAAGAAGTGGAAATGCATTTGCTCTTATGCCTGCTGATATTTAACCCCAGATTTATCTGCAGAAATTATTTATGAAGCTCCTTCCCCACTTCTTGCTTATGAAGCAGAGCGGTGTGCTCATCATGCATGTATTTAGCACCCTAATCTCTACAACCAGTTTAGCTGCTTCTTATACTTTTCTTGACATTTCTCTGTATGCTTTTTGACATCTGCTTGCAAACTCCTGCAGCCTTTTCAATTCTGATATGCACTTGTTTCATCTGATGTTATCATTCTTTTCAGATATGCAGATATGTTTCTTCCCTTGAGTCCTGTCCCTACAGTCATCTAGAAAGTCTGTTCTGAAGACACAACCACATTGCTTGCCTATTTGTTTCTTTGCAACACACACACACACACACACACACACACACACACACAAGCACTCACATTGCCTTAGACTTTGACATTTGCAAATGACATCACCCCCTCCTGTGTTAGACTGAGTACCTTGAGTTAACTCTTTCAGGTTCAATGCACTTACAAATAAACACAACAACAAAACTGGATAATTTCATGTGTTTTAAAGAAACCCGTGTTGAAAACCAGCTTTCTCTATTACTCTGACAATATTCTTTGCAAAACTGTATTTTACAAGAGTTCAAAATGTATCATGAAATGAATATCTGTCATAAATTATTTCATAAGCCCAAGTAATTAGCAGCATAGTTTTTGTCTCATCATATTATATCACTTTGTGGCAGCTATTATTGTTCCTGATCTTCAAAGCTGCATTAACTGTTTATTTTCCACTAATAAATACTACCTGTGTAAACCCCTGACACAGAGTTTTACTTTCTTCAAATCTCTAAATTTTTTAAGAGGCAGAATCTTTCGTGTCTCTGGAAGTATGACACACATATAATACAATTTATATCTTCGGGAAAGATTCCTGCTGCTGCTATGCAAGCAATATAGCACCCATGAATTTAGGTAAGCAATACAGGGTTATAGACTCTAAGATTCACTTCAATTATTGTGTCAAAGGTTTATGAAACTTTAAAAATCTATGCTGTATTTCTAATTCCTGAAACAAAAGCTTCTATGTTCTGATTTCAAAAGACATTTGGATGGTAGTTAATTGGTAACAGTCTGTCAAAGTTGAAGGGAAGCAGCTTAGGGCTCAGTTTTCATCAGCACTGTGTTGGTGCTGTGCCTCACCCACAACTTTTATGTTAGCAAATCAACATCCCCAGTGTATTTAATGCAGGATAAGTTGCCATCACAGCATCAGAAGTATTTATATTACTCTGTATTTGGATTTAGTCTGATGAGCAGCAACATATCTCTCCTTGTAATATTAATTGAAAATTAAACTCTGAATGTGAAACTGCCCCTCCTTAAGCCACTAATAATATCTAACATATAAAACTTGAATTTTGAAATACCAGGAATTGGATTATAGAAGCCATCTAAATTTGTAAATGATTCAAAAAGGGTAACTGATCCACCTTCTAAAAACATTATCTTCATGATAGTAAAATTGTTTTTAATATAATCAAATAACATTACTCATACTATTTTGAGCACATTTTACTATCCTGGAGAATAAACATAAAACAAAAGGAAAAGACTATCCTGTTAGAAATATTGATTTCTCCCTGGCTCTTTAAATGTTGAGCTAAGTATATGAGTTATTAAGGTGAAATAAGTTGCTTTCAGCAGTTGTTAATATATCATTAATAATCATACATGCAATAAATAACAACATATGAGTTATTTCCTATGAGATATAAGACTGTAAATTGCAGTAACAAATCACAGCATGTGAAAAGAATGTTCATTACTCGTGTATACAGAAGCTCTTTTAACAACTGTATTCTTTATGGTGAAGCTCACCCTAATTAGCCTTGCAGATTCCTTTGGGAATGTGTGCAGAATGTTTGACATTGTGATGCTCAAGCTACAGTGGGGGAGGAAGATGCCAATTCTACACCAGGAGAGCTCCAGGCCACAAGCCTGGCTTCCTATTCAGTCACTTGTTTTAATATTTGCATTGTGGTGAAAGTAAATAGCCTTTTCAAACAAGTAGATAATAAGGGTGTTTAGAATTAAATGACTAATTGAATCAATATTAAACATGTAAACTAGATGGCAAAGTGGACTTATTTTTTTTTCCCAATGGTTTCCAATGTTAAAGATATAAGCACCAATGTCCTTTTTGTGTGTGCTTGAATAGTGAGATTTGTACTGACAAATGTAAGAATAGTACATTTTTTAGTCTCTAATATGATTGAAAGCAAAGTGGACTTTATATTTTTTAAAGAAAAACCAAGGTTGAAATACATAAAAAACAGCATTTTTTCCATGTCAATGAAACATTGTATGAGGATTCTGCTGCTCTGTTAGCTCATAGCTTGTTACTAAATCAGACCTTTCCTGCAGTGAAAAAAATTGCATCTTTTCGTTGTAATCCTTGACAGCTTAAAGTTTAATGGAAGTAAGAAAAATTTTTAAAGGTATATAATGGGTTGACTCCATGGAAAGCTGCTGAGAGCTCACAGACTCAGGAATCGCATGCATGGAGAACAGGCACTCCGTGCTTTTTAAAAACAATAATCTCCTGGAGATGATAGACAAAGCAAAGAAAGGAAACAACCTTTTGTTCTCTTAAAGGAAGCTGTTTGTCTCATCCCAATTGAGCAATTCTCTTCTATCATGGAAAAGACCCAAACTGGGGATCTGTTCAAAACTAAGAGTAGGATGTTTGGGCCCTAATACAAAGAAAAATGGGCAGGCATCTACAAAAATTAAGAGCAATTGAGATTTTTAAATGCCAAGATAAGAACTCGGGGAATTAAGTACATTTCTCCTCTCAGTGAGAGAAAAGGACATTAGAGAAAAGCTATCTCTGGCTCCTTGACATCCAGAGGACATGTCTGGTTGCCATTTCAATATATAGATTTGAGAAAGCCATCTCCCAATAACATGTATTAAGAGTGGCCTGAGGTTATTCAGCATTTACACGATTAGCCAACTTTCATGTCATCCTGGAAGCTGCCACCAAGATTTATCTTATAAAGGAACACATTATGTTGTTTTATCTGTGTTTGGCTGTGTAGGCTTGGGATCATTCACTGATAAATACAAAAAAAAAAAAAATGAGAGTGTCTTTGGATTTTAAGTCTAACCTTAATTCAATGTCATGAAATTGAAAACCAAAGCCAAAACCAACCAAACAAACAAACAACAAAACCTAAACCAACCAAACAAACAAACAACAAAACCTAAACCAAAGCTAAAACCAAACCAAAACAATATGAAACAAAAGCCCAGAAAGCTAAGCAACTCTGAATATTTAGGAAGGACTGGCTGAAAGAGGAGAGTAGATCACTGAGGAGCTAGAAAAGATAGTTTTAGAAGTAGAACACATCATGTTTTCCCTTCTGATAGGGTTCACCTTGCTCTAAATCAAACAGATTAGGAAAGTAGAGACGGAATACAAATATTAGAATAAAATGCAATCACTCTCTTGGCTCAGTCATATAGAAATCAGAGCCTTCAAACCAAGGAATGCCTCATCTGGAACCATTTTGACAACTAATACTTAAAAATCACGGCTAAGTATCTTTTGGTAGATGTTCTGTAAAGCTTACTTCTCTATACACCATTCAGTAAAGCACTGCTCCTTGTACTGTATTGGAAAGTATTTCATGGTAAAGGAAAAAAATAAAACCAAAAGTGCTCATCAAATGAATGACATGAGCAGACAGAAAAAAGACTTCCATAGTGCCTGACAGAAAGTAGTATGGAGCACTGAGCTAGAGAATACTGAAGAGAGAATTAGGTCTGGAAAGGCAGCCAGGAACTTAGAGCCTGATTCAGGGCTTGGCAAGCAGTGAAGTCAATGGCCCACTAAAAGCTCTCCTCTCTGAGCTGTGACTGCATCTTCAACTTGCATCCACAGCGGGCACAAATTGCTCACAGATCAGATTGTCTAAAATCATGTTCTATTATTTTCTAAACAAGAACCCAGGAGAGAATTGCTTTGCAGTACGAAACAGGTTTACAATGGTATTCTGTGTTCAGTGAAGAATGTCTAATGGAGTATATTTTTCTGGTTGTGTATCTAATAAATTAGGGTATTTTAGTAAATGTTATAAAATTAAGCTCATTTAAATAAGTCTTGGGCCATATTATCAGGGTTTGAGTTTTGAAAAACAGAGATAGACATATTTTTAACTTCAGAAAGAAAGAGACAAAGAGAAATAATAAACCATATACTCTATGCTAATTGTCTTCTTTAATCCATGTATTGTACATCTATGTATTCAATGAAACACATAAGGAAAATAGTTGGAAAAAACTTTACAGATGTCTTGAACATGTAAAAAACAATTACTATATGCCATATGAATAACCTAAATATACTATTTAAGTATACAGAAAAAGGCATGCAAAAATGGACAAATAATACACCATTTTAAATAAGGTATTGGAGTATCCCAAATTTTGGTATTCAACAGAGTTAAAATTGCAAACATACACTGAGGGGCAATTATACATATGAACAGACAGAAAGATTCGTGGTACATAGATATATAAGAACACACATTAGACACATTAGATAGATGAAAAGATGAATGATAAATATATGCTAGATTTAAAAAATAATTCGAAGCTCACTTAGCCATATTAAATTTGTTTCTAGGGTCTCCAGGTTGCATTTCTTCTTAGAAAAGCAATTATTCTTTCAGACTTACTTTATGTATTTTTTGTTATACTTTCTAAACTTTTCTCCATATTCTATTAAAGTAAAGTGCAATTTGTAATCCCACTGAGTGTAAAAATTTATAACCAAGGAATTCTAGTAATATTAATTAGATTTTAATGTTCGTTTGGGGGACAAAATTTAATGCTCAGATATAGAGATTGTTCTCTATGGGACATTTCAGACTGCACTCAAAATAAGAAAATTTAAAATATAATTAATCACATAATTAAAAAATAGACTACAAAAAGAAATTCAGATACCTAACATTTGTAACAAAAGGTAATATCCAAACTATAAACTTTTTTAAGCATATACAATGAATTTTTTCAAACCCATTCAGCAAACTTAACAAATATTTACTGAATACATATAGTGTAATCCAAATAGTGTTAGGGATTAGTTATGTGTATTCATGAATTTGATTTTGATTTCTAAATATAATTGTCAAAATACATGTTTCTTATTTTATTGTAATCAATAAAAAGTAAAAAAAAGCATGTACAATAAAGTTTCAATGTTTTATTTTTGACACCAGTTTTTAAAATGGAAATGTTTATTTTGCTATATATTAGTAGATGTTAGTTAAGACTCTAAATTTTTTATATTTATGTTCATAAGCTTTGATATGCATCTTTATTTAATGTTAAAGTCATACATTTAAAAATACAGTTCACTATCTCTTAAAATAACCACAACAATAAAATAATTGTTTAGATCATCATTGGACCACTTTAATTTATGTTTCAAAAAAGTAAGGTCATTAGTCAAAGATTACCGAGGACCTGTAGTACTTGAAATACTCAGTAGTGAATATGATGGAATATATTTCTGAGATAAGAGTTTATAGTCCAATAGGTGTTAAACACATAAGAAACTCATATATTATATGATAGGAGATAAGAAGTACTTCAAAATCATAGAACACTAGTAAGAAAGATTATTTTGAGTTGTTATAAAGGTTTCTTAGAGCTGTGCTAAATACTGAGGGATACATTTTGGTTATAGATAGCAGCAGAGATGACTTTAATGATCGAGCACCTTGGATAAAGGAAGCAAGTAGACATAATGGCACCATTTCTGAGTCAAAGCACGCACTTCAAGTTTGTGACAGCCACCCATTGATGGGGAGAAATGGGTCAGAACATAAAGATGATTGACCAAGAGACAAATGCTCAGTTGATGATTTTGAACCACAGATGTCGCAAATTGGATAATCCCTGAAAGTTTATGAGGAAATCAACAAATCCAATTTTCACTTTAGAAACACAAATTTAAAGAAATTTAAGGAAATTGAGATGAGGTTGGTTTACTTAAATATGAAAATACTGTCTGAGTTATCATATTTACCCTTCACATGTACATCATGCGATGAGCATGCTGTTGTTTCTATCTGGCTAATGCTGAATTCTAAAGCTTTGTAAGATAAAATAAGCAGATAGAATTTATAACAGCTGCCATAATAATATGTTGATAGAAATATTCATTACAATAGGACAAGTAATGAAATAATTCAGAAAAAAATAATATAAAAGAACAATGTGGAAAATGGTAAAACACATGAATGACTGAACTTATTATAAGGGTTAAATACGTGAGTCCTGTAGAAACAAGAAACCAGAAACTGTAGCTGAAACAAAAGTGCTGAGAGCATCCTCTTGTTGGAAGAAGGTCTAATAACGTTGCTTCCAATTGGCTGATTTCAACGCTGAGATCTTGTTCTTGCCCCTTCTGAGGCATTATCTTGATTGATTAATAAAAGTCGCTGATGGCCAATTAGCTGGGCAGAAAGAGTATAGGAAAGCAGGACTTCCTGAGATTAAAACAGGAACCCTGTGTTTTACACAGAGGATTATTTCATTCCACCAGGACACATGGAAGCAGATAGACATGTTTGAGGATGCTGGAAGGTAATCACAAGGACATGGTGGTTTGGGATTAGGTGATCCGGGTTAATTTAGAGTAGCTAATTGAGAGTCTGCCCAGCTAAGGGTTAAGCTTTGAAACATTAAAAGGTCTTGGTGTATTTAATCGTTGGGGAAAGGACCAAAGCGGTTTATAGGCCCTCAGTCCAAGCAATCCAAGGCTGTCAGACTCCTGGACTCCCCTCAAACCCGGGCGAATCTCCTGCCAAGCTGCTGGTTATTTCTACCTGCCTAATATAACAACTTATATTAGTTAACAGAGTTCAGGTTACAGGTGGTGTAGGCGACCCTTGGTCCCGGGGCTCTTTCTCCAGACAAATCAGGCAACCAGTTAAGGTGGGCTAGGCTGCCCGCTGCTCTGCCAAGCTGTCGGCTGCTCCACCGGCCTAATCTTACAGTTTATACTTACTAATAAATACAAGTGATAATTAAATTGCAGTTTCAGTCTCTTGTATTGGGGGCCTACATGGTAGCACCCCTAGGGCAAATTGTCCCATTGATAGGTAATAAAGTCTATGTTCCTGATCTTTTGGGTGTGTTGGTTGAAGGACAGTTATCCTGTACTATATGGCTAAATCCAATTATAAGTGAGTAGATGCTATGTGCATCTTAGGGGCACTCCACACTGTAGGAGTAGGATGTGGGCAGAGGGAGGAGAGGGTGGGAGGGTGGAACCGGGAGGGGTAGAAAGAGGGCACTATGATGGAGATGTAACTTTATGTAATAAATAAACATTATAATTTTAAAAAAGGAAAAAATATGCTGAAGTCATTGCTTAGTGAGGAAAGAGAACATTTCTTATACAGTATATCCGCCCTGAAGAAAAAAGAATTAGAAATGTGAATCCTGAAGTATACAAATTTTCAGAAACTGGAATTTTATGGAAGACTTTTAGACAATGGGAAAGTCATTATTGTGGCATAGGATTGATGATTTGCTGATATTTGGAAGTGAAATCTAAACAATGACTGCCTGGTGTTCAGAAAAATGGGTAACGAGTTCAAATTGTTTAATAGATTGAAATAGGGTTAAAACTAGTTCTAATGGTTACTTGTTCTATCATTAAAAAATAGGAAAATGTATTCTTAAATCACTTTAAATACCTGAAGTAAAGCTTTCATAAATGCTTATTACTTCATACATTCCAATAATTTATTATTAGGTTGGACTGAATTTTAATTTTCCAATATAATAATAAGGAGGAATCATTTTTCCACGAAGGAAATGGAGATTAGCTACTAAAGAAAACTTAGCAGTGAAAGACCTGACTAAATGTGTCATTAGAAAAGGCAGTGTGGACGCAGGGAAGGCGGCTTAGTGGGCAAAGCACCAGCTAAACAGGCACGAGGGCCCGATTTCAGAGCCCCAGCACCTAAGTCAAGTGCCAGGTGGACATAGCAGTCTGCCTGTAATTCCAGCACTCACGAGAGAGAGACTGGTGATCCTCGGGACAACCTGGTGGCCTCAACTAGAATCAGCACACCCTGTATTCTAGTAAGAGATCCTCTCTTGACATGTAAGGTGATATGTAAGGTGTGAGATGTAAAGTGATTGAGAGAGACACTTTCTGCCCTCGACATGCATATGCAAATATGTGCGCAGATATGTAAATGCATATATAGACACACACACACACACATATATATATACATGAAAATATAAATTAAAATTCAAAAGAAAAATCAGTATGAAGATTAATGAGATAAGTTTACACGTAAAATTATATTTTACTTTGGTGAGTTTATGTGTGGCAGAATAGTTGAATTCAGATGAGCTTTTTATTGTGTTACTGTGGTTGAAAATGAAGAAAAGGAAAAGTAATAAAAATCACTATGTATAACGTTATAGTAAGCACTCACCCCATCCGTTTTTACCAATAAAACTTACTTTGGAAGTTCTAAGAGATTTTTGACATTCAGAGGCAAAAGGGAAATCAACTAATGTTAGTCTAAATTAAATTAAAATTCATTATACAAATTATTGTTGAATTTGAGACAGGTGTTCCCTTCCTACTTAGGAAGGTAAGACGTTAGAAACTAGAAAAAAATACCACGTGGTTGTAACTGATTTAAAGTCAGCAAAGTTAATTTTTCATGTTGTATTTCAAAGCTTTTCTAAAAACATCCTTGGTAAACAGAATTCAAAGATTTTGAAAAGAGAAGGAATTAAGAAATGAATTACTATTTATAATATTTGAACCATCAAAATGTTTAGCTAAGTGATTAAAGAACTGAGGTACTGCTTGTTTAAAAAGAAAGTCCTGTTAGCTCCACTAATAGTGTAAAAGTGTCTGTCCAGCCTTGGAAATCCTCAGCCTTGTCCCTAAAAGCTTTACAGATTGAAAACCCAGGAAGGGAACAGAAAGAAAATGGTACACATGAATCTGTTGTTAGGAACTCTCCTAAGAATGCCCATGAGCTCTGAAAAATAAAGCAGACATTCCCTTAATACTGGTCTTACTCATAATAAATTCAATGATGCTTCAGTAATCTCACACTGGTCATTTACAGTTGGAGAAATAATCACTTACCAAAAGTTTACTTGATTACTAGCACATGGTTTTTCACCCTTGCAATGTTCTAGCCCATATAGCAGGATATTATGGAGGATTTGTCATGGTCTCCTGAATACAGGATGAAGAGCAGTGAGAGGAGAGGAGAAGCACTGTATGGAAGTCGCACATGCTGACAGTTCCTGTCTGACCACAACACTCTATCTTGGATCAGAAACTCTAGTTAGCAAATCAAATAAACTGCAAATTTGTCACTTAATTTTTCTCATTCTAAGAGCTCCTTGTGTTTTTCCTAACAAAAAACTACTATGCCTAAGCTTTTTTGTCCCAGAAAACTGAACTGTAAATGGAAGTAGTGGAGTATTTATCTGGTATGTTCCTTATATCAAAAAGGCAAGGTTCGGGTAGGCACTTAGCCTCTGAGTACTGGCATCATACTCCAGTAGACTAACATGCACCTATATCATAGGGGAAAAGAGGTAACTATAAGGAGGGAACTTAGAATCTACATAAATAACATCTTTGTGTAGAATGTAAAATAGATCCATTATTTCCAGAACTCAAATTGAGAAGCTGTATGATTTCAATACTGAGTTATGGCTAATTTCACTATTCATCATATATCTGACCATTTAATACATAACATTGTTGGGGTAATGTTAAGCATTCTAAATGTTAATTAATTGGTCCTGCTTGCTGTCTGTTACTTACATTGACTCTGATTGGTTAAATAAAATGCCAAGGCCTGAGATTGGGCAAAGACAGAGAAAGGTGGGACTTCCTGGGATTAAAACAGGAAGCCTGAACTTTAGGCAGAGGATTAAAGCATTCCAGCCAGCAGCAGGAAGAAGAAAGCATTCCAGCCAGGAGCAGCAGGAAGAGGCACACACCACGGGTTAGAGAAAATAACCTCATTCCACATGGCCAGGAACATCAGCATATCGTGGAGAATGGCAGTCCAAGGGGATGTATGTATATATGGGGTCATATTTGGGTTATAGAATTAAGAGCTAGCTTAGATGGGCTAGAATTGCACAATTCAGGCCAAGGCTTGTTAAAATCCATGTGGTGTCTGTGTGCTCATTTATAATGGCGGAATAAGGATTAAAGGCTGCTGAACAAATTAATGATAATATAAATACAGGTTAAACAGCTTAATTAGCTATATTTCTTTTTACATATGGCGCCCAATGTGGGGCAAAAAAGAGTGATGTTACCTAGGCAAGTAGTTGTTCAAAGTATGTCAAAGCCTCCAGAGGATGTCCCTACTTATGATCACTCTTGCTTCTTGTGTCACTAACCTACTTTCAATTTTTACATCAAAATTCTAGCAACAGCCATCTTCACTTAAACAAAACATATCTTTGGACTATCCCTTCTCTTTTACTATGTGTTATTTTCCCATTTATGTTCATTTTCAATGTACATTAATAAACCATCTTACTGCACTTACTGTCTCTAATAGATGGCTCTCCAATAGAATAAAACTTCCTTATATTTTCCCTATTTTAAATATATACCATTGTTAATAATTTCTATATAACACAGCTGTTTCTCCCTTGAGTTTCTAATCCTCCTAGGAAGTGCAACAATAACTTTCTTATTTACCATTAAGTTTAAGGCTTATTCCTGCTCATGAAACATAATAATGATCCTAAATATTTGTTGATTGAATAGAGACATATTGTTTAATAGATTGAAATAGGGTTAAAATTAGTTCTCATAGTTACATGTTCTATCATTAAAAATATAGAAAATGTATTCTTAAATCACTTTAAATACCTGGGAGGAGTTGATGGGGAGTGTAGGACCATAAATAATGTAAATATGATATACTCACGTGTGAAATTCTCATAAAATTAAAATAAAATTTTACAAAGAAAACTAAAAAGGAAGACACTTTATTTTCTTTTCTAAGAAACAGTTAGAGGAATTTAAGAATATCAAAAATTACACACCTATTTGGTGGTATCCATTTTTCTTTTATTCCATATAGTTATCAAACACTACATTTTAAATTAATTTTTCCTGTGAAGTATAACTTTATCCCTGGTCAAAAGTTATTAGCTGACAAGGAAGTCTACAAATAGACAAACTGAATGCACAAACTCCATATTAAGTATTTGGCTTGTTATTGAATTTTTTGAACAATATATGAGAACTACAGTTATTTCTGGTATTAACCTTTTATATAGCTATCTTAATTAATAATATTAAATATTTTTATAGGAAATATCAAAGAGTACAATGTAGCTCATTGGTAGAGTGCTAACATGCCATAAGCAAGACCCTGGAGTCTATCCTTACCAACAGAGATGGGGGCTATGGACAAGTAGGCTGTAGCAAGTTTGGATTTCTAATACTGTATAGTTAATTACATATGAAAATTCATTGTATAAATCTTAAATCATTGTTATGTATTTTCATTAAGGCAAAGTATAGAAAAAATAATTTTAAATAAAAGCTTATAGTTTATTTTGATTTAAAGAAATATAATCTTATATTAAAATTCATAATTTTCAAAAGTACAAATATGGACTTTTTTTAGTTTTTTGTGGAAAGAATAATGATTTTTTCAAAGCATGTGAGTTTTTTTAAGTAGATGATAATGAATGTAAATCATCTACAAAAAAATGTGAGCTTATTTTCACATTTGTTTGGGATTAAACTGCATCAATAAACTTCTTCCACATGTATGCTAATTAACTCTGCAGCAGAACTAACTACTCCTACTTGGAGAATTAAAGACAAAACTGTCATGAAATCCTACCTTTCAGTTCAACATTTAAGGGCTTATTTCTGGACACCAAGGTTCAATTATGAGTAAGTATATTATGAGGTATCTTTTGACTCAAGGACTTGGTAATGGATTCTTTCCCTTGGATATAGACAATGAATATGCAGCAGTCTGATATAGACCCACAGTTATTATTATTTGATAGCATGTCAGCATTGGATATAAAGTGACTTAGAGGTTATCTCAGAAATAAACCTTAAGATTGAAAAATCATCTTTCGTGTATCCTTCTTATTTTTTATACTTTATTTTTTAATTCTTCAAGTTACATCTCAGTCACAATCCCTTCCCTACTCCCCCTTCCTGTCCCACCCTTCCACCCTCTTCCTCCCAACAGCTCCCCCTTTCAGTGCAACAAATGGTCCCTTCTCTTATAACAGTAAATACTATACAAAACAACAGAAATAAATACGCCATATTTATGAGAGTTAAATGGCCCAGCATATATTCCCAATGTCCAGTCCATACATATGTGGCCCCTGACTTTAACATTCTACCATCTAACCATCTCCATGAGTTTAAAGTTCTATATCTGACTCAGCTTTCATACTAACTTGCATCACAATTTTAAAAAAATTTTCTTAGATCCAGAACACCCTCTTGATTCCTAAACAACTCAAAATTTAACTACGAGACTCTAGCTATCTATTCTTCAACCACCTCAGAGACCAGAGAGGGATAAATATATCTGATTATGTAGGAAGTGCAGGGGCTGCATCATCCAAAACTAAGAAATGACATATCAGTGGTTGCCTGGACAGTTCCTGTTTTCTCTCCATATGTTACAGCATCGATCTTTAGCCTTTTGGTCCTGTTTCCTGACAGACATTGATTATAGAGCAGGAATTATGAAGGACTTACCTACCCTGTCTGGGCAGAGCTAGGCTGTCGACTTCCCTGCTACCAGGTTTTGTCCTTTTTGGACAGCAGTCTGTCTTTCAGCAGCAGTTGAAGCAAGGGGTTTTTTCATGTCAAGAGATAGGCTTGCCACTAATTCAACCATCTCACACTGGAGATTCTTCGATGCTCATCTTCTACTTGGAGTAGAATAGGGAGTGCTGTCAGGAACTGATATGTCTCGAAATCAAAAAAAAAAATCTTAATTTAAGACATCTTTGAATGCCATATTCTGCAGATCTCTTGGGGTTTTTGAAGATGCCCTATCTATCTCTTGTATTTAGATAAGCAAATGTTGCTTGTCTCTTAACAACTTGATATCTGAGTAGCTTACAGAATATCTGTGATAGACTGTCATAGTAGCTAACAAAATGACATGCTTGCATGACTAGGAGTTTGTATTTCTTAACTATCCTAAATGGTTTAAGATGGTTGGTATCAAGAGGCCAGAGCTTCACATTTCATTTTTAAGTATCACCAGGTACAATACCTTTAAGAAGCGTTACCTTTAATTTTGTATCAATATACAAAGATCAATTCCAATGTGGCCAAATATACTCTTAATTTTGTATCAATATACAAAGATCAATGCCTATGTAGCCCAATACAATCTTAATATTATGTCAATATACAAGGGTCAATACCATTGTGGCCAACTATAATCTTAATTTTGTATCAATATACAAATATCAATACCGATGTAGTCCAATACAATCTTAATTTTGCACAATATACAATGGTCAATACCACTTTAGCCATATATAATACTAATTTTGTATCAATATACAAAGGTATAAGGGCATATTCAATAATCTGTCCCTTCTTCTTGGTCCTTCCCATACTATGCCTATGTCCCATTTTTCTCAAGTCTGTGCACTCCTACATAGGAGAAAAAGAAGGATACAGAAAAAAAAGGAAGTCCCTGGGTCTAACCTCAAAACCCATTTAACAAGACTATTTAACAGCTTGTAGTCTCTTCCCCTAAATAACAAAGTTTTCTGTTATCCATCAAATAACCAAAAGGTGGGGGGGGGGGAGAAACACCCTCCCCACCCTCGGGGCATGGGACATTGCTCTCTTAAAATGACTTCCTGCTGATTTGGATCATAATAAACCTGTTTGGGCCCGAACCAGAATGGAAAAATGGTTACAAATGTTAATACAATCCTTTTATGTTCAATCCTTTTGTGCTCAGTTTTTCAGATGTCCTAAGAAGTTTGTAGACAGAAGCTGATCTTCTAGGCTTTACTGAAGTTCTGGCTGGGGCAGTGTGTGGAGCTGAACGATCTTAGCGATATTGAGTTGTTGTGGTTGTAGCCTTTTGATGGAAACAGCTATTGAGGGAGTTTGCAAGACTGAATCATCTGGGCCACTCGTCTTCTTTGGTGTCTGATTCTGTTTTCTGTTGAGGTTTCCATTGTCCAGTTGTCCCTGGATTTCTTAAATGGATGCTATACATCTCCAGGAAAGATAAGAACAGAGCCCTGTCCTAATCCTAACTCTGTAAAATTACCCCCTTTTTTTTTGGGGGGGTCAGGTAATATTTCTCCTGAAGAAAATTTGTTTTTTTGACAATATATAAAGTATTATCTTTCAATCTGGATTAAAGAAGAAATTATTTTGTTATTTTGTTTTATTATATATAAATAATATATAATATTATTTATATATTTAGTGTATATATTTTGAGATTTCAAAGGACAATTTGTTTGTATTGAGTAGGCCTTTTGTAAGTAGCTTTTAAACTTAAGTCCTTCCAAATCCTATGTGTCTGTCTCTGCATTCTAATTATTGGGATCAAAGACCTGTGGTTCCAATCTGAGGGGATTAAGGATGTGCTCCACCACTCCTGGATCCAAGTTTTTCTCTATTTAGAGTTTGTTTTGTATCAGTCTGACCTGGAGCTCTGACATCTGCCTGTTTTTATCTCTAGTGTGCTGGGATTAAGGGTGTACTCTTCCTGAATGATGGGATTAAGGGTGTGTACCATCACCACCCTGTTCCGTGTAACTCTAGAATTAATAAGACAACTAACACTATAGTGCTCCTCCCGTCTCTGCTCAAGTTAAAGACATGGACTAGCACCAAGCATTTCATGTATTTTACCTCAGCTCTAAGTTTTTTCGACTCTTGGAGGTTTATAAAACCAGGTTGAACGTCTGTAACCTTTATTTTATTTACAGTGTTTTAAACCTGTTACCTGCTTTTTTAAAAAAATTAGTAAATGTATTTGTTTGTTGCTTCAGGTTACATCTCCATCATATTGTCCTCATTCCCCACTTCCCAGCCCCACCCTCCCATCCTCTACCCCCTAATCCTTCCCTCTTGTTCCTCTGGAGTGGAGTGTCCCTACATAACAGTACCTCGCCTCAGTTCAGGAGTCATATGAGGGCCAAGAGCCTCTTCACACACTGGGGGCCTATGAGGCAGTAACACCAGTGAAAGGTATCTCCTTGCTAGGAAGAGAAAACTAAAAAAACAGACCAACAAACACACAAACCCACAAAAACAAAGAACAACAACAAAAAAAGAATGGAAAAAGAAAAAAAAAGTCTATGTCCATGCTCCCTTTGGTGTGTTGGTTGTAGTACAGATATCCTGTACTATATAGCTAAAATCCTACTATAAGTGAATAGATGCCATGTGCATCCTTCTGAGTCTGGGTCAACTTACTCAGGATGAGCTTCTCTAGTTCCATCCATTTGGTTGCAAATTGCATAATTTCATTGTTTCTGATAGCTGAGTAATATTCCATTGTATAGATGTACCACAGTTTTTTTAATCCATTCTTTGGTTGAGGGACATCTGGGTTGTTTCCAGTTTCTAGCTATTACAAATAAGGCTTCTATGAACATACATGAGGAGACATCCCTATGACTCCATGAGGAGTCATTTGGATGTATACCCAGAAGTGGAATGGCTGGGTCCTGAGGCAAAGCTATTCCAAGATTTCTAAGATATCGCCATACTGACCTCCATAGTGGTTGCACAAGCCTGAACTCCCACCAGCAATGGAGGAGGGTTCCCCTTTCTCCACACCTTCGCCAGCATATGCTATATCATTTGAGCTCTTTATCTTAGCCATTCTGACAGGTGTGAGATGGAATCTCAGAGTCGTCTTGAGTTGCATTTCTCTGATGATTAAGGGTGTTGAGCATTTTTTCAGGTGTCTCTCGGCCATTAGGGATTCCTCCTTTGTGAATTCTCTATTTAGCTCCGTCTCCCATTTTTTGATGGGATTATTTGGTTTCTTGGCATTTAGTTTCTTGAGTTCCTTGTATATTTTGGATATTAGCTCTCTATCAGATGTGGGGTTGGTGAAGATTTTCTCCCAGTCTGTTGGTTGCCGTTTTGTTTGAATGACAATGTCTTTTGCCTTACAGAAGCTTCTCAGTTTCATGATGTCCCATTTATTGATTGTTGGTCTCAGGTTCTGAGCTGTTGGTGTTCTGTTCAGGAAGTTGTGACCTGTGCCAATGAGTTCGAGGGTTTCTTCCACCTTTTCTTCTAGTAGATTTAGTGTGACTGGGCTTATGTTAAGGTCTTTGATCCACTTGGATTTAAGTTTTGTACAAGGTGATAAGTATGGGTCTAATTTCGTTCCTTTGCAAGTGGACATCCAGTTGGACCAGCACCATTTGTTGAAGATGCTGTCCTTCCATTGTGCCGTTTTGGCTTCTTTGTCAAAGATTAGTTGGCAATAGGTGTGTGGGTCCATTTTTGGGTCTTCAATTCGATTCCATTGATCTACTGGTCTGTTTCTACTATTATTGCTCTGCAGTACAGCTTGAAATCTGGGATGGTGATACCTCCAGATGCTTTTTTATTGTACAGGACTGATTTAGCTATTCTGGGCTTTTTGTTGCTCCATATGAAATTGAGAATATCTCTTTCCAGGTCTATAAAGAATTGTGTTGGTATTTTGATAGGAATTGCATTGAATCTATATATTGCTTTTGGTAGGATGGCCATTTTTATTATGTTGATCCTACCTATCCATAAGCATGGGAGATCTTTCCATCTTCTAAAGGCCTCTTCCATTTCTTTCTTCAGGGGCTTGAAGTTCTTGTTTTATAGGTCCTTTACTTGCTTGGTTAGAGTTACCCCCAGGTATTTTATATTGTTTGTGGCTATTGTGAAGGGGGTTGTTTCCCTTATTTCTTTCTCAGTACATTTGTTTGTTGTATATAGAAGGGCTTCTGATTTTTTTGAGGTAATTTTGTATCCAGCCACCTTGCTGAAAGTGTTTATCAGCTGTAACAGGGTGACTGTGGCCTCATAGAATGAGTTTGGCAGTGTTCTTTCTGATTCTATTTGGTGAAAGAGTTTGAAGAGTATTGGTGTTACCTCCTCTTTGAAGGTCTAGTAGAATTCCGTGCTAAAGCCATCTGGCCCTGGGCTTTTTTTGGTTGGAGATTTTTTAATGACTGTTTCTATTTCCTTAGGGGTTATTGGGCTGTTTAATCTGTTAATCTGATCTTGATTTAGTTTTGGTAGGTGGAATCTATCAAGAAAATTGTCCATTTCAGTTAAGTTTTCAAATGTGGTGGAATATAAATTTTTAAAATAGGATCCAAATATTCTCTGGATTTCCTCAATGTTTGTTGTTATTTCTCCCTTTTCATTTCTGATGTTGTTGATTTGGGTCCTTTCCCTTTACCTTTTAGTTAATTTGGCTAGGGGTCTGTCTATTTTGTTGATTTTCTCAAAGAACCAACTCTTGGTTTCACTGATTCTTTGTATAGTTCTTTTGGTTTCTAAGTTGTTGATTTCAGCCCTAAGTTTGATGATTTCCTGCCTTCTGCTCCTCTTGGGAGTATTTGCTTCTTTTTTTTCCAATTCACCCAGTTTAGCTGTTAATTTGCTAATATGAGCTGTCACAATTTTCTTTTTGAAGGCACTTAGTGCTATGAACTTTCCTCGTAGCACAGCTTTCATTGTGTCCCATAGGTTTGGGTATGTTGTGCCTTCATTTTCTTTGGATTTTAAGATGTCTTTGATTTCCTTCTTTATTTCTTCCCTGACCGAGTAGTCATCCAGTCAGGAGCTGTTCAATTTCCATGTGTGTGTAGGTTTTCTGTTTATTCTTTTGCTGTTAAAGACCAGCTTTATTCCATGGTGGTCTGATAAGATACAAGGTGTTATTTCAATTTTCTTGTATCTGTTGAGACTATCTTTGTGTCCGACTATGTGGTCGCTTTTGGAGAAGGTTCCGTGAGGTGCTGAGAAGAAGGTGTATTCCTTTGTGTTTGGGTGAAACATTCTGTAGATATCTGTTAGGTCCATTTGTTTCATGATCTCTGTTAGACTCAATACTTCTCTGTTTTTCCTCAGTCTTGATGATCTATCCATTGTTGTGAGTGGGATGTTGAAGTCTCCCACTACTAATGTGTTGTGTTTGGCATGTGATTTACGTTTTAGAAGCGTTTCTTTTACAAATGTATTTGGGGCATAGATCTTCAATATTGAGATGTCCTCTTGATGAATATTCCCTTTAATGAGTATATAATGCCCTTCTCTGTCTTTTTTCATTAACTTCATTTGGAAGTCTGTTTTATTTGATATTAGGATGGCTACTCCAGCTTGCTTCCTGGGTCCATTTGCTTGGAAAACCTTTTCCCAGCCTTTTACTCTAAGGTAGTGTCTATCTTTGATAGTGAGATGTGTTTCTTGTATGCATTAAAAAGACGGGTCTTGCTTATGGATCCAATCTGTAAGCCTGTGTCTTTTTATTGGGGAGTTGAGTCCATTGATGTTGATGGATATTAGTGAATTGGGGTTGTTATTTCCCATTAGTTTTGTATAGGTTATCCTCCTGTGCCTCGTTTGGTTTAGTTGCCCTGGGGTTTTCTATTCCCTCTGTTTTCTTGTGTTTAGTTTTTTTCTCTGGGTTGGAATTTTCCTTCTAGGATATTCTGTAGGGCTGAGTTTGTGGGGAGATATTGTTTGAATTTGATTTTGTCATGGAATATCTTGTTTTCTCAATCTATGTTGATAGAGAGTTTTGCTGTGTATAGTATTCTGGCTGGGCACCTATGTTCTCTCAGGACTTGTAGGATATCTGTCCAGGCCCTTCTAGCTTTTAAAGTTTTTGAGGAGAAGTCAGGTGTGATTCTGATGCATCTGCCATTGTATATGACTTGGCCTTTTTCTCTTACAGCTTTTAATGTCCTTTCTTTATTCTCTACATTTGGAGTTTCTATTATTATGTGGTGAGAGGAGTTTCTTTTCTGATCTAATCTGTTTGGTGTTCTGTAAGCCTCTTGGATTTTTACTGGCATCTCTTTCTTTAGGTTTGGGAAGTTTTCTTCTATGATTTTGTCGAAGATATTTCCTGGACCATGGAGTTGGGAGTCTTCTCTTTCCTCTATGCCTATAATTCTTAGGTTCCGTCTTTTCATTGAGTCCTTGATTTCTTGGATGTTGTGGGTGAGAGATTTTTTTGCTTTCTCATTTTCTTTGGATGTTGTACTGATTTCTTCCATCGAATCTTCCATTCCTGAGATCCTGTCTTCCATCTCTTGCATCCTATTTTTTGATACTCATATCCGTAGTTCCTGTTCTCTTCCCTTGATTCTCCATTTCCTCTTTTAACTCTGACTGTTTTCTTTATTGTTTCCATTTCTATTTTCATGTCTTGAATGGTAGTGCTCGTTTTGTATATTTCCTTTTCCAGTTTGCTTGTTTTTGCCTGAAATCTTTCATTGCTCTGTCCTTTCCCTGTTCAAGCTGAGTCACCTTGGCTTGGAGCTCTTTAATGGTGTTATTCGTTGTTTTGACTTGTAAAATTGTGGCTTCTTTGAATTCCTTCACAGATTTAAGTTCTTCTTGAAGGGACTCTATCACTTTCCATAATGTAGAATTGGCATCGTTTTTATGTGTTTCTGCTGTTGTGAGGTCATCCGAATTGGATGAGCTAGTATAGTTCTTCATTGTTGGAGTCATATTTCCTTGATTTCTGTTTTTTCTTGGACCTTTGGCCATATGGATGTGTTTAGCTGTCTGCTCTCCTCGTCTTCTGGGCTTGGATCCACAGGGGATGCTTTGGTGTAGCAGTTGAATTGCTTGGCTATCTGTGGTTGCTTACAGGGGGATCTCAGTGTCACTGTGTTTCTAATAGCCTGAAGCACTGTGAGCTGGTGCAGCCTATTTCCAGGTAATGAGGAATGGCCCGGGATTGTTTCACTACTCCCAAGTCAGACTTCTCTATGTTGCACACTGAGTGATCAGCCTGTAGTGGTTCTGATGGTATGGACCTGTTTTCCCAGGCACATATTCTGTGGACTCTGGTTGTCCCCAAGGAGACTGAGAGGGCCCGGCTCCACGCCTAATATGTCTGGGTTTTCCAGGATACAGCTATGGTTCCTGGGCTTCTGGCTTCCAAGTTTTGGAGCCCTCAGCCTCTGTGCATCTCTGCTGCTAGCTCTGCCTCTGTGTGCCTCTGTGCACGCCCAGCCCTGGCACTTCACTGTGTGGGCTTCCCACCTGGCTCCTCCACTTCGTGCATCCTTATTAAATGGCACAATTGCCATATAATTTAAAGTGTCCAGATGGAAATACATTTTAAATCAGCAACATGCACCACTATGGGAGTCAACATCTCAAGTAAGATATTTGTAACATTATCTCAGTGTCTTCCTGAGATTACAATGGGATTGAGCTAGTTTGTGTTTGATACTTATTAATTAGAATTATAAGGGCAAAGTAAAAATTGATAAAAAATATAAAAAAAATGTGAGGATTGTGTATGAAAGGTATGCAAGGGAGGCAGAGAGTAGAATGAGGTGGTGGTAATGGGATCTTATTTTTGGATGATAAATGAATGATAAATTTAATATTTACTATAAGAATACATTTATCCATAGGTTCCCAAAATAATTGAGCCAACAAAATTATTTGTCTCATAGCATTAATACTTTATTTTCTAATAGGTATACAAATAAAAAGTTTAAGTCTCTAAAAAGTATCTAATTCTCTTTCATTGAATTATGTAAAATTTCTCAAGATAGTAGTATCTTTCATAGTTTCTATAAGACTTGTATGATTTTCATAATTGCTTGAATAATAATTATAGGCAAATAATGCTTGTGGGCAGCATCAATTTAACCTTTCAAAATTTCTCAGACAAACATAAGAATCATAATTCTCATTATTTTTTCATTATTTCATTTATCATTAATTCAGTAAGAAATTTCTGTATACTAACTCTGTTCCAGATACCATTTGGTATATACAATCTGCATAAATAAACAGAATATATTCTTCATAACTATGAATGAATATATTTATAATCTAAAATTATGGGAGTAAAACCTTATGGAAAATAAAAAGTGACAATTAAAATGAAGGAAATTTTAAGCAGGTATTTTAGATGCTGGGTAAGACCTGTTTGAGCGCTGCTGCTACTAAAATAGATTATTTCACCATGTCTATGTCGTTTTCTTGGTTTAACAAAAACAAAACCAATAATAGGAAGGAATGTTTTATTTTTGAATGATTAAATGCATAGTAGTTTCAGTGTTGCCTTTCAAAATATTTTTAAAGATTTATTTTATTTTTACTTATGTCTCTATGTTGGGGGATGGATTATGTACAAATGAGTATAGACACCTACTGAATTCAGAAGAGGGTGTTAGATCTCCTGGTTCTGGAGTTACAGGCTTTTGAGAGCCTACAAATTTAGATCCTGGGAAACAAACTCGAGTCCTTTAAGAACTATTTGAAACCAGTTTTTTTCTGAATGTAACAAAGAGGATATTTAAAGTATAGAGAAATGAAAGGAACCTGTGGTACACATTAACTACTGTTTTCTGTTGCCTTTCAGCACACATCTTCCCAATTCTGAGGCATTTATGTATCAGGACAATCTGATTAATCTCCTCATACACACTGGACAAGTGTGATATAATTCTACATCTACTCTACTTATATTTGGGAATAATTTTTAAAAAGAAATTTTGTTTAAATGCATACTTGAGCCTTATGTTTTGTTTTAGCAGAATCAATGTTAATGGAAGAACTGGACTCATATTGGCTTATTTAATATTGTGTTTCAATGAGGAGTTTCTGCTACTATTGCTTCATCTCCACAATTAGTACTGGCACATTGAAATATCACTGTTTGTCAGATACAAATTTTTTTTTTTTTTTTTTGGTTTTTCGAGACAGGGTTTCTCTGAATATCTCTGGCTGTCCTGGACTCGCTTTGTAGACCAGGCTGGCCTCGAACTCACAAAGATCCGCCTGCCTCTGCCTCCCAAGTGCTGGGATTAAAGGCGTGCGCCACCACCGCCCGGCTGTCAGATACAAATTTTGTTAATAACTTATGTTAGATGGTTGAGTAGTTATAAATGATAATAGTTTATAGGAAAATGATTTTTTTATATCAAATACCTCTACAACATAAGCAATTCTTAATCTGAGGAAAATCTTCCAAGTCACATCCCAATCAGTTCACAAATTAACCTTGGATGTTCAGATGGTGAAGTAACTAAACTATCATAGTAAGTGGTTGTTTTGGATTGATATAAAGGGAGAACTATTATACAAAATGTATTGACAATATGCAGTTGTAAATGCCTATGATAAAGGCAAGAGAAAATGGGTGGGGATCTAATTGGCATCCACATGCTAAAAAGAAAAGATATATATTCCATCAGGCCAAAAGGACTCAATGAAATAGATCTGAAGCGGTCTGAAGCTGCTGACAAAGCCACAACACTGGGCCCAATTAACAATACTCATTTCTAATTAACAGTTACTGACTCTTTGCCATTGAAATATTCACGCTCTAGGTGTGAAGTGGCAACCACCATTTGTCATATCTGTCAAAATTAATTTGAAACCCCACAGTCTTTCTTCTACAAGATAGAAGTGAATAACTAAAGCATACTTTCTACCTGCCAAGGTTCAGTTTCAGGACAAGGACTAGGAAAATAGAACCCAGAAAGCTGGTAGATTTAATATTTAAACATATGTTGACTAATTTTCATACTGTTTATAATTCTAAATACTATGCCAAGATTTATTTCATATTTTGAAATATATTATGAAAGGAATTTGGAAGTTCTTATTCTGAATTCTTATTTATTTTTTACTCAAAAATTATATTACTCAACTACTATGTGTTTAGCAACACATTAGGCACAGCTTCACAGATTACATTGACTGATGGCTCTGAAAATGTACCCAGTGTGAAGCATATTGGAGAGTCACACAGGACGATAAGGAAAGGATAAACTGCCAATTACTATTATAGGTGAGTGTCAGAGGTGAGTCTGTGGCTATGTCTTAAAAATGAAAATTTTATAACATTTTATAAAATTTTATAACAGGAAGTTAAATCACAGGGAGAGAGAGAGAGAGAGAGAGAGAGAGAGAGAGAGAGAGCATGGAAGCTGCCTAAATCTGTATAAACTGTGCAAAAAAAATCTTTACACATGAAAGGCTGAGTTTCAATGGAGATGCCTATATTAGAATCATTACTTTATATTCACTGTGCAACTAACAAAATAATCTGTTTTGTCAATATACAACAAAAATTTGTTCACTTTCCTCAATAATACAATATGGATTTAAAGGACATAATATTATTTTAATTACACAAATGAAAAACTGGGAGCCCCAAAGGGCTATCCACCAAAGTTGGTAGGTGGTACAACCAGTGTTACAATGATTCACTGGTACATTTATTGTGTATTCATTGTTGATTGATTGCTCCATGCTCTGTGGTATTGGGATAGAAATCCTGGAGAAGAACAGACAATTGACCTGACCTCCGAGCATTGTATTACAGCAGAAATGGAATTAATTGCCTAAGAACTTACTATACAGAGGCAAAAAAAAAAAAAAATGCTGTAACACATCTTACTATGCATCATGCACAAATGAAAGAATGAAGGCTAAATTCATCGTTTTACATTTGAGAATAATTCTACAAGCAAATGATATTTTCTGATTATCCTCGAATGTCTAACTTTTATGTCTATCCTTGCAAAACTTGAGGAATCATTAGTAAAGATTTCCGGGTATAAAAATTTCATTCCTCAGTATTAAGGAAGCTTATATTCTAATTAAAGAACAAAATACCACCTCTGAAGTTACAAAAGAGCTGTGGAGTATTCAAGGCTGTAATCACTGCCTATGCCTACAGTTAAACAAAAGACAGAGCCAAGGATAAGCTGTTTCAAGCTCCGAGCAGTAAGAAAACTAATACTAACTAATGGAAAGATTAACCTGCATCAAGGATAAAAAGCAAATTGATGATGTTTAAATTGAGCAAAAGTTGTCTGGACATATACTGTTTTACTTAAAGCACACTGTTTCTGGTATTCAGAATGATGAAAGCAACGAAATCCCACTAAGGGTTAATTGTCATTAGACCTATTCATATCTGAATTCTGACAGCAACACAGACACATTATTAATAATTGAACATCAATTTCCCCCATTTTACATTAATTGATGAAATGTTAGAATAAATATCTGAGCAATAATAGGAAAATATATGAAGACTATTAGCTAATAGATATAAATATATTAGTTTAGTAGGTATACACTATAGATAACACAAATTTTATCTTGTTACATGCTATAACATGATACTTCCAATTTTCACTGCTATAAATCATGAAAATAATCACATGCAAACCATATGTTTGCAGATTTTTTGCTCCTGATAGAATTCTAAAATCTATTAAATCAAGAGTAGAGACTATATATATATATATATATATCCTTGGAACAATTGGTTAAAATCTGATTCAGTACTAAAGGAACATTGTAGAGGTATTTAGGAGCTGAATACTAGATTTTTTTTTTTATCCTTTGTAATGTTTACCAATCATATTCTTTTAAAAATACATATAATCTACAGAAATACACATTGTTAAATTTTCTCATTTGAAGGAAAAGTGAATGATAATTATGAGTTCTTGAAATGAAACCAATATTTAATCTATAAGAAGAAAATATATCCACATATCAAAATCTTAGATGTATGAATTAGATGTGCATATAGGTGAACACATATATTTTATCAGATGTCATTACTGACATCAAGGAAAGTAATCAAATTACATGCTCCCTGTGTAATGCAAAATATTAGATAGAACGTATTTGGGCCATTACACATTTGTTCCAATAACCAACAAAGATGAACTGGTTAAAAGCCTAAAGACATAGATAAGTACATTGATGCATTCCAAGGAGTTATACAAGGATTAGTATGTACACACACACACACACACACACACACACACACACACACACACACACAAAATGAATGTTGGAATTTCTGGTTTCACAAAACAAACATAAATAAGGATAGAAAGTAACAAAGATCCTGATATAATAATACTGAGCATGTCAGTTTTCCACTCTTTTCCTTTCTGGAGAACAGACAATTGACCTGACCTCTGAGCATTGTGTTACAGCAATGTAATACCAGCTAAACATCATCATAAGTCAAGCAGATTTAATAGAGATCTCCAATATTTCTTCTTATATTTACAAAATAAACATTCTTCTAAGCTGCTCATGGAATGTTCTCTAAAGAGACTACAATTTTGACCACAAACTATGAAAGAATGAAACTATAATTTTTTTATCAAAAGAAACTACAAAACCTGAAAAAATACTTGGAGACTGAAAAATGCACTGTGAAAAGATTAATCACTGTTGAAGTGAATGAAAGTAAACCTTACCAGAACCATTTGTATATATGTATATGTGTGTGTGTGTGTGTGTGTGTGTATATATATATATATATATATATGTGTGTGTGTGTGTGTGTCTGTGTGTACCTTGTGTATGTGTATATTCATATAATATATAATATATGTGTGATGTATATATGTATAAGTATATGTATATGTATATGTGTGTATGTATGTATATGTATATGATGCATATATGTGTGTGTGTGAGAGAGAGACAGTTCTAGAAGGAAAGTTTTGAGTGTTTATTTTGAAAAAGAAATCAGAGAAATCTCAAATAAATGTCCTAATGACTTAACAAGAACAACCATACACAAATCAATATGTAGTGAAAATTAAAAAGGATTACTGTTGGAGGAAGAAGGTGTTGTATCACCTTTTGTGAGGGACACTCTAATTGGATAATAAAAGTCACTAGTGACCAATTAGCTGTGCAGAAAGATTATAGGAAGGCAGAACTTCCTGGGAAGAACTTGGAAACCCTGGGAAGATACAAAGGAAGCCCATTCTTCCTACCAGGATTTGGAAACTGCAGGATGTATGGATGTGAGCTCTGTGAGTTCTGAAGGAACAGTGAGCCACATGGCAGATTGAGAATAATTGGCTGGGTTAATTTAGATTAGCTAATTGAGATTCAGCTAAGGTCTAAGTTTTGAAACATTAAAAGATCTTTATTTAATTATTGGGAAAAGGCTGCCTCTGGTTTCAGGCCACCAGCAAAAGTGAATCAGGCCCTCTAGGCCTGCAGATTTCCTGTCCTGCACTACTGGCATAACAGTTTATAATTATTAATAAATATCTTTGTTAACTAAGTTTCAGTTTCAGATTAGGCACAAATTAATATAACGGGTACTAAAATAGCAATATGTAAAATCCATCCAATAAACAGTTGGTTTTCTAAAAGAAATAAGGTTCACAAAATTCTATCCAAACTAGCAAAAGAAAGTTAAAAATGCCCATGTGAATAGAATTGGAGATGAAAACTGGAATGTTATATCAGATTCTAATCAAATATAGATGAACATTAGATACTACTTCAAAAACGTATTACAAAAAATTGTAAAAAATTCAAGAAATGGATAGATTCATTGGCACATATGACCTATGTAAAATAAATAAATAAGATAGAAAATTATAATATCTATATCATAATAAGTCTGAAGTAGTAGTCATAAGTTTCTCTGCAAAGAAAGGCTCCGGGCTGGATGGTTTCATTGCCAAATTTCAACAGAAAAGTATGGATACACCTGGACAAAAGACTGTTAATGCTCCTGCATATGTATCTAATAAAATAAAGCAATTCTTTGCCTATTATAATATAAAGCACATTACTGGAAATACCACACATTACCATACAAACCTAAAGGACAAGTAATTCTAGAAAGTGCTAATCGTATCTTAAAAGAGATGCTTAATAAACAAACGGGAATTAAAGAATCCCAGGGACAGATTATATAATGCTTTAATAACATTTAATTTTTTGAATGTTGGTGAAAAAGGTACCACTGCAGCTGAAAGACACTGGGTTATAGAAAAAACTGAGGAACCAAATCAATTAATATACTATAAGAAAATTTGACATTAGAATGGAAACCTGCAAGTTTTAAGATGGGGACATGGATATGCATATGTGTCTACAGGAAATGAAAAATGTGGTTACCAATAAAACTTATAAAGATTAGATCTGACCAGGTAAACCTCCTATTAGATGAGAGATAAAAATCTTCTCATGGTAAGAGTATCTTATGCTCATGATATTCTATTCTTTTATCTGGTATGGATGGAGACTATACTTAGAATGTATTTATGAAGTGGATAGATGCCTTTCATCTGTTCAATTTAAAGCAAAAACTATTTTCAGAACAAAAGACTGAGTGATCACTATTTTTCTCAAAATATGTATGCAAATCAATTTTAAAAGGGCTAGCCCAAAATGATACATACAGAGACTGGACAACAAAAGCTATAGCTGGCTATCCCAGGAATTGGCTAATGTCTCAATTTTTAAAGGATACCCATAAAATATTTTCACCTCCATTTCCAAGAGGTGGGATGGAAATTTGTTTGCTGCTGTTGCTATTATAACTTATATTATGTGTTGTGATTGTATGTTATCATTTGGGATGAATGGATATATGATGAATGGAACTCTAAGGGATTGATAGTCATGGCCAGGTTTTCCCTTGGAATCTGCCCTTTCAGATTCTATCAATGTTAGCTGTGACTTTAATATCAGTTGCACTTTTGCTTGCTTTCTAAGACATCCTGAACCTTTTTCTTTAGAGATAATCTTGGAGAGATTCAGCCAGGACACTCTGGACATTGTGGATTCATATGGTCAGGGTGAAAAATATATATATATGGGTTGTATTTAGGGATTTCTTTCTCTATTCATTGTCTCTCTCTTTAAAAATAAAGATTATTTTGTTTATATTGATAGAAATTTAAGATTATTTTGTTAATATTAATACAAGTTTAAAATTATTTTGTATACATTGATAGAAAACTGAAAGTTTATTTATTGGTAAGAATTTAAAATCATTTTGTTTGTATTTTGCTTAAATGTCTTTTGATTGTCAAAAGATGTAAATATAACTGTCTGTGATATTGTTAGCAATTTAAGGTTATTTTGTTTAACTCTTGCTTTAATGTATATTGATAAAAATTTAAAGTTATTTTGTTCATGTATTGTACATAAACAATTCATTACATTGTATATATAATTATTATGATTGTAGATACATTGTTAGTGTTATATTTATGTTTTATTTTACAAGAAGGGGGATATGTAAGGAGACTTAGATTAATATAAATTAGATTTAGTGAATATCTAGGGCTTTTGATACAGTCTCTTAATATGGGGCATGAAGATAAACTTGGCTCTGGGCACTTGACATAGCAGCATATCGATTAAAAACAAGGTTTATGGCCTGGCATTGCTTTCAGCTGCTAGTAGTCTTATGAAGTGGGTGGATCCCAGATTAGGCTGAAGTCAGGTGAAACTAGAAGAGACCTTATTTAAGAATGAAGTGGGTAGAGTTTGAGAGTTTCCACACTAGTGACAAGAAGCAAGGCAGCTTGTATCATCTGATGGAGAAAATGCTGGTGAACTGAAAAGCTGATCTCAAACAGAGCTGAAAAGTTAACGACCAGCTCTCCCTGAGGAGAAAGAAACTGGTGAGTAGAGAAGGCCTTAGCAAAGTAGCAAAAGGCCAAGGACTAAATTCTGTGGCACAGCTTTTGTGTAGAGGGGTTCACCTTGTTCAAACAGTGGCCTGAATGGAATTGAAGCACAGTGGCTGAGTGGCTAATATAAGCTAAATAAGTTGGCTTATGGACAGCTGAGGCCTTCCAGAGAGAAGACAACCTCAAGCCTTATTTAAGGTGAATGGCATGCACATTCATTGAATATCTCCATATTATAGAAAGAGAGGGTAAATAATATTCTGATACCCAACAGAACTGCTGAACTCTGATGAGTATAGTCAGACGTATTCTTAAAAAAAATCATATTCTAAACAGCTGAGAACAGAAGGACTGAACATAAAAGGATTGTACTAACATTTTTAATCATTTTTCCCATTTGGGTTGGGGCCCCAAACAGGTCTACTACGACCCAAATCAGCAGGAAGTCACTTTAAGAGAGCGACGTCCCATGCCCAGAGGGTGGGGAGGGTGTTTCTCCGCCCATCTTTTTGGTTATTTGAAGGATAACTGAAAACTCTGTTATGTAGGGGAAGAGATTACAAGCTGATAAATGATCCTGTCTTAATGGGTTTTGGAGGTTAGCCCCAGGGAATTCCTACTTTCCCTTTTCTGTATCCTTCTTCCTCTCCTATGTAGGAGTGCATGGGCTTGAGAAAAATGAGAGATAGTCATAGCACAGGAAGGTCCAAGAAGAAGGGGCAGATTATTGAA
>CAJQZJ010027982.1:8264834-8312402 GCA_907164525.1 Lophiomys imhausi | reverse complement strand
AAAAAAAAAAGAAAGAAAGAAAAATGACATTATGAAATTCACAGGCAAATTAATACAAATAATTCTTTGTGAGGTAACCTAGATACAGAATGACAAATGTCATGTGGTTTCTTGCATTTGTGATATTAGTTTTGAGACTTCTGACATGTGTGTTTCATTTGGAATAATTATAGAGATTAAGAAATTACTAAGAGATAATAGAAAGGGCTTTTCATGAGGGGATATGAACTAAAAAGGATTAAAGACGTCATGAAACAGTAAAGGCCAAATTGAGGAGGAGAAGACAAGATAGAGGATAAAATATGGGTAGTTTATCACTAAAAAAGACTTTTATATGAAGTTACATGGAAACTTATTAGTGTAGAAGCTTCACACTCCCTCATACATATAATAGTGTAAAGTGATGTTACCTACAATAAGAGAAAAAAGAAGCTACTAAACAGAACAGACTAACAAAAAGTTCAGTTTCAGAACTTTTTTTGTTGACCAGCAAGTTCCCATAAGACCCTTCCTCCTACGCCAAACACTATAGGCTACTGTCATTGTTTCTGGTTACTATTCAGAACCCGACCTTCTGACTCTATTGCTAAGGACACCACACAGTTGAGTGAATGAGCATGTAAAATGCAAGATGTTATGGATTTGGAAGCTGCATCCATATTGGATACCTTTAATAATGTTTGAAAATACAATGTACTCTATTGTAGTAGAAAAGCAATCTTCAGACTTACCCATCTATGAATTCTGCAAGCTACAATAGAGAATGCCTGGCAAGATATGTCCACTGATGGAATTGCAGCACAACTATCATGGGAGTAGCCAACCATTTTCTTAACATATTCAAATCCTGCTCCAATTATCTAGGACCATCCTGAAGTCAACCTAGGGCTAGACAGATCAAAGGGGCACAAAACATTCCAGCAGGGAGAGGGGAATCGAACACTAAGTTCATCCTCTGGTCAAATAACTATCGACAATTGTTAATGGTTAGGAAAGACAAAGTCATTTTTAAAACAATTGTGGAGCCCCTGATTAAGTTAAGCATACTCAGGTGAAGACTATGCATTCAAGAATATTTGGGCAGCATTTTGTTTTTTTGTTTGTTTTAAACACCTTTTCACCCTCTTTCTCCTATCCTACTTCTCTGGAGTGGGGACTCCCTACATATCAGTTCTCCCCCCTGCCTCCATTTCAGCAGTCATGTGAAGGCTAAGAGCTTCCTCATGTACTAGGGGCCTACATGGCAGGACCACTAGGGCAAAATGTCCCACTAACAGGTAATAAAGTCTATGTTCCTGTTTCTTTTGGTGTGTTGGTTGTACGATAGTTATCCTGTAATATATGGCTAAAATCCAAATATAAGTGAACAGTTGCCATGTGCATCCTTCTGCTTCTGGGTTAGCTCACTCAGGATGAGCTTTTCTACTTCCATTTGGCTGCAAATTGCATGATTTCCTTGTTTCTGATAGCTGAGTAGTATTCCATTGTTTTATCCATTTGTCAGTTGAGAGATATCTGAAAAGCTTCTGTAAGGCAAAGGACACTGTCATTCGAACAAAACGGCTGCCAACAGATTGGGAAAAGATCTTTATCAACCCCATATCTGACACAGGGTTAATATCCATAATTTACAAAGAACTCCAGAAATTAAATGCCAAGAAACAAAAAAATCCAATCAAAAAATGGGAAACAGAACTAAAACGAGAATTCACAAAAGAGGAATCTCTAACGGCCAAAAGACATTTGAAGAAATGCTCAACATCCTTAATCATCAGAGAAATGTAACTCAAGATGACTCTGAGATTCCATCTCACACCTGTCAGAATGGATAAGATCAAAAACTCAAATGACAGCACATGCTGGCGAGGGTGTGGAAAAGGGGATCACTCCTCCATTGCTGGTGGGAGTGCAAACTTGAACATCCACTATGGAAATCAGTTTGGCGATATCTTAAAAAATTGGGAGTAGCCCTACCTCAAGACCCAGCCATACCACATACAAGCAAATTATTCCTCACCAAACCACAAGGACATCTCCTCATCTATGTTCATAGCAGCCTTATTTGTAATAGCTAGTAGCAGTGATTTTTAGGATGTTCCTAAGAAGCAAAGTTCTCCATCCAGGTGTGGGGTACCTCTGCAGGAAGTGATTAGGGTTCATTCTTTTGTTACCCAGCTGTGAAACTTGTGAACCAAACAATAAACCTGCCAAGAAAGCAGTGCCCTAGTCAGATGATGGTACAACAGTTGTAGAAGTAACCAAGTGTTCTCTAATTGGATTTAGGACCATTCGTTGGGAGGGAACCCATGTATTGTGCTGTATGATCAGTTCATTGGCCATGTCTCAGAATTCCAGATGCCCAAGATAACTAAATTTACACAGCATCAAACTGCCTTCTAAATTTGTATGTTTATAACCATAATCAAAAGCTACTCTGAGCATTAAATCAATAAGCCTCACTTTACAGTGAACAGCTATTGTGCAGAGACTCATAGCTGACAAAGATGCTGAGAGTAAGTGAAAGTTTAGGTTTTGTCACCAAACAGGACATTTATAGAACTCCCTCCAAGGCTCAGGAAATATTGCTGAAGAGAGAGTGAGAAGTATGTAAGAACCAGAAGATAGGACCACACAATATGGAATACCATCCCCGAGGCTTGTTACAACCATCATAATAATGAATGCACAGCAACTTGTTTACTTGCATAGGGGATACAGAAAACACCACGAACAATTACCCACAGGTGAGAGAGTTTCTCACACAGCTCCTTTAGAGTTCCTTTTCCTACCTTATTGCTGAACTGGTGATTATTTGATAGTCACTGGGAGGCGGGAGATCTTTGGTTCTGGTTGGGTACACAGTACAGAGCCTACCCGGCTCTTAAGGAAAGCTCCAAACCCATCATTACACAGACAGTCCTGATCAAATTCAGTAGTAACAAAATAAAATGAATAGATATAACTGTGAGAAAGAGATTCAGATGCAAGGAGATGTTACCCATCCAAGGAGGAGCAGGAAGATGGTGGAGATTTTTCACTTTTTTGTGCAGAATATTGTTAACCTTTTTCCATTTATAAATTAAAACTCTTTTTGTTCATTTAAAGCACTTGTTTTGCTACTCCAAATTTCAGTCCAATGAACTTATCATACAGCATCATACATGGGTTCCCTCCCAAGGAATGGTCCAAATTAAATATCTTCTTTATTTAATTCTCAGCTTTTCAGATATTTTACTTTTACCTCAGTGAACTACCTGGGATACATTATTATGTGCCACATCAATTCGAGTTCAAGATTTATATTAATAGCCCATTTTTTAAAAGATTTTTCTTTTTTCCCCATTGACTTGAATTGACACAATCCTTGTTTGCTAGATTCCTCATAGTTTTTAATGATACTGGTGCCACATTATACTAATTATTAATTAACCTTCAAAATATCTTCACTAATTCTTCCTTAGTCTTCTTGTTGAAGACTAAATTTGGTTTGCTGTTGCTGTTTATCCTTAAAGTGAATTTATTGAGGAAAAAGTACACATATTAAAATTATGCTCTTTAATAGTTTTTCTAGCTTTACTTTTCATGGAGCCAAAGTCATTGGCGATCTCTCACTCATACTTCCCAGCATCCTCCTTTTTGAAATTTTGTATAAGAATCATCCTGGTGCTTTGTAACAGTTCAATCCTGCTTGTAAAGTTCATTCTTGTTCCATTGTAGAACCATGAGATAAGTATTTCACTGCCCTTTCCAATATAGGTCGTGTTCATAGTATCTTCTTCCTTATAATCATTATAATCTTTACAATCCATAGTACCTTCTTCTTTATAATCCTGAAAACTTTGATTTCACGCTTTGACACTGGCTCTGTTGACAAACAGAGGATGAGATGAACTGAGAAGAATCCTTTCTCACAGGCTTCAGGGGTTTTAGAGACCAAGTGTGTGAGGTTGAAAATTCCCCATAGTTGTCCCCAGCTCTCAGAGACCATATGTTTCAGTTCAGGAGACAGTCAGTAGTCGGTGAGGCCCATGCCACTTAGAGCATCCGTTGATTTAACTCTAGAATTTGTCAGTTAGAAGTCACTTCTTTGATACCCATGTGTCTGATATCTTCCCCATGAGATGAGATATTTCCCACTGACTCCTTCATGTTTATTGTTAAATTTTCATGAAAACAATGTTTTATTTTGACATTTCAATGTGTATCATTGCACAGCACCCACATTCATCCCATCTTGACTCACATTTGTCCCCTATGTTCTTGCCTGTCCACTTCATCCTGCAAAATATCCCCTCTACAATTATTCCTTACATTCTTACATAATAAATGTACACATATCCATGCACACGTACGTATGGATGTGTATTCTCAGTGCTTCAATGAACATAGGTGTGCAGGTAACTCTGTGATATGCTGACTTAGATTGGTATACTCACAGGGGAGGGACAATTGGATAATATGGTAGTTATAGATCCAGTTGTTGAGGAACCTCAGTACTGATGGATGACTACAGTAATAGACATTCCCATGAGCAGTACACAGAGCTTCCTTTCCCCCTTCATCCTAACCAGGACTAATCAGCACTCGCTTTCTCCATAGCCAGTCTGAATGGGATGCCCCGTGATCTCCTTGTTCTCATTGCATTTGTATGTGCTCAATTCATTGACAAATTTCTTAATAGAAAACTGATTTTTGTTCTTTTCATTTATGGCACACCAGGTGATAGTTCGGCATATGTAATCCCAGAACTTGGGAGGCAGAGGCAGGTGCATCTCAAGTTGGAGTCCAACCTGGTCTGCAGAGTGAGTTTCAGGACAGCCAAGGCTATAAAGAGGAACCCTGTCTCAAAAACAAACAAACAAAAAACCCAAACAATAAAATAAAATCTTGACATGTTTTTACATAAAAACAGTCAGTTTTTCTAGTTTTCATGAAATTCAAAAGTTTCATATCCACACTTCAATCATAATGTTGACTATTTCCACCACCTTTCTTTCTCAGTTAAACCTAATTTTTATAAATGAGTTATCTAATTTCCACCTCTCTTGAAATTTGAACTTACTTACTATAATAGAATCCTAATATAATACAGTCTATTCTTTTTTTGCATTTAAAAATAATTATATATTTTTATACTTTTTTTTATTTCTTCAAGTTACATCTCAGTCACAATCCCTTCCCTACTCCCCCTTCCTATCCCACCCTTCCACCCTCTTCCCCCCAACAACTTCCCCTTTCAGTCCAACAAATGGTTCTTTCTCTTATAACAGTAAATACTATACAAAACAAGAGAAATAAATACGTCACATTTATGAGAGTTAAATGGCCCAGCATACATTCCCAATGTCCAGTTCATACATATTTGGCCCCTGACTTTAACATTCTACCATCTAACCATCTCCATGAGTTTAAAGTTCTATATATGACTCAGCTTTCATACTAACTTGCATCACTATTAAAAATATCTTCTTAGATTAAGAACACCCTCTTGATTCCTAAACAACTCAAAATTTAACTATGAGACTCTAACTGTCTATTCTTCAACCACCTCAGAGACCTGAGAGGGATAAATATATCTGATTATGTAGGAAGTGCAGGGGCTACATCATCCAAAACTAAGAAATGACATATCAGTGGCTGCCTGGACAGTTCCTGTTTTCTCTCCATACCTTACAGCATCAATCTTCAGCCTTTTGGTCCTGTTTCTCTGACAGACATTGATTATAGAGCAGGGATTATGAAGGATTTACCTACCCTGTCTTGGCAGAGCTAGGCTGTCGACTTCCCTGCTACCAAGTTTTGTCCTTTTTGGACAGCAGTCTGTCTGCAGTTGAAGCAGGGTTTTTTTTCATGCCAAGAGATAGGCTTGCCACTAATTCAACCATCTCACACTGAAGATTCTTTGATGCTCATCTTCTACTTGGAGTAGAATAGGGGGTGCTGTCAGGAGCTGATATGTCTCGATATAAAAAAAAATCTTAATTTAAGACAACATCTTTGAATGCCATATGCTGCAGATCTCTTGGGGTTTTTGAAGATGCCCTATCTATCTCTTGTATTTAGATAAGCAAATGTTGCTTGTCTCTTAACAACTTGATTTCTGAGTAGCTTAGAGAATATCTGTGATAGACTGTCATAGTAGCTAACAAAGTGACACGCTTGCATGACTAGGAGTTTGTATTTCTTAACTATCCTAAACAGTTTAAGACGGTTGGTATCAAGAGGACAGAGCTTCACATTTCATTTTTAAGTATCTCTAGGTACAATACCTTTAAGAAGCGTTACCTTTAATTTTGTATCAATATACAAAGATCTATTCCAATGTGGCCAAATATACTCTTAATTTTGTATCAATATACAAAGATCAATGCCTATGTAGCCCAATACAATCTTAATATTATGTCCATATACAAGGGTCAATACCATTGTGGCCAATTATAATCTTAGTTTTGTATTAATATACAAAGACCAATACTGATGTAGTCCAATACAATCTTAATTTTGCACAATATACAATGGTCAATACCACTTTAGCCAAATATAATACTAATTTTGTATCAATATACAAAGGTATAAGGGCATATTCAATAATCTGTCCCTTCTTCTTGGTCCTTCCCATACTATGTCTATGTCCCATTTTTCTCAAGTCTGTGCTAGTTTATTCTTTTAAAGTACACTGATAACTGGCTAATATCTTTAGAGGTATTTATAATGAGTGTGAGTGTCAAGTACAGGGAAATGAGTAGAACTGTATATTCTTAAGTTAAGAGAAATAATTCAGAGGAAGAAACATAAATACCACCTCGTTTTCTTTCTTATCTGGATTTGAGATTTACATATATACATTTGCACACACATAAGCACTTGAATGCATGTATATATGTACATAGTACATCAAAGTAGAGAGGTGATTAAAGGAAAGAGGAAGATGTTTAAAAAGAGTGTCATATATGTACATGTGTATGTAGGTACATATGCACATATCTGGTAGGATCAAGGGAACCTGGAAGAAGGAAAGAGGAAGGAGGGTGGTGGGAAAGGACCCCAAACAAAGTGTATTTGTATTAAGTCTAAGAGTTAAAATATGGGGAACAGAGCTAAACAGAGAATTCATAAAGGAGCAATTCCTAATGGCCAAGAGACACTTGAAGAAATGCTCAGCATCCTTAATCATTAAGAGAAATGCAACTCAAGACGACTCTAAGATTCCATCTCACACCTGTCAGAATGGCTAAGATCAAAAGCTCAAATGGCAAGGGTGTGGAGAAAGGGGAACCCTCCTCCATTGCTTGTGAGAGTGCAGGCTTGTGCAACCACTATGGAAGTCAGTCTGGTGATATCTTACAAAACTTGGAATAGCTATACCTCAAGACCCAGCCATACCACATCTGGGCATACGTCCAAATGATTCCTCACCAAATCACAAGGAAGTTTCCTCATCTATGTTCATAGATTTGTAAGAGCTAGAAACTGGAAACAACCCAGATGTCCCTTAACTGAGGATTGGATTAAAAAAAAAAAAAAACTGTGGTACATCTACACAATGGAATACTACTCAGCCATCAGAAATAATGAAATTATGCAATTTGCAGCCAAATGGATGGAACTAGAGAAGCTCTTCCTGAGTGAGCTAACCCAGACTCAGAAGGATGCACATGGCATCTATTCACTTATAGTCATATTTTAGCCATATAGTACAGGATAACTATACTACAACCAATGCACCATAGGGAATAGGAACATAGACTTTGTTTCCTATCAATGAGACTCTTTGCCCTAGTGGTGCTGCCTTGTAGCCCCCCAATATATGAGGAGGCTCTTGGCCCTCATATGACTGCTAAACTGGGGCATGGGACTAATATGTAGGGATACTCCTGTCCAGAGAGGAGTAGGATAGCAGGGATAGGGGATAGAGAGTGGGAGAGCAGGAATGGGAGGGGTGTAAAGAGGACACTGTCACAGAGATGTAACCTGAAGTTATAAATAAACATTAAAAAAAATCTAAGAGTTAAATACATATACTTATTTTAGGGCCTTTGTAGTGCATGTAAAATTTTGAATTGATTTTTAAAAAATCTATTAAATACATGAATTTGTTGCTAATTTAATTGAAGCTAAGTTGGACACATATATTTTGGATTCAAATTGAAGTCTTCTAGTCATAAAATAAATATATCTGTTGTTTCAGTTAAGTCTCCTTTCTTTGGTTTACTCAAAATTTTTTCTGTGTTTGGATTTTGCCCAGTTTTTTTTTAAAGTTTATTTCCAGTGTTTGCAATTTTTTAATCTACTATTTATTATGTGTAATGATTTATAATTTTTGTCAATTGGTTGATGGTAAGATAAAGAAATATAAATGGGTTTAGACTGACCATACCCAATGAAATCTTGATATAAATAACTTGTACTATTATATATTTCTGCAGTGACCCTTTGTTACTATGGAATATTTTCAACTCTAGTAACAGTTTGTGTTGAATTTATATTTTCTCTCACTAATAATGCACACTGGCAACTAATAATTAAATGGTATTTTAAAATTCTTTTGTTTCCCTAACCCTACCTAGACCTGTCTCTATCTATCTATCTATCTATCTGTCTGTCTGTCTGTCTGTCTGTCTGTGTGTGCCATGTAGGCATTGTATGTCTAAGTACAGTTTATCTACCTTTACTTAATATGCATGTATCTATCTTCTTGATTGGGGTTTCTGTTATTTGAATATTTTTGTTTTTATCTTTATAATATTCTTGGTGTTGCCTTAAACTGAGCTTTTGCTTTAATTTTTTCAACATTCCTTACAATTTCCATTCTTGGCTCATAAAAGACTATCCTGAATATAAAATTCCTCTTTTACTCTCATCTTTTGATGTCATTTATTTCATTTTCACATATATTATGAACCACACACTACATTCAATATTGCAGATTTTAGTAGTCAGCAGTAGTTTTACACATGATTTTCATGGCATATTTATCTTATCGGTGCCCATTATACTTTCTTCATCAAAAATTTTTTTTTATAATTTCTTTTGGCATGTGTTACATTTTGAGTTTGGTGACAACAAACTCTCTCAGCTTTTGTTTGAGAATGTCTCCCTTTTGTCTTTACTTCTGAATGATACTTTCACTAGGTATAGAAATGTGACAGCTATTCTTTCTTCTTCACTCTTCACTGTGAAGATGGTATTTCATTATCTCTGGGTTGCAACCATCTTTGTGTTGTTGTTGTTCTCCTGTATGTAAAATGCTCTCTATGTCTGTGTTAAAGATGCATTTTCCTTTAAACTTTACTCAGTAATTCTACTGTGATTTGCCTAAGTAAAGTTTACCTACCTTTCTTGAAGTTCTCTAAACATTTAAAATAATTGTATCATCTAGCTTTTAAAATTTATTTCCCCCTTCTTTTGAGATTGTTGTTTACAAACGTATCTTTTTTTTCTGTCTCTTATAAACTATTCTGAGATTTTCATAGCTTTTTAAGAAAAACTATATATTTTTTATAATTTTGTTTGAGCTATTTGAACATTCAGTATTCTTTGTGCTCAGTTTGTCACTAAGCACAATGTCCATTCTTTTTTTTTCAAGTTATATCTCCATTGGAGCTCCCTCCCTCTTCCCAACACTCTTCCTCCTCTCCCCCCTCTCCTCCTCGGGTGAGGGAAGCCCCCAACTATCCACCCACCTCCATTCATCAAGTCTCAGGAGGACTAAGAGCTTCCTCTTGCAGGGCCCAAAACGGGGGCCCAGCTAGAATAAGGTGTTCAACTAATAGGAAACAGAGTCCAGGACATGGACTCTGTCCAAACATTCTTAAATTCATATTTTTTAAAGAAAATATTCAATTTCTAAATGAAAACTCTATAAATTGTCTGTTTAATTTTAAACTTAACACATCATATTTATGATTTGATCATTTTATCTTCTAATTTACAAACTGACTATACTTTACTTTATACATTTATCTATTTTTATTGTTATGAACATATGAGTACCTGAATCAGTTTAAGGGCACAATGTATGTGCAATTCCCTGCACTGAGTAATGAGCTATAGATCTTTTGGAATGAGAGTTACAGGTGAATGTGAATCATTTGACTTGGGTACTGGGAACTGAACCTGGATACCCTACAGGAATAGTGAGCATCCTTAACCACTGAGTCGTCTCTCCTCCAACCTCCACAAAAGGGTATATTATAGCCCCAAATTCTAATTCATTATTAGGTATTTTAATATTTATGCCTAAATGCTAAAAAAAAACCCACAACCCAAACTTGTTTCATATCTCAGATTAAAATGCTTTTCATTTCTAACTAATGCCTTTACATGCCTGATTAAAGTTGAATGGTCAAATTATGTACCTGTAGAACTCTACAAAAACAACATGACAGCTTTTACAAACCTACAATGTTCATCGTGCTTTTAAACAGTAGATTATTAAAAAAATCAAAACATTGGTTTCAATTTGCTATTTTTCTTGTATCTTCTTTTCTTTCATACAGGACTATCTTCTTTTCATTCATACACAGATTATGAATATTTATTTTCTATACTTTTTGTGTAACTTATAGAACAATTCACTATTCAACATGTTAGGTGAAGATGTTTTAAAAAAATATAAAGGAGGATCCAAGATGGCGGCATCCATAGCGCATGGTGTCTGATTAGTGGGTGAATGAGATTAGGCACTGTGGAGTGATTGTGAGGTCCTGCAGCCCACTGTGTAACACAGTATATGAATTTCTGCAGTGAACACTGAAACTGGTCACCACATGAAAAAGTGCACACAGGCCCCAGGAATACTACTCAGAGATCAGCCAGTCCAGTCACTGCTCTGGAGAGCAGATCCACCAGAGCAGATCCAGCCCAGAAGGGGATCCAGGCCACAGCTCTAGTCACAGATCAGTGGTCCCCCCTGCCTCCCTGAGATCCAGCCTTCACCCAACTGGGAAGAATAGCTGGGCCACGGGAGCAAAGGTAAGTAAGATTTTCTTTCCAGAGTTCCCAACATGTCAGCACAGTGTGCACGTAGGTGAGTGGCAGAGACCAAATCTAGCTGCAGCAAAGCAATCAGGAGACCAGACTGACTGCAAACAGAGCTAGCAACAGTGTGTTCCCCACAAACATTGGGTCGGGTCACTCACCCAAGCATCCGAGCTTTTGAGGCAGTCACCAACAGGCACTCCCCATGCTAGCACCTGTCTTGGGTGGAGCTCCCTGCCGGTATAGTCAGCCTAGCTGCTGAACCAGAAGGACTGGGTCGATGAGTGGAGAACACAGGCCTAAGTGCTGCCCAGGCCCAACATCTGGTCCAGAGCTCAACCTGCCTTCCTGAGGGAACCTTCCAGCTCTCAGGACCCCACAGGATAGCCACTTCACTTCTATCCATTGTATTTAGGTCCAATTGGGTCACAACCAGCTAAGGAGTGCAGCAGTCACTCTCCAAGAATCTATTACAGGAACTTTCACATAATCCAGAGGTGGACAACAGGATCTCAGGATCATCTAGCCTCAAAAAGAGGGAGGTTTCCTGAGCACCAAGACCAACTGGCATCAGAAACAACCAGACAACACCAGGGTCAACCAGATGACTAGAGGCCAGAGCAAAACCCCTTGCTTCAACTTAGACAGACTTCTGTCCAAAAAGGACAAAACTTGGAAGCAGATAAGTCGACAGCCTAGCTCTACCAAGACAGGGTAGGTAAGTCCTTCATAATTCCTGCTCTACAATCAATGTCTGTCAGAGAAACGAGGCCAAATGGCTGAAGATTGATGCTGTAATGTATGGAGAGAAAATGGGAACTGTCCAGGCAGCCACTGGTATGTCATTTCTTAGTTTTGGAAGCTGCAGGCCCTGCACTTCCTATATAATCAGATATATTTATCCCTCTCAGGTCTCTGAGGTGGTTGAAGAATAGATAGCTAGAGTCTCATAGTTAAATTTTGAGTTGTTTAGGAATCAAGAGGGTGTTCTGGATCTAAGAAGATATTTTTAAAATTATGAGGCAAGTTAGTATGAAAGCTGAGTTAGATATAGAACTTTAAACTCATGGAGATGATTAGATGGTAGAATGTTAAAGTCAGGTGCCAAATACATATGGACTGGACATTGGGAATGTATGCTAAGCCATGTAACTCTTATAATTGTGGCCTATTTATTTCTGTTGTTTTGTATTGTATTTATAGTTATAAGAAAAAGAACCATTTTTTGGACTGAAAGGGAGAGCTTTTTGGGGGAAAAAAGAAATACCTTAAACAAAAAAAAAAAAGAAGGGAAGAGGATGGGGGCTTGAGGGGTAGGAGGGTGGAAGGGTGGGACTGGAGGGGGGAGTAGGGAGGGGATTGTGATTGAGATGTAACTTGAAGAAATAAAAAATAAATTATTAAAAAATAATCAAAGCAATATGACATCTTCAGACCTATCTATAATGCTACAGAAAAGCCTGGAAATCCTAACAAAACTGAAGCAAGGCAAAGTGACCTTAAAAAGATATAGAAATAGAGACATTGCCCTTGATAGAGTGGAAGAACTTAAAGGATACTTTCCTAGAAAAACAAATGTGACAGTTGTACAAGATGCAATCTCACATCAGACTTCCTGGTCCTCTGGCCCTTACAAAATTTCTTCCTCTTCTTGTGGGATGTTTCCTGAGCTAATACAAAGTGGTCAGTCCTGAAATCTTTTTTATGAATATGTGTGTGTATGTTGACATATATATGAAATATATATACATATATATACATATATGATTCATATATCAACAATTATGGACAGAGGAGCCATGAATTTGAGAGAGGTCAAGGTTCAAGGGGGAATGGGTGGAGGAAGGAAAGGTAGAGGGGAGAATGAAATAATTATATATAATATAATAAAGAACTTAAAGCAAGAATTGACAGTTATGTACACAGATTAAAGAAAAGCAAAGCATGAAGCTCTTATTCTTGGCAATGATTGAGTATGCCTTCGTTGGCTTGCATGTTGTTTAACTCATTGTTATACTCATTTTGTTATGTGTTTCAAGATGGTGTTTCACTATGCTACCCAAGTTTCACTTGAATTCATGATCTTCTTTCCCAAACTTCCCAAAGACTGCCACTACAGAACATACAAGCATATTCAGCAACTGCACTGGCTTTTAAGTGTAAAGTTGTGAAATGGATGTTCTCATGCAGCTTCAGTCAGGTTTTTCCTTACAGCATTTTTGATATTTTTTTTGCACTGGTATTTATGCATATCATGTATGATATGTATATATGTATATATACATATATATGTATCACATAATAGATATGGAATACATATAATATACATGTATGTATACAATGGTCTATATATATCATATATGTATATATGTAAAATACATTTAAAGTAGAAATAATAAGTTTTTATGTCTACATATGAGAATCTATTTACATGCATAGGATCTTAATTTATTTGTGTATTTATGTATTTCTTATTCACTTAATTAAAAATTTAAAACTCAAGCATAATAAGAATTTCAGTTTCTTAAAAAAACCCAGTTATGTTATAACAGTATGCTTTTGTTTTAATTCCTGGTGTGGGATACGGGCTACTCTAGATTGTCCACAACTGCTAACTATGATTGGTGCTCTAGAAGGATGCATGGTTTTTGCCAGCTGTAAATAGTTTAATTTTGTGAATTTTTCAGAGGAGATAAATGCCAGAGCCCAGAAAGGACCAGGGGGTGCTCCAAAGAGGAGATGGTTGTTGCCCATCCAACTGCTACTCACCCTGCTGCTGGCTCCTCTGCTAAGTTTGCTATTGCTGGATTACTGTTTTGAAGGTTTGATGGTTTGATGGTATGATGCATATTCTGACAACAAGATTGAATTTTTCCCTAGGAACCCTATGATCCCAGAAAACAGAATGTAGTTTAAAAAATAGTCTATGCCCCCTTTTCCCTCTAACCTTTCTCTTCTACCTAGTGTTGTGGGTTTGGAAGGGATTGGTGTGGAATAAGGCTTGGAAGGATGGTAGATATAAGAACCCTATAAAGTAATCCCAAAAGTACACCTACACTCTGGTAGTGAACATTGGAAACAAACCTGTTGAATATACTTTCGTATAAACTATGAGGACTTGTGCAATCCAGTTCACCTAATGAAATGTTATTTTTCTTTTTCTTATAACATTAAAATACTAATATAGGGTTGTGACAAGGACCCACTGACATATAAAATAGTAGGAAAATTAATGGAATGTAGGAGGGACCAACCATCTATTGTAATGGTCCTTGTATATTATAACTCCCCTCATCCCAATTCTCCTTGAATCAATAGAAAAATTTCTTAGATACAGAATTAAAGAAAACATAACCTCCAAGACTTCCAAGTTGATCCAGGAGAACTGAAAAGTACACTAGCAACATATATGAAAAATGTTACTAAAAACATTGAACAATTAGGTAAGGAATCCCTCAAGTCAAGTGTAATGAAACAGGAGCCTCACCATGGTTAGCAATGCACTTTGATGGCTGATCTTGATTATGTAGGGGACTTTGCTCTGGCTAGTAATTGCTCTTCATTTGTTGGTTAGTTTTATTGATTAGTTGTGTGAGGACTTTGTTGTTGTTATTATTGTTTGTTTGTTTGTGGGCTGGTTTCATGACTGAAAGAATGAAATCTTCCTTTGTGCTTGAGTATCCAAAACACAGAGATCATCATTAACTTTGCAAATGTTATCTTATTTTGGAATCACAAAACAGACTTGGAGTACAACATTGAGTCGGTTGGGTGTATCACAAGGAGTGTTATAGGAGGGTCACATGGTAGACTTATATTTAGATTTCTGAGGATTTTCCATACATACTTGCAGAATGATTGTTCCAATTTATATGATCGCTAACAGTGAATGAGAGTCCCTTTTTTCACAACCTCACCAGTGTTTGTCGTCAGTTGTTTTTTCGATCTTTGCCATTCTGATTGCACTCAGATAAAATCTCACTTGTTCCAATTTGTATTTCTCTAATTGCTATGATGATGAACACTGCTTGAGGTATTTTTTAGACATTTAGTTTCTTCTTTTAAGAACTTTGCTAAGATCTCCAGCCTATTTTTTTAAGTCATTTGTTTGTTGGTCCTTTGTATGTACTTGATATTAATTATCTTTCAGATATAAAGCTAACAAACATTCTCTCCATTTCGGTGGGCTTCTTCTTCACCCTACTGAATGTTTCTTTAGCTGTACAGAACCATTTTAGGTTGTTTTTGAGATTATAATTTAATTATAATATCTCTCTCCTTTTTCTTCCTTCCAGAGATTCTCATACTTCTGTTCTTTGAACTCATGGGCTCTTATTTTTACTAATTTCTTTTTAATATGCCTATGTGTACATACGTGTGTGTATATGTATATATATGTGTGTGTGTGTGTGTGTGTGTGTGTGTGTGTGTGTGTATGTGTGTGTGTCTGCATATATATTCCTAAATACAACTTGTTGAGTCCATATAATTCTACTGTATGTATGTTTTTAATGATGAATGTTTGGCAGTAGGGAACCAATTGGTTTGTACTTCCCTTGGGAAAGCCACCTCCCTTCCCCAGATTTCCTCAGTTGTCTGTAGTTCTTTGTTTAGGGTTGGAGCATTGTAGCCTTTTCTTCTCCAGCTTTGTTTGTTCATTGGTGTCATCACTGCTCAGCTCACATTTGGGCAATCATTTTGGTGAGACTTTGTCAATGTAAATTTTGTTATATTTATAAGACATGATATCACATCAAACTTCCTGATCCTCTGGTCATTAGAATTTTCTTTACTCATCTTCTATAATGTTCCCAGACACTTAGATACAGGAGGGTTTTGTAGATATATTCATTGAAACTGGGCTCCACAACTCTGCATTTTGATTGTGGTTTTCTCTAGTGATATCTGTTTGTTGAAAACAGAAATTTCCTTGATGAGGGATAAAGTCTACACTTATCTATGGATATAAGGAGAGATATTTATAGATTTCTATTAGAGATTATACTTGTTAGTTAATTAGTGGCTGTATATTATCCTCTAGTAACAATTACCATATTACTAAGAGTAGTTAGGTTTCCAGGACCAGGCATGATCTCTTTATGAGAGATCACTGTCATCAATTTAGGCCTTAAAATTTGAGTATATGGAGTCTTGTTCAGCAAGCACTTTCTTGCTCCTGTAACATGTAGGATATTGCTTGTGTTTTAGTCTAACGATTACAGTATATAAGGTTTCAAATTGCAGTCACTCTTCAACTCAGATCTAATCATTGTGCAGTGATAGTCATAGGTTTAGTTTCACTATTTCTCATGTGGAATATGAAAATTTCCCAGAACCATTTGCTGACGATGCTATATTTCTTCCTGTGCATGGTTTTTGCCTTTTTCTCAAATATCAGATGGCTGTAGATAATAGTATATGTTTGGGTATTCTATTTTGTTCCATTGGTTTACATTTTTGTTTTTGGGTCAGAGCCATATTGTTTTTATTACTTTAGCTCTATAATATATCCTGATGTTTGGCAAGAGGATTTTATTATTATATTATACACTCTACTTATTTTACTATACTTAATACCTTTACCTCCCGTCCACCCATTGTTCCTCCCATCTCCCAACACTATGCAAGAGGGAAAGAAGGTTAAAAGTGAAAGGGGGTATAGTTCTCTTTAAACTACTTACTGCTGATTAGGGTCCTTGGGTTCTTTGGTGGTAATACCAGTCTCAGTAGAAAATCCAGCAAAACAGGAGACAGCAGCAGGAAGAACAAGCAGCAGTTTGGGGGAGCACCAGCAACCAGGGGAGCAGCAACCTCTTTCTTTTTATATCCCCTTCTCTGCTTTGTATCCCTCTTTTCTCCTATTTCTTTACATATCCCTTTTCTCTTCTGGGCTCTGGCTTTTTATTTCTTTCTACCAAGTCTTCAGAGTTAAACTTGCTCAGATGGTTGAGCCACACCCCTGCTAGCTCACAAGACAGTTAATACTTTATACCTGTATGTTAAGCAGCCTCACACCTGGGATTAAACAAAAACATTCTCATAATTGGTTATTTTAATAAACTCATACCACACTGAAGTTTGAATTAGAAACTGTTTCATTGTTATTCTTTTTGCTCAATAATGTTGCTTTGTCTATCTGGAATCATTGGATTTTCATTTTAGGATTTTTTTTCCTATTTCTGTATAGAATTCTATGGGTATTTTGTTTGGGATTGATTTAAACTGTAAATTGTTTTCTTGGTAAAGGTTTGTTTTCATAATATAAATTCTCCAAAATAATTAAAAGGGAGTACATTTCCATTTTCTATTTACTTTCACAATATCTCTTTCTCTCTTTGGAATTTTAGCAATATCCCTTGCTACTCTGTTAACAATAGTCAAGAAATAGCAACAACTTAAAAGTCCTTCAACAGATGGATAATGAAAATGTTAGTTTATATTCCTAATGGATTACTTTTCAGCTTTAAAACAAATAAAATCATGATATTTACAAGTAAAATAGACAGATCTAGAAAAATTATACTGAGTGAGGTAACCTGGATTCACTACATGCTCTCCCGCTTTGGCAATTACTATCTCCAAATCTTCAGAAGTGAGTAAGCAACATAGAGTCCTCATAGAGACAGGAATGTATAAAGGGACAAAAGGCGTTGGGGGTGGGTCTAGTTGGGTTTGAGAGGGGAATAACTAGATAATGCTGATATGAAGTAAGAACTGGGAAACTGTGGAGGGGACCCAACTGGGGGTGAGAGAAGGAGGTCAACACAGATGGAAAAGGGGAGAAGAAAGACAAACAACACCCAGCTTGTTTGAAAAGTCTAAAAGAATCTTATTTTATATTTACCTAAAATTGTACATAATATTGTAACTAGGTGGCTTTTAATTATTTTTGTTCCATTATTCACTCTAATTATTTTACTACACTTAATACCTCTACCTCCCTTCCAACTCTTGTTCCTTCCAACCCCTCAGCACTAGGTGGGAGAGAAGGAAGGTTAAAGGGAAAAAGGACGGAGTTCTCTTTGGGCTACTTTCTGATGATTAGGGTCCTCCAGTTCTTTGGGGGTAATACCAATCTCAATGGTCACAACATCCAGAAGTCCAACAAACCAGAAAACCAGGAAACAGCAGCAGGAAGAACCTGCAGCAGTTTGAGGGAGCAGCAACATCTTTCCTCTTTGTAGCACCCCTTCTCCTCAGGGCTCTGGCTTATTCCTTCCTCAGACAAGTCCTCAGTGCTAAACTTGCTCAACTAGCTAAGCCATGCCCCTGCTATCTCATGAGGCACAGTTAATAATTTACACCTGTGGTCTTTACCGAAGCAGCCTCACACCTGGGATTAAACAAAAACATTCTCATAACTAGTTTTTTAATAAACAAAAATCTTACCATAGGATATATATATATATATATAAATATATATGTTAATAATATATAACACATATGTACATAAATATGTATATATGCATGTGTGTGTGTAATGTTAATGTAAATTAAGTCACTTAGGCTTACAATGTTTCCCCACAAAAACAGTAGGCTAAAAATACCCGAGTACCAGACACAATAATCTTCTTTTGAATGGTATGTCTAGATAGTCCAAGAGATTCCCCCAAATACAGACTATATAGCCCTTAGTTGTTTCTCAGTGTTTGAGGGTGGGCATATATTGGTGAAGACAGCTCACACTTAAGACACAGGACTCAGATAATTTGAGTTGGATCTTATCTGAAAGCCTCTTTCCTGTGGTCTAGCCTACATGGAGCAGAAAGTCCTATGGAAGTTGCCAAAAGAGGGAAGCAATTAAAGTGCTTTAATTGCTATATTAAAAAAAAATCTAAGCCGGGCGGTGGTGGCGCACGCCTTTAATCCCAGCACTTGGGAGGCAGAGACAGGCGGATCTTTGCGAGTTCGAGGCCAGCCTGGTCTACAAAGCGAGTCCAGGACAGCCAGAGCTGTTAAACAGAGAAACCCTGTCTCGAAAAACCAAAAAAAAAAAAAAAAAAAAAAAAAATCTAGCCAGTTGCAACATCTATGAACCAGGGCAATTACCTTGCCATGAAGGCAATTACCTTCATGGCAACGTATCTATAAAGGTGCAATAAGTTTAAGTGGCGTAAACACATGTTGGTGGCAACCAACTCTTATCTAATTGAACTTAAAGACCATTCACAAGATGAAATTCATGTGTGCTATGAGAGCATCCCTGGTCGTTAGAGAAGCATCTACTACCACCTCTTTGCTAGACCAGCATAATTCTTTACAACATTCAAAATATTAGCCTTATACTCCCAGTTAAGTGAAGCTACCATCAGAAAAGTCTTTATTCTCTTTGGTGTGGCTTTTTTATAAAGCAAATTTTGATGCTTAGAGATCAACCCTATAATAATAAAGTACTTCCCAACAAATTCAAAATTTAATACATTTACTAGTTTACTTTTTAAATAAATTCCATGAAACACAGTGGAGAAATTTTGAAAAGAATTCAAAACATTTGAGTCAGGGTGAATATCTTTGGGTCAAAATTCAGTGTAAGAAGCCTCGAGATTTGTAGTAGTCTGCATCAGCTGCTGAAGTCAAGAAATAGATACATTTTCCATATTTGTCACCTGTATGATAATGATATATATATAAAAGCACTTAAACTGTATAAATTCCACAGGGAATTGTTTTTTATGCTTTTAAAGGGAGAATTAATATATAATATTATAAGTTTCTAGCAGATGCAAAGAGAAAGTGAGTTTGATATTGTAATTATTGTTTAGCCTACTTAGAGATGGACATAAAAAAATCATAAGGAAAATAATAAGTAAAAATATAGAAATTTCCAACATGGCTAAGAAATAATGACACTTTTGGAGGAAGGTCTTATACCTTGGTTCTCAGAGGTCAGTGCTCAGAGATCTGTTTACCACCTTTTCTGTGTCACTCTCTGATTGGTTAATAAAAAAATGAATTGGCTGATGGCCAATTAGCTGGGCAGAAAGAGTATAAGAAGTTGGAACTTCCTGGGATGAAGAAAGGAACCCCGGGTTTTACACAGAGGAAGCTTTCTTCCTGGCAGGACTTGGAAGCAGCAGCACCTCGAGGTGTGATTTCTGAAAGTATAGCAAGCCACATGGCTTGTCAGGATTAGGTGGTCAAGTTCCATTTGAGAATCTTCCCAGCAGAGCTTAAGCGCTGAAACATTAAAAGGTGTTGGTGTATTTAATTATTGGGAAAAAGGCCCCCACGGTTTTCAGGCCTCCAGCTAAGGCAGGACAGTCCCACCAGTCCTGCAGGCTCACCAAGCCTTGAGCTTAGGCAAGCCAAGCATGTCAGCCTCTCTCCAAATCCCAGCCACTGCCCTGCCAGGCAAACAAGCCTCCAGCTAAGGCCAGGTAGGCCTGCAGGTCTCCCATGTGGCTGCTGGCTGCTCTGCTGGTCTAATATAACAATATATAGTTATTAATAAATATAATTGTTAACCAAGTTTCAGCTTCAAGTTAGAAAATTTTAAAATTAGACTGATGGAGGAAAACAAAACTAAAAATATGGAAATGCTAATATTAAGACTATCTTTTTAAGAAAGAAACCAAATATTAACTGCAAATATTCCTCCTATGCATCCCTTGTTTTTTATCTCAAATTGCTTATAGAAAGAAATATCATATTTTTGTTCTTACATTCACGCTTTTTCTCAGAGGTGGGGTAACTGGATTGAGACACAGAAGATTATCCATGGTTATCATCTGACAAAGGATTTTGATGCTGCCACACCTGAATCTGTCCCCATATTGGTGTTCTCTACGTTTTATACATTTTTTTTCTGACTTTTGAGGAAATGTAGGGAATTACACATATAGCCTTAAGATGTTTCAACCTCAAGTATTTGTATAATAACTTCTTTAACTTGTTCTACACTAAATATTCACCCATTATTTTCTAGATTTCTCTGATGTTGGAGTTCACATAAGGTTCAATTTTAGGAAGTTTGATTTTTAATAAGATTCTTTTAAATGGTTTCCATATTTAGCCAGTCTTGGCAGCTCCTAACAGTCCACAGAGAAGCAAATAGATTATGAAAAAAAAAAAATAACTTATTTAACTTCTAGAAGAAATTGAAATCTGGGCTATTTGACTCCTAAGATGTGAATGCAATGTTGGCAATAAAAACTTGTCAATAGTCTAACATGTCACTCTGCCAAAAGGGTTTCTTTATTCTACCGATGAGAGCCTTATTTCTTAAGACTCTGTGTCCTATCTCAGATTTTGCTCTTGACACATAGTTCTTGTCTATAATGCTTTACTTTAGGTTTTATGCTGCTGCTACTACTAATACACACCCCCCCCCAACACACACAAACTTTGTGCATACATATACATGCATATGTAAGACATAAAAGACATAAATAAGGATGAATTAATCTATAACAGTATTTTAAGACATTCAAATGTGTGTTTGAATTATCAACCATGTAAAGCTCAACTTCTTTAGGTGTACATGTGTACTGTCATGTCTCATTGCTCTCTGAAGAATATTTAACACAGTCTTCATTGTTCACTTGGATGTTCCTTGGATTCAGTGAGATAATCAATACTGAGCCTGCAACTGCTGCTGGTGTTCACAGGCAGGAGGAGAAGAGGACAAGGTGGGCAGGATGTAGAAGGATGCCAGGAAACATTTTAATATTTATGCAATTTTTATGTAAAAATACTCCCTTGACTTACTACCGGGTGTTACTATTATTATCATTTAGTGGGCCTCAGGCATGGGCCACACACATCATCTGCCTAAAAATAAATCCACAGCCTTTCTGAGTGTCATTATGGCATTTGTTCCCTTTCAACTGCCTATGAGTCTTTATTAGAATTCAAGTGGGCTAAACTCAGTGCCAACAACAAGGCCCATGAACACTAATAGGGAACAATCTGTTCTCGGGTAGGCCCTGCCAGGGTCAGAGTAGGGTGCATCATAAAATTAGGTACAATGGAGAATTCAATTCTTTGTGATTATGAGAGACAGGGTAGACTAGGTAAATATATTTTATTCATACAAGATCAGTATGTTATCAATTCAGTCATAGAATGAGGGCTAAAGATCCTGACCTAGAACAGTGGCCATGAAGGTGATAGAGACTTTTGCTAAGAAGATTTCTAAAACTAGAAGGAATTCCAGTCTTATTTTATAAAACCAGAGAAAACTCACCTGTGTTTAACCATATAACCATTGTTACGGGAGCATCTATTCCTCCTAGATTGAAAGGAAACTGTAATTAATGACACAAAATCTTTATGAAAAACTTAGGACTATCAAGTAGGAAGTTTATAGACTAGCTGTAAATTGAAAAAACATATTTATTAACTTATATGTCTATTAAGTTAAATATTTCTATGAAAAGAGATAACCTTGCTTGTTGTAAATATTTGGGTGTATAGTTGCAGATAGAGGCTCATCCATGAGATATGGGAAGTGCAGAAGAGGGTCCAACAGATTGTACCAAGATGGAGTCAGTATATGTAGGGACTTTCTTGAAAATTAAGCTGTAGTTTCAAACAGTGGCCCTCACTTCAGTTTTCTCTCCAGCCAGCACCCTTGGCACAGCCCAGCTGTGTGAGACTAAAGATACTTTTGATTTGTGACAATAAAAACTATATGCAGCTATGAAACAGGGACTTTACCTTCACAAAATAGAAGTAATTTAAAAAAATATGATTGTAAGTAGAACAGTATATATTTGTGTGAAGATCTTTGCGTATGTGCCATAAAGCTAAGTTTTCTATCTGAGAACTGTGAGACATGACAGTGTTTTTTTTCACACAGAGGCTGGCAGCAACAATGACTGGAAAAATAAATAATAATGGGCATTCAAAGTAACAAATACTCTGGCCAGGAGTAAGATCTGTGGCTGGCAGCAAAAGCCCCAAGTGACTTTTCTGAGCTATCATAAGTGGGATAGCAGCCGTTTACATGAGAAAGTCCTGGAGAAGGTAGACATAGTTTGTAAGATTTTCTTTTTTCTGTAACATTTAGAGGAAAGTGGATGGTAGGAGAAAAACAGTAGCAATTCCAATAATTTTTGCATGGGAGAGAAATTCACCTAAAATGTGATGCTACCAAAAACTAATGTGACATTTTAGGCTTGTACATGAAAAACATTTTATCAAAGCATTTGGACAAGTATATGGATATAAATCAAACTTCTATGGATATGACTTCCTTTGGGATATCCATAAACAGTTTGAAAAGAGAACCTAAAAAGTAATGGAATAACATAAATCCAAATAGAAGGGCTATAAGTTACTTATATATAATAATAAATATGTCTCTTCTTTCATGTTCATTTGTCATTACTTATAATATCAAATAAAAGGAACTAGCAGAGGTCTATCAGTGGAGAAACACAATTTTGAAAATGCAATATACAACAATGTAATGCTATTCAGTCTTAATTTTTTTTTTAAATCCTACCACCTACAGTGATGGTAATGAACATGGATACATTAAGTAAAATAAGCCAAACACAGGAAGTTAGACTATGTGATCTTCCACATAGGTAGAACTTTAAAAGACAGAACAAAATTCAAAGAAATAGAATCAAGTGATGATTCTCAGAGACAATGGAGTAGAAAGATTAGAAAGATGCTGGTCAGTGAAAAGATAATTTATATTATTAGACATGAAGAATGACTACAAGGCATTTTCTCACATCATTGTAGCTTAGCTAATGGTATGGTAACAGAGTGTGTATTGAAAGATTTAATGTGATGAAGTGAATATTTGATTTAGCACATCTCTGTTTATTACATATAAGCATATATGCATATATATATATAATTTTTCAGGTTAATAATACAGGTGATTTTTTTTTTGTCTTTTATAAAATTTACACACTGATTGGAATGAGACCTCGTGTACTCAGGCTTCCTTCACAATATATATCACTTGAAGGTTTAAATAGTGATAATAATAAAAACAAGTACTCAAGCTTCACTCCAGATCAATTAAACAATATATGGAAGGAATGGGGAGTATGAGCAAAATTTAAACATAGTAGCAATGATAGTATCAATTTTTAATCTTTCTCAACTCTAAAATAAAATCAGTCAGAGTGTGTAGATAGCAACACACACACGCAACATAACTCTTTAAGTAAATAACAATGCTTTTGCCTGGCATCCGTGTTGGTACATAAGAGGGTAGAGACACGAATCACAATGAAACAACAAAGCTTTTGGTGAACCTGAAAATGCTAAACTCGAATTTTAGAACAGTAAAATACATTCTTAGACAGGTGTTAGGAAGAGATAATTTAAGAATAATAGGGTGAGATTTTCTTCTCTTCATATCACCATGGCGAGCCCTAAACCTGGCCTAAAGAAATTGGAGCTGCGAGTTTCTATGAATATTGTCTTCTAGTACAGTACTTCACACTGAAACACTGAGAAGAAACTACTGCGGAATAATCAGATGGAACTATTCAGAAACAATTAAAAAAAAAGGAAAATAAAATCCACATAAACTGTAGTCACAGTTTCTTGAGAGATAAAGGCAGGAGGATTATAAATTTCATGCAAACTCAGACAACATAGTAAAACCTTATCTCAATAACAGCAACAATGGCAAACAAAGCTAAAACCAAAACCAAACAAAAAAAGAAACAAAAAAGAAAATAGAACTAGAAAGAACTGGAATCTACTCTGGTACTCAAATCTGTAATGTCGGCACTGAAGGCCATAGGGAAGGTTACTTCCATTAGTTCACAGCCACCATTAGCTACAGAGTAACGCCCAGGCTCAGAAAGCAAATAAACAGACAAAATAACAAACAAATATCACTGAAGGCAAGTTTACACTCTTAAAAAAATATCGCCACATGGTCCGAATGGTAGAATTTTAATGAGCTTGAAGACTTCCTTCTGAAAGGTCAGGGGATGTCTGAATAGCTTCTCAGCACTGCTGCAATGAATCCTATTGAACTGAATTAAAATGTAAAAGACTCGGTGGGAGATTCGAGGACTACTGGCTCCCTGGACCAGTTCACAGTCTCACAGTAGGAGGTCCATGAAGTCCCAAGGCCAGGCTGGGGGAGGGGTTCTTTAAAAGGGAGTTGGGTGGTGGGAGATGTGGTGACATGATGGTGAGTTGCTAGGGTTATAGACTTATCTGGTGAGTTCCAGGTCCTGTTGGTAGGTCTTAGGTCTAGAGGTCACTTTGGATTCTGAAATTAGAGGCTGGCTTTGTCCAGTGTTTTGTGCGGGCTTTCGAAAGTGTGGGCTCCTGAACAGAAGATGAGGACAGGGACATCTTGGCCCAGGCAATTTTGTCTTTGTCCCAGAACTCCTGGCCTCACATTGTCAATTCCACAGAGAGGTGGTTAAAAGTTATTTATGTTAGATTATACTCAAATTATTCTTAGTAATATTATTTCTATTATAACTGTGTGTCCTCACTCATGTGTGTTCATGAGAGTATGTGTGTGGGTTCGAAGTTACCATTGGATGTCTTCTACAATGATACTCCATTGTCATGCTCCACCTTATACTTGAAGACTTGGTCTTTCACAGAAATAAAAGTTCATATTTTTGACAGGACTAGCTGTCTAGTGAGTTCCCAGAATTCACCTTTCTCTGCTGCCTCTTCTGGAACTAAAGACAAATGTTGACCAATACACAGATCATCTTCATCATCATCATAGTGATTATTATTATTATTATTATTATTATTATTATTTATTTTCCATTTTGGGCTCTCAATTAAGGTTTTTAGGCATGTACAGCAAACATTTACCCATCTATCCATCAACACATCCTCTCAAAATTATTTTATTTTTTTCATTTATTTATTTATTTGCATTCTTTTTCAATTGAAAAAATTTTATTTTGTGAATTTTATATCTACACCCTGTTCCCTCCCATCCCTCTCCTGCCCCTAGACCCACCCTCCGCCCTTGCAATCTGTCTCAGCATAAAAAATAAAATCTCATTGTGGGAGCTGCAGTGAAGCTCAGTATGTCCCACAATATTCCCCTTTGTCACAACATTCTGCTTGCAAATGTTCATTATAATGACTCCTTGGACTGGTATGAGGCCCCTTGTTTCTGCTATTCTATCAGTACTAGAACCTCACTTGAACTCCTCTCAAATGTGCTGTACCTGTCCTGTGTTGTGGAGATCCTGTAGCTTTGGGTTGTGAAACTGACCTCTTCTTGTACTCCAGCAGTTCATCCATGGGGTAGATGTTGGGGTGACTCAACTCAAAGCCCTGGTCCTGGACCTGCAACCCCCAATTGCATGACCAGTTATACTATGGAAAAGTGCAGGGCCTGCTCTCCCGAGTGCTGCAGCATGTGAGGAGCAGGGACAACTCTCCTGATCTCGTGACCACTTCCGGGCCAGATCTCCTGTCGGCCAATGGTGGTGGCTCTCTCCCTAGCCAACACCACCACATAGCAAACAGAAGGCAGGGCTGGCTTTCCCACACTCACTCCCACAGGGCTGGCTTACCCACAACCCCCATATCCAGGACCAGCTATCCAGTGTGCTATCCAGGCAAGGTGCAGGGCCTGCTCTCCAGAATGCTGCAGCATCTAAGGGGTAGGGACAACTCTCCTGCTCTCGTGACCCCATCTGAGCCAGATCTCCTGTTGGTCAATGATGGTGAGGGCAAAAGAGAGGGGAGGGCATTTCTCCCTTGCCAACACCACCACATAGCAGACTGAAGGCAGGGCTAGCTCTCCCGCATTCATTCCCTCATGGCTGGCTCACCCACAAACCCCACATCCAGGGCCAGACAGAGTTCTTCTAGTTTCTGGCTTGTTTACTGTCCTCAAAGCCCATATGGTGCTTGCCTGGTACTGGGCTGGTAGTCATCACAAGCTACCCTATGGCGCCAAAGTGGTGTTGGTATCCAGCTTGCTTTTATTTTTTTTCCAGGAGTGTTGGGCTATTATTCATTCAGATGTTCATAGGTCAGAACATTGAATGTAGATATAGCCTCTCTCCTCTCTGCCACCTACTGATGCACATGTGACATAGCAGTCACATCTGCAATGCCTCTAGGGGAAGGTTTATTCATTTATTTATTCACTTTACATCCGGATCAAACCCCCATCTCTGCTCTCCTCCTAGTCCTATCCTCCTACTCTCTTGCCCCATTCCTCCCCTCTCCTTCTCCTCAGAGAAGGGGAGCTCCCTCCATGGCATACTAAGTTGTATCAGGACTAAGCATATCCTCTATCACTGAGACCAGACAAGACAGCCTTCCTAGGGGAAAGTGTCCAAAAAATGAACAACAGAATCTGTGTCCGAGACAACCTCTGTTCCAATTGCTTTGGGACCCACATGTAGACCAAGTTGCCCATCAGCTACATATATATGAGGGGCCTAGGTCTAGCCCATGGATGCTCTTTGGTTAGTGGTTCAATCTCTGTAAGCCCCCAATGGTCTAGGTTAGTTGACTCTGTTAGTCTTCTTGTGGACTTCTTGTCCCACCTAGGTCCCTCTATCCTTCCCCCAACACTTCCAGAAGACTCCCCGATCTCAGTCTAATGTTTGCCTGTGGGTCTCAGTATCTGTTTGGATCCACAGTTGGGTAGAGCCTTTCAGTTTCCATATCTCTGGCTTTTAGGAGTCTCAACTAGAGTCACCCTATATCGTCCCAAGAACCTACACTGTCTTTGGTCTGCAGCTTGTCCCTTAGATGCCCCCATTGGTTTCCCTTCTATTTCCCAGTCCTCTCATCTCCCATCCTCACTCTCCCCATATCTGAACCCCACCATCATTCCTCTCCCCACTCCATCTTCCACCTAGCTCCCTCTCTTCATCTACTTCCAAGGTCTATTTTAGTTCTCCTTCTGGGTGCAATTCAAGTAGTCTCCCTTATGCCTTCTTTGTTACTTACCTTCTTTGGGTCTGTAGTTTGTAGTATGTTTATCCTGTACTATATGGCTAATATCCAGTTATAATTGAGAACACACCAAGTGTGCCTTTCTGGGTCTTGGTTACATTACTCAGGAGGATCTTTTCCATTTCCATCTATTTGCTCAAAAATTTCATGATGTCCTTGTTTTTTTTTAATAATTTATTTTTTATTTCTTCAAGTTACATCTCAATCACAATCCCCTCCCTACTCCAGTCCCACCCTTCCACCCTCTTCCCCTCAACACCCCCATCCTCTACCCTTTTTTTTTTTTTTTTTTTTTTTTTTTTTAGTTTCAGGTATATCTTCTTCCCCCAACAACTCCCTTGGATGTCCTTGTTTTAATAGCTGAATAGTATTGCATGGTGTAAATGTACCACAGTTTTTTATCCGTTCATTGTTTGAGGGACATCTGGGTTATTTCCAGTTTTTTGTTATTATGAATAAAGCTGCTATGAACATAGTTGAGCAAATGTCCTTGTGGTATAGTGGAGCATATTTTGTGTATATGCCAAGGAGTAGTGTTGGACCCTGTTGGTAAGGTCAAAATCTGGCAATACTGGAAAGCCCCTGAGCTTGGTGGTAAATGACAGACTCCTATTTCTCAGCAGGTTTCTCTCTTCTGTCTGATGTGGGGAAACCCAAAACCGACACCCTCTACCTGAGAATTGTGATGTAGCACTCAGTGTGATTGCAGGCCCAACTCTTTCTCCCAATTAGAAATCTGTTCAGTGAACACCTAGAGGTACCTCCCCATGATAAAGAGATCTCTTGATGTGTTGGCTTTCAGCCATTTACCATTGTCCATGTGTCTAAACTTACCTGGAGTTCTTCCCCCACCCCCATTGCCCTTTCTCATGACAAGACTGCACTACTGCATGTAAATGAAGTATCCTTGGCACACTTAGCCCCGTGAATCAAACACACATACATCTAAAACTCCTCCTCATTGTTCAATGTTTATAATACCTCTGTTCACAAAATAAACTCTCTCGACATTCCTCCTACATGATCAGTTATCTAAGATTCAACTGTTTATTTTTGGGCTTGGGAAGGAAGAATTTGTCCCTGGATCTGTCTTTGAGTACCCAGAGCACCAGCTCACACCTCCACCACCACTGTCACTGCTGCTTCGCCAGGCTCACCTCTCAGTCGCCACTGTCAGTCACCGCAAGTGCTGCCTCAAAATCTCTCATTTCTCCCAGGATCACACTGCTCACCATAGTGCTCATCTGCAGTAGTGGCTAGTTGCTTACTGTTCTGAAGCAGCCGTCAGATTTGCCCAAACCAAGTCAGACTCCAGAAGGAGCTTGGCCTCGTCCAAGAGCTTGAAGTTCCTTGAAGCTGCATCGCCCAGCACTGGCAACCTAGCTAAAAGAGCAGTAACCTTTCACTGCATAACAGAGAGGGATAGTGTTACCCTAAACCTCCTGCTTCCTTAGCTAAAAGAGTTGTAACGCTTGTGGAGACAATTTTTTTTTCTGTCTCTCCAGGATATCCTGTGCCATGGTTCCCATCCCATGTTTCAACCTTTTCTGTCTGGAAACTGATGTAGCTGGACCTTACACCTTCTAGCAAAGAAGTGTACATTTCCAGTTTGGAGTCTGAGAAGGTCCTAGTTTCCAGGCAGAATACCGAACAAGGCCCAAGCCCTACTGAAAACCACAGAATGACAGTATAGCTGCTGGCTTTTGAGGTAGCACTTTTCCCAATTTTCTGAAAAACCACCAGATTGATTTCCAAAGTGGTTGTAAAAGTTTGGACTTCGGGGGGGGGGGGATCCAAGATGGCAGCAGCCTGCGTGGACGTATTTTGATTTCGGGGTTAACAGTCACAGGGTGGCGAGTGTTGCAGGATGCTGTACAAATGGCTCGACGCCTTCTAAATCTCACCCAACCACCCAGGGTCCCTGGGCAGGACATTCCTTCCCACTCTCCCACTCTCGGACACTCAAGGAAGCCACTGGACCCGGGAATCGGGACCACCCATCCCCCACCAGGAGAGACTCTGGGTAAGTTCCAATTTAATACCCAGTGGGCGGATTCAGATCCCACGCAGAGATAATCCCCACCCTGCTAGGCACCCCCAGGTCTCACACAGACAATCCAGCTATCTGGGGAAAGGTTGTGACCCTTGGAAGTGAGCACAGCTCGGCTGCAAAGTGGCTTCAGACTGCAGATCGCAGTCTGTGACAAAACTGACCAGTTTATAAGCCACGGGAGAGGCAAGGCTATTTGAGCTGAACTGCAGATTTACACACTACAGGAACCAACCCCGGGCAAACTGCGAGATATCTGAAACTGTCCTATAACAGACTTTTGTACTAGTACTGGCCCTTCTGGCAGGGAACCAGAGCTTACTTGTACACAGCTCCACCACCTGGATTAGTTAGGTCTCCACCTAGGAGGCAGGGCTGAATGACTCACCTTATAGGGGTGGAGTAAGGCAACTCAAATCCTACACCAAAGCGCCATCTTTGGACTCAAGTCCAGAAGACAGCAAAAAAAATTCCACATGGCCAGAGGCCCCAGACCAAAAAAAAAAAAAAAAAAAAAAAACAAACAGAGCGAAATGACTCCAACAAAAGAAAGCAACGCTATTCCGTCCAGCCTGAACCACCTCACCACTGCTGAAACACATGAAAACGATGACAATTCTACATTATGGAAAGTGATAGAGTCCCTTCAAGAAGAACTTAAATCTATGAAGGAATTCAAAGAAGCCACAATATTACAAGTCAAAACAACGAATAACACCAAAAAAGAGCTCCAAGACAAGGTGACAGAGCTTGAACAGGAAAAGGACAGAGCAATGAAAGATTTCCAGGCAAAAAACAAGGAAACTGGAGAAGGAAATATACAAAACGAACAATACCATTCAAGACATGAAAATAGAAATGGAAACAATAAAGAAAACACAATCAGAGTGAAAAGAGGAAAGGGAGAATCAAGTGAGAGAATAGGAACTATGGATGTGAGTATCAAAAATAGGATGCAAGAGATGGAAGACAGGATCTCAGGCATGGAAGATTCGATGGAAGAAATCAGTACAACATCCAAAGAAAATGAGAAAGCTAAAAAATCTCTCACCCACAACATCCAAGAAATCAAGGACTCAATGAAAAGACGGAACCTAAGAATTGTAGGCATAGAGGAAAGAGAAGACTCCCGACTCCATGGTCCAGGAAATATCTTCAACAAAATCATAGAAGAAAACTTCCCAAACCTAAAGAAAGAGATGCCAGTAAAAATCCAAGAGGCTTACAGAACACCAAACAGATTATATCAGAAAACAAACTCCTCTCACCACATAATAATAGAAACTCCAAATGTAGAGAACAAAGAAAGGATATTAAAAGCTGTAAGAGAAAAAGACCAAGTCACATACAATGGCAGACCCATCAGAATCACACCTGACTTCTCCTCAGAAACTTTAAAAGCTAGAAGGGCCTGGGCAGATGTCCTATAAGCCCTGAGAGAACATAGGTGTCCAGCCAGACTACTATAACCAGCAAAACTCTCTATCAACATAGATGGAGAAAACAAGATATTCCATGACAAATTCAATTTCAAAAAATATCTCCCCACAAACCCAGCCCTACAGAAGATTCTAGAAGGAAAATTCCAACACAGAGAAGATAACTACACCCAAGAAAACAGAGGAAATAGAATCCTCCACAGCAACTAAACAAAAAGAAACTCAAGACAAGCAGCTATACCAAAATAATGGGAAATAACAACTGGTCACTAATATCCATCAACATCAATGGACTCAACTCACCAATAAAAAGACACAGACTTACAGACTGGATCTGTAAACAAGACCCATCTTTTTGCTGTATACAATAAACACATCTCACTATTGAAGATAAACACTATCTCAGAGTAAAGAGCTGGGAAAAGCTTTTCCAAGCAAACGGAACCAGGAAACAAGATGGAGTAGCCACCTTAATATCAAACAAAATATACTTCCAATTGAAGTTAATAAAAAAAGACAGAGAATGGCATTACACACTCATTAAAGGAAATATCCACCAAGAGAACATCTCAATATTGAACATCTATGCCCCAAATACAAAGGCACCTACATTTATAAAAGAAACGCTTCTAAAACATAAATCACACATAGATCCAAACACTTTAATAGTGGGAGACTTCAACACCCCACTCACAACTATGGACAGATCATCAAGACAGAAGCCAAAAAGAGAAATAATGAGTCTAACAGAAATCATGAACCAAATGGATCTAACAGATATCTACAGAACGTTTCACCCAAACACAAAAGAATACACCTTCTTCTCAGCACCTCATGGAACCTTCTACAAAATTGACCATATAGTTGGACACAAAGGTAGCCTCAACAGATACAATAAAATTGAAATAACCCCTTGTATCTTATCAGACCACCATGGAATAAAGCTGGACTTCAACAGCAAAAGAATCAACAGAAAGCCTACACACACAGAGAAATTGAGCAACTCTTTATTAGACGACTACTGGTTCAGGTAAGAAATAAAGAAGGAAATCAAAGACTTCTTAAAAGCCAAAGAATATGAAGGCACAACATACCCAAACCTATGGGACACAATGAAAGCTGTGCTATGAGGAAAATTCATAGCACTAAGTGCCTTCAAAAAGAAAATTGCAACAGGTCATATTAACGAATTAACAGCCAAACTGGGTGAATTGGGAGAAAAAGAAGCAAACACTCCCAAGAGGAGCAGAAGGCAGGAGATCATCAAACTTAGGGCTGAAATCAACAACTTAGAAACAAAAAGAACTATACAAAGAATCAATGACACCAAGAGTTGGTTTTTTGAGAAAATATACAAAATAGACAGACCCTTAGCCAAATTAACTAAAAGGCAGAGGGAAAAAACCCAAATCAACAAAATCAGAAATGAAAAGGGAGAAATAACAACAGACATTGAGGAAATCCCGAGAATATTGTATCCTACTTTAAAAATCTGTACTCCACCTAATTTGAAAACTTAAGTGAAATGGACAATTTTCTTGATAGATTCCACCTACTGAAGCTAAATCAAGATCAGATTAACAAATTAAACAGCCCTATAACCCCTAAGGAAACAGAAACAGTCATTAAAAATCTCCCAACCAAAGAAAGCCCAGGGCCAGATGGCTTTAGCACGGAATTCTACCATACCTTCAAAGTGGAGCTAACACCATTACTTTTCAAACTCTTTCACAAAATAGAATCTGAAAGAACATTGCCGAACTCATTCTATGAGGCCACAGTCACCCTGACTCCTAAACCACACAAAGACCCAACAAAGAAAGAGAACTTCAGACCAATCTCCCTCATGAACATAGATGCGAAATACTTAATAAAATACTAGCAAACCGAATCCAAGAACACATCAAAAGTATCATACACCATGATCAAGTAGGCTTCATCCCACGAATGCAGGGATGGTTCAACATACGAAAGTCTATCAATGTCATTCACCATATAAACAAGATGAAAGAAAAAAACACATGATAATCTCGCTAGATGCAGAAAAAGCATTTGACAAAATCCTACACCCCTTCATGCTAAAAGTTCTGGAGAGAACAGGCATACAAGGACCGTACCTAGTAATGATAAAGGCAATATACAGCAGGCCAGTGGACAACATCAAAAATAAATGGAGAGAAACTTGAAGCATTTCCTCTAAACTCAGGGACAAGAAAAGGATGTCCACTTTCACCATATCTCTTCAATATAATACTTGAAGTTCTTGCTAGAGCAATAAGACAACTAAAGGAGATCAAGGGGATAAACATTGGAAATGAAGAAGTCAAATTATACCTATTTGCAGATGATATGATAGTATACATAAGTTCCCCTACCAGAGAACTCTTACAGCTGATAAACACCTTCAGCAAAGTGGCTGGATATAAAATTAATTCAAAAAAATCAGAAGCCCTTCTTTATACAACAAACAAATGGGCTGAGAAACAAATAAGGGAAACAACCCCCTTAAAAATAGCCACAAACAACATAAAATAACTGGGGGTAACTCCAACCAAGCAAGTAAAGGACCTGTACAACAAGAACTTCAAGCCCTTGAAGAAAGAAATGGAAGAGGCCTTTAGAAGTTGGAAAGATCTCCCATGCTCATGGATAGGTGGGATCAACCTAATGAAAATGGCCATCCTACCAAAAGCAATATATAGATTCAATGCAATTCCTATCAAAATCCCAACACAATTTTTTATAGACTTTGAAAGAGCTATTCTCAATTTCATATGGAACAACAAAAAGCCCTGAATAGCTAAAGCAATCCTCTACAATAAAAAAAAAAAACATCTGGAGGTATCACCATCCCAGATTTCAAGCTGTACTACAGAGCAATAGTTGTAAAAACAACATGGTATTGATATAGAAACAGACCAGTATATCAATGGAATCAAATCGAAGATCCAGAAATAGACCCACACACTTATGGGCACCTAATTTTTGACAAAGAAGCCAAAAGCACACAATGAAGAAGGACAGCATCTTCAACAAATGGTGCTGGTCCAACTGGATGTCCACTTGTAAAAGAATGAAATTAGACCCATACTTATCACCTTGTACAAAACTTAAGTCCAAGTGGATCAAAGACCTTAACATAAGGCCGGTTGCACTAAATCTACTGGAACAAAAAGTGGGAGAAACCCTCGAACTCATTGGCACAGGTGACAACTTCCTGAACAAAACACCAACAGCTCAGGACTTGAGATCAACAATGAATAAATGGGACCTCATGAAACTGAAAAGCTTCTGTAAGGCAAAATACACTGTCATTCGAACAAAGCGGCAGCCTACAGACTGGGAGAAATCGTCACCAACGCCACAGCTGACAGAGAGCTAATATCCAAAATCTACAAAGAACTCAAGAAATTAAATGCCAAGAAACCAAATAATCCAATCAAAAAATGGGGGACAGAGCTAAATAGAGAATTCACAAAGGAGGAGTCCCTAATGGCTGAGAGGCACTTGAAGAAATTCTCAACATCCTTAATCATCAGAGAAATGCAATTCAAGACAACTCTGAGATTCCATCTCACACCTGTCAGAATGGCTAAGATCAAAAGCTCAAATGACAGCACATGCTGGTGAGGGTGTGGAGAAAGGGGTACGCTATTCCATTGCTGGAGGGAGTGCAGGCTTGTGCAACCACTATGGATGTCAGTCTGGCTATATCTTAGAAAACTTGGAGTAGCTGTGCCTCAGGACCCAGCCATACCACTTCTGGGTATACACCCAAATGCCTCTTCACGGAATCATAAGGAAGTTTCCTCATCTATGTTCATAGCAGCCTTATTTGTAATAAGTAGAAACTGGAAACAACCCACATGTCCCCCAACCGAAGAATGGGTTAAAAAACTGTGGTACATCTACACAATGGAGTATTATTCAGCTATCAGGAACAATGAAATTATGCAATTTGCAGCCAAATGGATGGAACTAGAAAAGCTCATCCTGAATGAGCTAACCCAGACTTAGAATGATGAATATGGCATCTATTCACTTATAGTAGGATTTTAGCTATATAGTAGAAGGTATCGATACTAACACACCAAAGGGAACTTGGACATAGACTTTTTATTTTTTATTTTTACTTTTTTATTTATTTTTTATATATTTTTTCTATTTTTTAGTCTTTTTTATCTATTTTTCTGCTTATTTGTTTGCTTTTTAGTTCTCTCTCTCAGGCAATGAGACACTTTTCACTGATGGTACTGCCTCATAGACCCCAAATGAATGAGGAGACTCTTGGCCCTCATATGACCTCTCAACTGAGATGAGGGACTGTTATATAAGGACACCCCACCCCAGAGAAATGGGATGGAAGGGATAGGAGGTAAAGAAAAAAAAATGAAATGTGATGTTTCGACCTCTTACTACTAATTATTATAAACTGTTTAGGATAATTAAGAAATGCAAACTAATAGTTATGCAAGCCGGTCATTTTGTTAGGTACTATGACAGCCTATTATAGTTAATTTCTATGCTAATTAGAAATAAGCCTGCTAAGAGACAAGCAACATCTGCTTACCCTAATATAAGAGATAGATAGGGCCTCTTCAAAAACCTCAAGAGAACTGCAGAATATGGCATTCAAAGATGTTTTCGTAACTTTAGATTTTTTTATATCAAGACATATCAACGCCTGACAGCACCCCCTATTCTACCCCAAGTAGAAGATGAGCATCAAATATCTCCAGTGGTAGATGATTGAATTAGTCGCAAGCCTATCTCTTGGTAGGAAAAGCCCCTTGCTCCAACTGTAGACAGAATGCTGTCCAAAAAGGACAAAACCTGGAAGCAGGTAAGTTGACAGCCTAGCTCTGCCAAGACAGGGTCGGCAAGTCCTTCATAACCCCTGCTCTAAAATCAATGTCTGTCAGAGAAACAGGGCCAAACGACTGAAGATCGTTGCTGTAATGTATGGAGAGAAAATGGAAACTGTCCAGGCAGCCACTGGTATGTCATTTCTTAGTTTTGGAAGCTGCAGGCCCTGTACTTCCTATAAAATCAGATATATTTATCCCTCTCAGGTCTCTGAGGTGGTTGAAGAACAAATAGCTAGAGCCTCATAATTAAATTTTGAGGTAGGAGTCAAGAGAGTGTTATAGATCTAAGAAGATGCTTTTAAAATTGTGTTGCCAGTTAGTATGAATGTTGAATTAAATATATAACTTTAAACTCACGGAGATCGTTAGATAGTAGAATGTTAAAGTCAGGTGCCAAATACATATGGACTGGACATTGGGAATGTATGCTAAGCCATATAACCCTCATAACTGTGGCCTAATTACCTCTGTTGTTTTGTATTGTATCTATTATTATAAGAGAAAGAGCCATTTGTTGGACTGAAAGGGGAAAATGTAGGGGGAAATAAGATATACCTTAAACTTAAAAAAAAAGGGAAGAGGATGGGTGGTTGAGGGTGGGAGGGTGGGACTGGAGGGGAGAATAGGGAGGGGACTGCGATTGAGATGTAACTTGAAGAAATAAAAAATAAAGGGGAAAAAAAAAGTTTGGACTCCCACCATAAATGGACGCATTTTCCTCTTGCTCCACATCCTAGCCAGAATATGCTGTTGCTTTAGTTTTTGATCTTAACCATTCTGATGAATAAAACGGAATCTCAGAGTCATTTTTATTTACATTTCCCTGATGACTAAGAACATTAAGCATTTCTTTAAGTGCTTTTTAGCCATTAGAGATTCCTCTGTTGAGAATTCTTAGTTTAGCTCTGCATCCCACTTTTAATTGGATTATTTGGTTTGTTGGTTTTTAATTTCTTGAGCTCTTTATATATTTTGGATATTATCTCTCTGTTGGATATAGGGTTTGTGAAGATCTTTTCTCAATCTGCAGGCTGCTGTTTTGTCCTATTGACAGTGTCCTTTGCCTTATAGAAACTTTTCTTTTTCTGGAATTCAATTTGCTAGTTTTTGATCTTAATGCCAGAGCTATAGGTGTTCTCTTCAAGAAGTTGTCTCCTGTGCTAATGAGTTTGAAGCTATTCCCTAATTTCTCCTCTATTAGATTTAGTGTATCTGGTTTTATGTAGAGGTCTTTGATCCATGTGGACTTGAGTTTTGATCAGGGGTATAAATATAGATCCATTTGCATTCTTCTACATGCAGCCATCCAGTGAGACCAGAACCATGTGTTGAAGATGTCTTCTTTTTTTCCATTGTATGATTTTGGCTTCTTCGTCAAAAATCAGGTATCTGTAGGTATATGGGTTTATTTCTTGGTCTCTGATTTGATACTATTGATGAATCTTTCTATTTTTGTGCCAATACATATAGTTTTTATTACTACTGCTTTGAAGCAGCACAGCTTAAAATCAGGGAAGGTGATACCTGCAAAGATTCTTTTATTGTATGGAGAGTGCTTTGCTATTCTGGGTTTCTTGTTTTTAAATATGAAGTTCCTTGTTTTTTCAGGGTCTGTGAAGAATTGTTTTGGAATTTTGAAGGTAATTACATTGAATCTGTAGATTGATTTTGGTAAGATGGCATTTTTATTATGTTAATCCTATCGATCTATTAACATGGGAGATCTTTCCATCTTCTGCTGTCTTCTTCAATTTCTTTCTTCAGAGACTTGAAGTTTTTGTCATACAGGTCTTTCACTTAGTTGGTTAGAGTTACATGAAGATACTTTATATTATTTGATGCTATTGTAAAATGTGTTGTTTCCCTAATTTCTTTCTTGGCCTGTTGCCTGTTTATCATTTGCATAATGGTGGGTTACTGTTATTTTTTATTTAATTTTGTAGTCAACCACTTTACTGAAGGTGTTTTTCAGCTTTATGAACACTGTGGTAGAATTTTGGGGGTCACTTATGGTATACTATCATATCATCGGCAAATAGAAATACTTTGACTTCTTTCTTTCCATTTTGTATCCCCTTGATCTCTTTTAGTTTCTTATTGGTCTAGCTAGAACTTTAAGTACTATGTTAAAAAAATATGGAGAGAAGCCGGGCGGTGGTGGCGCACGCCTTTAATCCCAGCACTTGGGAGGCAGAGGCAGGCGGATCTTTGTGAGTTCGAGGCCAGCCTGGTCTACAAAGTGAGTCCAGGACAGCCAAGGATACACAGAGAAACCCTGTCTCGAAAAACCAAAAAATAAATAAATAAATAAATAAAAAATAAAAAAAATATGGAGAGAATGGACAACCTTGACTTGTCTCTGAATTCACTGGAATTGCTTTAAAATTGTTTCTATTTAATTTGATGTTGGCTATCAGCTTGATGCATATTGCCTTTACTAAGTTTAGGTAAGGTCCTTAAATCCTTGATCTACAAGATTTTTATCAAGAATGAATGTTTAATTTTGTCAAAGACTTTTCAGCATCTAGTGAGATGATCATGTGTTTTTTTTTCTTTCAGTTTATTTATATAGTGGATTATATTATTGCATTTTTTGTATATTGAACCAACCCTGCATCCCTGGGATGAAGCCTACTTGATCATGGTGGAAAATGTTTTCTTGGATTTGACTTGCAAGTATTTCATTGAGCATTTTGCATCAATATTCATAAAGGATATCAGTATGAAATTCTCTTTCTTGGTAGAATCTTTGTGTGGTTTAGGTACCAGGATGACTGTAGCTTCATAGAATGAGTTTAGCAATGATTCTTCTGTTTCTATTTTGTGGAACAGTTTGAGGAGTATTGGTATTACCTCTTCTATGAAAGTCTGGTAGAATTCTGTACTAAAACTGTTGGCCCTAGGCTTTTTTCTGGTTGGGATATTTTAATGATTGTTTCTATTTCCTTAGAGGTTATAGGACTCTTTAGATTGATAACCTAACTTTAATATAACTTTGGTAAGTGGAATCTATCAACAATTCTCCCATTTCATTTAGATATTCCAGTTTTGTGACATATTTTTAAAGTAAGACCTTATGATTCTTTGGATTTCCTCAGTTTCTGTTGTTGTCTCCCTTTTATTCTTATTGTGTTAATTTGAATATTATCTTTCTGACTTTTAGTGAGTTTGACTAAGGGTTTGTCTATCTTATTGATTTTCTCAAAGAAGCAAATTTTAGTTTCATTGATTCTTTTTCCCGTTCTCTTTGTTTCTAATTCATTTATTTCAGCCCTGAGTTTGATTATTTTCTACTTTCTACTCATCTTGGGTGTATTTGCTTATTTTCATTCTAGAGCTTTTAGATGAGCTGTTACATTGCTATAATATGTAATCTCTCTCTAATATCTTTATGAAGTTGCTTAGTCCTATGAACTTTCCTCTTAGAATTTCTTTCATTGTATCCCAAAAGGGTGGGTGTGTTGTGTCTTCATTTTCATTGAATTCTAGAAAGTTTTTAATTTCTTTATTTCTTTCCTGACTCAGTGGTAATTGGGTAGAAGGTTGTTCCATTTCCACTAGTTTGTAGGCTTTCTGTTGTTTCTGGTGTTTTTGAGGTTCAGCTTTAATCCAAGATGGTCTGATAAGATACATTTCAATCTTCTTGTATCTGTTGAGGCTTGCTTTTTGACTACTTATATAGTCAATTTTGGAGAAGGTTCTGTATGATTCTGAGAAAAAGGTATTTTTTTGTGTTTCTGTGTAATATTCTATAGATATTTGTTATGTCTAATTGCTTCATAATGTTGGTTAGTTTATTTTCTGTCTACTTGATCTGTCCATTAGTGAGAGTGGGGTATTGATATGTCCTTCTATTAATATATGGGATTCCATGTGTGATTTAAGCTTTAGTAAGGTTTCTTTTACAAATGCAGGTACCCTTGCATTTGGATCATTAAATGTTTAGAACTGAGATGTCATCTTGGTAGATTTTTCCTTTCATGAATATAAAGAGTCCTTTCCTATCTCTTGATTAATTTTGGTTGAAAGTCTATTTTATTAGATAGTAGAATGGCGACTCCAGCTTGCTTCTTGGGTCCATTTGCTTGAAAAATCTTCTTCAAACCCTTTACTCTGAGGAAATGTCTATGTTTGTTGATGAGGTATGTTTCTTATTTGAAGCAGAACGATGGATCCTGTTTTCTCACCCACTCTGTTAGGCTGTGTCTTTTTTATTGTGAAATTGAGGCCATTTTTGTTAAGAGATATTAATGACCAATGATTGGTGATTCCTGTTATTTTTCTGTTGGTGTGTGTAATGTGTGTGTATGTGTGGTTGTGTGATTCCTTTCTTTTGGTTTTGCTTGTGTGAAATTATTTATTTCCTATGTTCTCTTGGGTGTAGTTACCCTCATTGTGTTGAAGTTTTCCTTCTAGTATCCTTTGTAGTGATGGATTAGTGGAAAGATATTAGTTTAAATTTGGTTTTGTCTTGGAATATCTTGTTTTCTCCATCTATGGTACTTGAAAGTTTCTCTGGGTGTAGTAATCGGGGCTGGTCTTTGTGATCTCTTGGAGACTGCCCAGGCCTTTTTGACATTTAAAGTCTTTTTGGAGAAGTCTGGTGTAATTCTAATAGGTTTTCCTTTATATGTTACTTGGCACTTATTACTTGTTGCTTTTAATATTTTTTCTTTTCTGTACACTTAGTGCTTTTATTATTATGTGCCAGGAAGATTTTCTTTTTTGGTCCAATCTATTTGGTATTCTGCAAGCTTCTGGTACATTTACAGGTGATTCTTTCCTTAGGTTAGGGATATCTTTTTACTGTGATTTTGTTGATGATATTTTTTGGACCTTTGAACTGGGAATCTTCTTCTTCTATTACTATTATCCTTAGGTTTGGTTTTGTCATAGTGTCTCACATTTCCTGGATGTTTTATGTTAGGAACTTTTTGATTTAGCATTTCCTTTGACTAGTGTATCAGTTTCTCCTGTTGTGCCGTCTACACCTGAAATTATCTCCTTCCATCTCTTATATTCTGTTCCTGATGCTTATATCTGTGGTTCCTGTTCTCTTTCCTAGGTTTCCCAGCACCAGGATTGTCTTAGTTTGTGGGTTTTTTTTATTGATTCTATTTCTATTTTCATTCCCTGAACACTTTTCTTCATTTCTTTCTCCTTTTTGTTTATTTATTCTGTATTTTTTAAAGGGTTTTATGCATTTCATTCACCTGTGTGATGCTGTTTTCTTTGGAAAATTTTTTTTTCAGTTCCTTTTCAAAGGCCTCTATAATCATCATAAGAATAGACTTAAGGTCATTTTCTTGCCCTTCAAGTAGGTTAGGATATATAGGCATTGCTGTAACAGTAGGATAGGTGGGTTCTGGTCATGCCATATTGCCCTGGATTTTGTTGATTGTGTTCTTACTCTGGGCTTTAGCCATCTGGTTGTCTCTGGTGTTTGCTGGCCTGGTGGGCCCAGAAGGCAGCAGACCTCTGGAATTGGAAGCCCAGGATATCCTTCACAGAGGGCACAGGATATCCCTAACCACTGCTGAGAATGCTCACAGGAGCCTGGTAGGTGAGGGATTGAGGGAAGTGTCTGAGGTCTCATCTGGTAGTCCCTGATGGCTTCCAGTCTTTGTGATATCAGGTAGAGCTGGGGCCTCTGAGATGGCACTCAGAAGGCACAGGACAGATCTTAATGCTGCTGTGTTTGTCTAGAGGGCTAAAAACTATTTTAAAAAGAAAGGACAATTACACCTGTATACATTAAAAATATATATCCAAGAAAGATAACCACAATGGTATATCAAAATGGGAACACATTTTCAAAGTGGACTAGCTATATGAAGAAAAATATTCAAAATATGGAAGGATGATATAAATCAAGTTAGCAACACTTCATAATAGATTTCTGAGCATAAGAAAAAAATTGAAAAAGAAAAACTGGAAAATAATGGGGAAAAAGTAGTTTCTGAAAAAAAAAAACTATTGAAGAAAAAAAATCAAATAAGCTTACAAAATTTCCAAGGTTAAATGTAAAGGAGTAAGGGGAAAGTTTAAAATATGAAATTACCTTAAACAGGGAGGGGGTTTTGACTTGTAAAGAGGGAGGAGGTAAATAGAGAAGGAGCAGAAAGTACAAGAGACAAATAACCCCAAAGTTGTTTGATTCAGTCTCAAGTAATCATATTTTTATATTTAATCAGAATTTACACAATATATGTACATATGCATATATGTGTGTATCTGTGTGTATGTGTGTGTGTGTGTGTGTGTGTGTGTGTGTGTAAATTAGACTGCTTGGGTTAACAATGCTCCCCACAAGAGCCATAGACTAACTAAAAACCCAGGAACAAGAAAAATTTTTTGGAACGTCTGGTTAATGTAATACATGTGACTCTCCAAACAACATAGTCTATGTATCCCCTTGTTGCCTCTTAGAGTTTTAGGGTGTGCCCTTTATTGCTAAAGTTACTTCATACTTAGGACACAAGACTCAGATGACTCAAGCTGGATATGATATGAAAGTCTCTTTCTTGCTCTCTGGTTTCCATGATTCCAGAAAAAGACTATGCAGTCTGCCAAGGGAAGGAAGCATTTCAACAGTCCTATTCAGCTACAGAAACTATGAACTTCAACAATGGCCAGCTTGGCAAGATAGCCATAAAAGTTCTTATATGTTTAGAAATATATTTTCATTTATATTTTATTTATAAAAACCAAACAAATGGTACTCACTTGTATGTTGGTGATAATAATAGCTGTCTAATTGGACTTAAGGACCACACAATAGGATGGAAAGTATGCTTGTACTAAAAACTTAGCCAGCTTCCCAGTGCTAGAGAGGTCATGAACCTTTGCAACTAACCTAATTCTCTATTGCTTTCTAAATTTTATTTTTATGTGCACTGGTAAGCATAGCTACCAGCACTTATCAGATGAACTTAACTTTAAAACAGTGGAGTCCATCAGAGAAAACCACAATTGGATGAAATGTAGAGATTGTTGGATCTTGTAGAGGCAAGCCTCAGTGGATGCATTTACACTGAAGCTCAGGAAACATGGTAGAAGAGAGGGTGGAAAGATTTTTTGAACCTAAAATACTAGGAAGCCTGTAGTGCAACAGACTCTCCTAGAAATGGCTGATATAAGACCTGAAGAACGACAGTATCAATGAACATGTTAACAAGGAAGGTAAAAAGTTTTGTGAGCTTCCATCACTAGACAAAAACTTGCAGACAACTGATAACTGCTGGGAGAACAAGAATTAATTTCTCCCAGGGATGAGGCCCAATTACTTTTCTGATACAGAATTTTCAGCCTGGAAATTATATACATACTGACAACAGAAATAGACTCATGGGTTGTATTCATATATTTGGGTATACACATACACACATAAATGTATATAATGATAATAATCAGAAAAAAGAACCTATTAATTTGGAGGAAAGACATGGGAACAATTGCAGGGAGAGTCCCTGGGGGGGTGGGGGGGCTAGAAGAAGAAAATGAATAGGGGAAGTGATGTGATTCTAGTTCACTTGTAATATATTTTGAAAAATTGAAAGAAAGTAATGAACAAGAGAGAAAAAAGAGACTAGAAAGAAGCTGAGATTGAAGATAGACTAAGATGATCCATATATATATTATATATTCTTTTGAAGGAGAAAATATGTACATAGGCCTTAAAAAGCAGAAAATTAAAATTTAAAAATGTTTTTATGAAATAGAAATTATAATACATTTTATTTTCAGTTTCCTAGATTAACAGAAGAGATTATATTTTCATTGACATTTTGATGTTCTGGACTGTGCCGACTCTGTGGAATGAAAATGGCAATACTTGGGATGTTAGAAGCAGGAGGATCAAGAATTGAAACTTGTTCTGCATATACAATGATTTCAAGGACAATCTGAGGTACATGGCTGCTCATCTGTTTCAAAGACAGATGAAAAATTTATACTTAGAACATTGGCCTTCTTCAAGCCTTGGAGAACTGTTCAGTAACCATAGGTGATCACTCGTGGAAAGGTACCAGAACACTCTTCTGCTTCAGGTAAACACCAAAGGTACCTTGGTGGCTTCCCTAAGAGAATAGGTGAGTAAAACCGAGGCTCAGAGTTTAGCTCCCAATTCACAAGATACAGACAGAGAGGCAGGCTGTAAAGAGAAGCTCATTTTCTGAGGGCTGTAGGCACACTTATTTGTGTGTATAAGGATGAATTTTAGAATGTAGTAAGGAATTATGCTGGTCTAGTGAAGTAACAGTAGCAGGTTATTTTCTGAGGTCCAGATTTAACCAGCACTAGGAAGCTGACTAGGTTAGTAGTACCAGGTACAGAAAATGAAAATGTGGTATGAATATACAATGGAATATTACTCACCTGTAAAGAAAATGGGATCATAAAATTATCAGACAAATGAATGGTCCTATAAAGATTATATTGTGTGAGGTAACTCAGTCCCAGAAAGAAAAGCACTTTTTTTTTCTTCTCATATGTGATTCCTAGCTCCAAACTCTTCAGATTTAAGTATATAACATGGAGTTACCATAGCAACCAGTACAATATGAAGGGATCACAGGTAGAAGGCTATTGGGTTGGGAACAGTAGGCAACATGTGTTATGAAAATGGAGATGAAATAATGGGGAGACTGGAGAGGAAGGAAAGATGCCAATACAGAAGAAGGGAGGAGGGACAAATAGCACCAAGGTTGTTTTATTAAAGCCTTAGGGAATCATATTATTCTATATTTGCCTAAAATCATACACAATTTATATATGTGTATACATACATTGCCATCTATATCAAAGTGTATTTAATATATTTGTTTACAAAATTGCTTTGTGAATTAGATGGTAGATATCATGAGGTCTTATCAGAAACATTATAAATTAATGGGTTTTGGGTTCAAATAGTTATTAGTACTTATTCAGTGTCTAATATGACTGAACTCCAGACTCAAATTCATTGCATATAAAATCTGCAAGTTATCTCAGTAGCTAAGAGTGCTGGATCCTCTTCCATAGGACAGAGTTCAATTCCCAGAACATACATGGGAGGTCACAATATATGTAATTCCAGTTACAGTGGATTCGATACCCTCTTCTGACATCTTTTGTCACCAGGCACATGTGTTTACAGACATATATCTACACAAAATATTCATATACTTAACAGAAAATGATAATTATTAGAAAGAGAAGTAATTTAGAGAATTATGAAAAATAGATAATCTTCATAAGAATGTTTTATATGTTTATGACTTTAAACATGGGCCTACTAATAAAAATATTAATATTAAATTGTGGTGTATGTTAATTAAAAATTAATAAAAATGCTACAACAAATATCACATCACTAGAACTCAGCTAATGTATTTTTAAGATAGTATATAAGCAAAAGAACAGAACTTCATCAGAAATTAAAAAAAAATAATAATGAGTCTTTTTTTTCCCCTCTTAACAAAGTATGTGAGGAAGTTCTGCTGCTAAGTTCAAAGTCTGGCATTACCAGAAAGCCCTTATCATGGTTCAAAATGACTGACTCCCTTTGTCAGTGGGGTTCCTACCTCTCTTCCTGAACTGGGGAAATGCCAGATCCTCTTTCTGAGGAATGTCACATAACCCTCAATGAGATTACAGGTCCAACCCTTTCTCCTGATAAGAAATCCATTCAATAAGCACCTAGGAATGACTCCTTATGAATGAGATATCTTAAATAACCTTATGCTTTCAACCAATGACATTTGTCCATGTCTCTAACCATACCTGGAGTTTTTCCCCCACCCTTGCTGCCCATAGGATAATTAGGTACTGTGGCCCACTTCTTAAGAGAAGACCGTGCTCCTGCATGTAAATGAATTATTCCTTGCACTCCTAGCACCAGGAAATCAAACACTCACCCCCAGAAATCAAACACTCTCTCACTGCTCAAAGTTTATAATGTCCCTGTTCATGAAATAAATTCTCTCTCTCTCTCTTTCTTTTTCCCCACCATGATCATCTGAGACTTACTGTTTATTTTGGGCTTAGGAAGGAAGGATCTTCTCCCTCCCAGAAGAATTCATCACTGGATCTGCCTGTGTAGGCCAAGCTCTGCCACTGGCAACCAGATCTCACTTTGGGGTGTCTGAGGCAAAAGTTCCTTCCTCTGACTCATCGCTGTCACCACTCCAGTAGCTGCCTCCAAAGCTTGCTGAGGATCTGAACTTCTGCCATTTCCCCTGCACCCACGGACATTTGTAGTATTGCTTACCTGCAGGGACAGCAGCAGATTGCTGTCTGTTCCAGAAACAGCCTCCAGATTCATGCAAGACAAGTCAGACTCCTGAAGTCAACTTGGCCCAGTCCAGGAGCTCTGAGCTCCTTTAAGCTGCTTGGCCTGGTGCCAGCAACTTAGCTAAAAGAGCTGTAACCTTTCACTATGTTGCAGAGAGGGTGCATGCTTCAGCACGCATATCATAAGAGCTATAACACTTAATGGTGGAGAAAATCCTTTCTCCTACCTCTCTGGGATATCCCGTCCCATGTTCTTTTCTGCCTGGAAACCGTCGTAGCCTAGACCTTCCAGGGAAGAAGTATATATTTTTGGCTTGGTACGGGGCAAGGCCTGAGCTTACAAGGAGAGTACCAGACAAGCCCCAATCTCCCTGGAAGATGCAGAAAGACAGAAATATAGATTAAAACAGAATGTATATTTAAAACAGACAAATGTAGTATATCATTCAAGTTTTATTTTATATAACTATTATAACAATTTCACTATGGTGACCTCCAAATGTTATTTGATGCATTTATCTAAAGTGTGTAGCTCGATGTATTTGTACTGCTCATAGTGTAGGAAAGCTATAAGATACTCTCAGAATCTGTTTGGTTTCCATCAAAAGAAAAATGCATCTCATTCAGGTGTGGTGACAAATGCCTTGAATTCCAGTACTTTGGAGGCAGAGATAGGCTGATCTTGAGAATTAGGGCCAGTCAAGACTACATAGCATTTGCCATACAAGCATGAGAACCTCAATTTAAATCCCAGTAGCAATGTAAAAATACCTGGTTCAACAGCATGCTGCTGTAATATCTCTAACCCCATCACTGAATAGCCAGTGTAGTTGAGTTGGTGAGTGCCAAGCTCACTGAAAGACTGTCAAAAACAAATAAACAAAACAAAAATTCCCCAAGGTATCAATGTATTTAGGATGGTACTCAACAAAAGCGGCTGACCTCTACATGAATGCACACATAATCATACACACTTGAACACACATGCACACACAAGTTAACTTCTATCCATTTGAAGTCACTTCTCCTAAGACGTCTGTTACACAATTAAAAATTATGGAAATGCAGATTGAGG